>CM065684.1:35667215-35714097 GCA_017654935.2 Phymorhynchus buccinoides | reverse complement strand
TTATTATTATATAATATATTTTTTAATTTTGTTGTCTGTGTATGATTTGGCATAATATATAGTGTTTAGTCCACTGCATTAATACTTACATTGGGATATTTGCTTTCCTTTGTCATACTTTTGTAATTATAGTTTCGAAATGTTCATGTTGATCATAATCACACAAGCCCCTTTCTTATGTTCCCTTTACGGTTTTTTGTGTGTGGGGGTGTTTTTTCCCTCTCTTTTTTTCTTCTTTTCTTTTCTTTCCTTTGTTTTTATATTATATATAAAACCCTTGTGAAGCTGGTTTCAGGATAGTAGCTTCTAGAGGAGATTGATTTTCAATTGCTGCTAATGTATATCAGGCATGGGAGTTGTCAGTCTTTTGGCTGATTTCAGCTTATTTGATGGTCCTCTTCAGTCTTTCTTTTTGTGTGGCACGTTTCAGCTTTTTTGATGGTCCAAGAGCACATTTATGAGATTTAAAAAAAAGGAAGCCCAATGAGTAAAACTGAAGTTATTGGTTATAAATGAATGCAAAATGAAATAAATATATGAGTCCTATTTCTAACACTGTTTTTTAAGGCTTAGATAACAGAAGAAGCTTCATTTTCTGGGGGCTGTATCCCAACACACACGATTTGCAGTGTTTTTTTTATATATTTTGTTTTGTTTTGTTCTTTGTTTCTGTGCCTTCTTCCAGACCACAATTTTCAGTCTTGTTTTGTCTTCTCTAATTCCCATGCCTGGATTATATGCTGATTTGTTTTATTTGATAATGATGGTTATTTAGTATGATTGAATTAATCAGTGTGTTATTTAGTTCTGTAAAATAATATTGTCTTGTAATATACTTTATGGAAGAAGAGAACCTTCTTTGCAAGGGGAAAAAAAAAAGGAAATGCAAAAAGAAGAAAAAAGCTTCAACCACTCTGATTGTCCTCCACCCACCCCGTCCAAAATAGCTTCTCTCTCCGGCAACTCCGCCAAGGAGGAATCACCATTTTGACGGTTTGATTTCTAGGAAACCAGAGCAAAGTGAGTGTTCCGATCCTTGAAAAGGCTGTCTTTCTGGTGATCTCGACGTGTTTCTTGCAAAAACTCGACGACGAAAATGGTGTTTTACGTCCTCTTGGTCTGAATCAGACACATATGGGACATTTGTAAATACAATTATGGTGGGAACAATACTGGAGGCAATGCCCGGAGGCAGTACGAAACCAGTAAAGTCCCGATTTTTTAAATTAATACAGATAGGTGTAGCGGTAACCACGCCTTGGTTAACCCTTTCACCACCAGCCATATCTCAGCCAACAATGTCCATTAAATTTACCTGTGTAGAGAACAAAATCCATCTGCAGTATGGGGGAATTTTGTATGACATATATAAAGTAAGGTATATCCTTATTTCTCAAAACTAAGTCAATAGGGTCTTTGGATAATAGACCCCAACTTGATGCCTTTTAATGACATAGGTGTTAAATCACTGTGGTGCTAAAATGCGACTTTGGCGGTGAAAGAGTTAAACCTCATCGGCTATGGCACCGCTACAGGACTCAAGACTTGTGTCTTGCAAAAACTCATCCGTCAGGGTGTCTCTTTAAAGTTATGCCCGCCATCAGATGATGGTTTATAAAACTTGCTTTTATTCTTGGTGTTGTACCTTTCGCCGCCAGCCATTTTTCAGCAACAAAAATACCATTAAACTTAACTGGGTAGACAAAAAAATATTTCTGCAATATTGCGAATTCTTCGGGGGTAAAAAGCGCATGGGCGGGTAAGAAGCCCACCCCAATTATCTCATGAAATGAAGCAAATTTCAGTCTCATTTTGCCCATGAGACGAGCGTTAATGTCTAGCATTCGTCTCATGGGCAAATTTGACTGAAATTTTCTTTATTTCATGAGATAATTGGGGTGGGCTTCTTACCCGCCCATGCGCTTTTTACCCCGTCTTCCCCTAACATTAGGCCTATCCCTACCTCCCAAAATTAAGAAAATAGGGGCTTCAGATAACAGGCCCTGCATGATTTGATGCCTTTTAGTGACATGGGTGACACAGTAACCATTGTGGTGCTAAAATGCGACATTGGCGGTGAAAGGGTTTAAATGTCTGCTTGTTAATTTCGGTTATCTAACTCTTACTCAGCTTCCCGCTCGTTCATGGAACGACGATGTCAGTTTAAGTCTTGTCGATTAGGTAGCATACTTGTTAGTGGTTTTGAAATGCAGTCAGAGTTCTGATAGGCCTACACCAAGTCTCATTGCGGAGGTTCAGTTTGCAACTACGTAATCTGTGTCAGTAACAAAATTGTCATGTGTGGGTGTGTTCGTGGTTTGAGTGTTGTTACTTTGCGTAGGTCTATGTGTAGGCCTACATGCATGAATGTGTGCGCGTGTGCGCGCGTGCGTGCAATGATGAGGCATGAGAGAGAGAGAGAGAGAGAGAGAGAGAGAGAGAGAGAGAGAGAGAGAGAGAGAGAGAATGTGTGTTATGACCTTCACCTTCCAACCTTCACCTAAATGTTATAAATTGACACACATGAGTGGGCTGCATTCATTCGTGTAGTGTGTGGCTGGGTAGGTAAACTTGGACAGGTGAATCTTGTTTTTCACCTCACCCCCACCCACCACCCCCCAAACAGTAGACAACAAGAAAAATGCGCGAGTTTCACCAGAAAAAGGGTGCTCCCCAAACAACTGAAACCCCAAATATGAAATCTTACTCCGTTTACTTTAAACGAAATCAGCTCATTTCGTATAATCAATGACGAATGCGGAAGAAGAGAATTTCCAAGAAACTGGCTTTTTTTTTGGCTGATAATTTGTCTTCGTGCTTCGCTTAAATGAATTTTGGCGAACAAAGCAAAAAGTGAGCTGATTTTAAACCAAACCATCCCTCGGTTCTACCCCGATAGGCATTGGTTTAACCCTTTCGCCGCCAGCCATTTCTCAACCAAAAAATAACCTTAAATTTAGCTAGGTACAGAAAAAAAAAGTATCTGCAATATTGGGAATTCCTCTGTGACATGTATAACATTAGGCCTATTCTTGCTTCCCAAAATTAAGAAAATGGTGTCTTCAGATAACAGGCCCTGATTTGATGCCTTTTAATGACATGATGGGCGTTAAACCATTGTGGTGCATAAATGCGACATTGGCGGTGAAAGGGTAAACTAATGATTATTATGAATGTCCATGCATGGCTGTGAACAACAGAAGCGCTGGAATATCAGGGATAGGCCATGCCAGGAATGTGTTTAGTTAGACAGCGAGTGTATGGCTCCCGCCCACCTGCGTGCGCATCTCGACCCTTTCCAGCGAAAGTGTCGCCATCTTAGTCAGATTTGTGTGTAGCAGGATGGAAGTTCAGTTTAACGTCGCGTATCGGCTTTCGCCATATACGACGGGCTGAACAAACCAACCAGGGTATAAACAAAAATTTATGTTCCTGAATCACTGTCTTAGCCAAAAGGCCGAGAAGCGATCAGAATTTAAACGTGTAAACAGCATCGATCGGGCATTTTTCAAACAAAGTTACTGACTAGGATGGCGGTCTCCCATACCATGGAGCGCTCCTTGTGGCCGGATATGACGACACGTGGGTACAAGCCATTACTAATGGCATTAGGGTTACCACCAGGCCAAGACAACATGTGTGCTTTTATTAGTGTTATAACGTGTGTTGCGTAAAAAAAAACCCACCCCATTGCAGGTAGTCTAGCGTTGTTTTCTATTCGACGACGTTCTGAAAGGGGGGGGGGGGGGGGGGGGGGGGGGGGGACCTTATTGAGTCAGTTTAGGACCACAGGCCTCTGGCATGTTGCAAAGGCGAACTGAGTGCGTCATGACTGGTGAAGAGACAATGCACACTTTTCTGTGTGTAGTCCTGATTGTTGTTGTGACAGTAATCACAGGTAAGTGTGGGCCTTGAACTGTTAGTATGACAGAGTACTCGGAAGTGGCAAGTTTACTGGCCTACAGAATGTGGTGCGCTTACTTGACATCTCGGTGTTGTGTGATGTGTCAGTGCTACACATGTTGTGCCATGTAATCGATACGCACAGGGAATAAAATGCGAAGTCTGCAACACGCTCTTATAAGAGCGTGTATTCTCAAATGTATACTTGCAAGAGAATAATAATTGTGTGGTGACAGTGATACATGGGGTGAAATGCACTGATGTAGGAGTATGATCATCATTATACACACGCACGCAGGCACGCGCACACGCACACACACACACACTGACACGCACGCACGCACACACACACAAATCACAGTGACAAACACACACACGGTCACACACACAAACAAACACACACACACACACACACACGCGCGCGCGCGCGCGCGCGCGCGCGGTGCTACACATGTTGTGCCATGTAATCGATACGCACAGGGAATAAAATATGCGAAGTCTGCAACACGCTCTTATAAGAGCGTGTATTCTCAAATGTATACTTGCAAGAGAATAATAATTGTGTGGTGACAGTGATACATGGGGTGAAATGCACTGATGTAGGAGTATGATCATCATTATACACACGCACGCAGGCACGCACACACGCACACGCACACACACACACACACACTGACACGCACGCACGCACACACACACAAATCACAGTGACAAACACACACACGGTCACACACACAAACAAACACACACACACACACACACACACACACACACACGCGCGCGCGCGCGCGCGCGCGCGCGCGCGCGCGCGCACGCATGCATGCACACACACGCAACTTGATCTCGCAGAGAGAGAGAGAGAGAGAGAGAGAGAGAGAGAGCACACACACGCACGCACACATACACCGTCACACACACGCACATACGCATGCATGTAATCACACAAAAACAGCACACTATGATTCTTATTCAATGTCCATCTGGAAATAAAATGTTGACTTTGACTTTGATACACACTCACAAAATCACACTGACACTGTGACACACACACAGGGGCACACACACACACAGGGGCACACACACACACACACACACACACATACACAAGTGCGCGCGCACGCACACACACAGACAGGCAAACACACTGTGCCTCTCTCTCTCTCTCTCTCTCTCTCTCTCTCTCTCTCTCTCTCTCTCTCTCTCTCTCTCTCTCTCTCTCTCTCCCCAATCTCTCTCTCTCTCTTCATGTCTGATTTTTGGTTTTGTCCCCCCCCCCCCCTTCCCCCTCAAGTTTGCAGTGGCAGTGTTTCGGTCTCCTGTGTGTGTGTGTGTGTGTGTGTGTGTGTGCGTGTGTGCGTGTGCGTGCGTGCGTGCGTGCGTGCGTGCGTGCGTGCGTGCGTGCGTGCGTGCGTGCGTGCTTGTATTTAAGCGCATTCATTACCGACCAGACTCCGTCTAACCGGTATTGTGTTTGGGCTGTCGGTCGATCTGTCTGTTTGTCTGTCCTTCTTTTCTTACCAAATCTACTGGACGGATCTCAACAAGACTTGGTAGGCAGGTGGAGTATGCAATGCTGGAGCGCGAGTTCGAATATGAAGTTAATCGGCCTTGTCATATTTTTCTTTTTTTAAATCTTGCACACTTGACATGCACTGGAATGGGATATTATGACATGCCGTCACATGCATAGAAATATACACCCCTGTGCGTCTCCCTAATAACTCTGATTGGGGTGTGACGTAAGTGTCCCGCGCGACCCGCTTTCTTTATTTCTTATCTACACCCCCCCCCCCCTTCTCCCCTCCCCCCTCTCCTTTTCGTTTCTCTGTCCGGCCGCCACGTTGGTTGCCGCCCACCATCTAAAGAATGCCGATTCCGGGATTGGTCCCTTTTGAAGGTCGGTTTGTCTCCCCGGTCGGCGCGTGCCACCTACCGAGGTTATCTCCCTTCACCCCCCCCCCCCCCCCCCCCCCCCTTATCTGCCGTCTCATCGCGAGATAGTGATATCAAGAGTCGGTTCCCTTTGTAAGACACCGTGTCATTACCCATCACAAGAAAGTGACAACCGAGGTTATCTCCCTTTGAAGATGGTTTTGCCGTTCCGAGCACGAGAAGGATTTCAAATATCGGCACGTGATAAGGATGTAATAGGCGCGTGATTGTTCGGTACATTTAGAACAGCATCTTGTGACGTGTGGACTGTAATAAACCAATAGCAGGCTTTCATTGTTTGAAAGTGAAGGCTATAATTGGCGTAGTGAGAAAAAGTTTTTCACACAAGACGCTGAAACTGACTAGAGCAACACCTCTCCCAGCCAGAATAGCCCACCTAGTAAGTCTTATTGATGACTGGTGATTGAGACTGGTTATTTGTGTGACTCTAGTTTTGATCTAGATCCTATGTTCAATGATGAATAAGGAGTAGATAGATATGTTATAGAAAAGAAGTGGTAAACATTCTATTCTATTTATGCACACTGATTATTTGTGTGTGTGTGTGTTTTTGACTTGAACACTTTTGGTACCAGAACCGGAGTTTATGCCTACTAACCCTTTTGTCTATTTTTAGTAGGAAACCTATGGGCCGCAATCTTGCACTATTTTTAGTAGGAAACCTATGGGCCGCAATCTTGCACTTTATGATACCATTCCTTTCCAGGTGTTGGATGGAGAGTGATGATGGATTGATCACCTTTTATGTTTTACTGATCTCAGTTTGTTAACTGAAATTCAGTTTATTTATTAACTACATGTAGTGCTATTGTACAAGGGAAGCCTTCAAGCCGGTTGGGATTCACTAATTCCCTGCCGACTGAAGCCCCTTGTCTCTAAGCCATAGAGATCTACATCCACCTTCTCCTGTGATTATCAGCAGGGCATCGTGGGCCGGAAGATCATCCCGGACTCCACCACGCACCAAGACGGGACTGTCGCCAAGACGACCCGCACCCAGAATCCGCGAGGAGACCACGCCTGAACCGTGCCATCCCGCGAAGCCGTAATCGGAACGACTGGGAGCTACTCTCACCTGACGAGCAAGCCCAGAACTTCAAACAGCTAAGTCCACCTGACTGCGCCAATCATTTGAACTTTCCTACGGACACCGAAGATAATTAGTAACCCTTCCGGCATGGGGCGAACCTTATAGAAAGACAAAAGTCTTGTGAATCCTTTCGGATTTCATTGTGTTTTATCCATATTTTGTTTTGGCGCCATTGAGCTGCTTTATTATTATTGTTGCATAATCTTATGCAGATTTTGGGAGTAAATAAAATACAAGTGTCAAATAATCCTGAACCCTTTGGTCAGACTGATGAGAGTGGGAGTCTTGTAATTTCATGTAAAACCCTACTTCTCTCTGTCTGCCATTTAGATCAATTCAACCACTTGTATTTCTTACAACCATCTGACGAGCCAGAACCCGGGCACAAATATAAATTTATTAGATGAAAAGGGGCCGGGAAAGTTGCTCATCTCCCATACCCTAGAGAAGTGGGCTAAAGGCAAATTTTCTAAAGTCTTCCCTAGAGACTTAGCCTTTTAACCCATTACCTCGTCACATGGGGTACGGGAGGAGGTATTTTGTACAGATAGTTCCCAACCTTCTGGAAGTTCTGTGCTAGCAACTTCCTCTGATCTGTCACTCTCTTTGACTCTGCCTTTTCCTTTTCCTACTCTGGTCATCAATTAAGAACTGAAAGAAACAGACTACAACGTCACTGACCAAAACAGCACACAAACAAATAAGCCCACACAAGTGCAAAGTGACGTTATTTTATTGACGAGACAAAACAAACCATGTAATATTTCAACATATAGGCCTGTGTCCTCTTCAAGCAACACAGATAACACAACTATTGTGTTATCTATGTTGTTTGAAAATGACATAGACTATTAATATGTTGAAATATTACATGTTTTGTTTTGTCTCGTCAATAAAATAACGTCACTTTGCACTTGTTGTGTCATCAATGAGCCTTGGTACGGTCCGTGCTGTCATCTACTATTTTGATGACTTAGGGGAAGACGGGGTAAAAAGCGCATGGGCGGGTAAGAAGCCCACCCCAATTATCTCATGAAATGAAGCAAATTTCAGTCTCATTTTGCCCATGAGAGGAGCCTTAATGTCTAGCATTCGTCTCATGGGCAAATTTGACTGAAATTTTCTTTATTTCATGAGATAATTAGGGTGGGCTTCTTACCCGCCCATGCACTTTTTACCCCGTCTTCTCCTATTGTCCCATTCTCCTGCCCTGTCCCCCCACTGAAAACATCTTCCAAATAATTTTGTGCTTTGAGCTCCTCCGAAATCGGAATGTGTCGGCTGAATGCAGCGGGGAGACCAGTAAAAACTGAAAACCAGACACATACGAACCTCATCCACTATGGCCTTATGGCCTGGGAACACAGAAGAAGCTCCATTATGAAGCCTGTGCTCCTTGGCGAAACTCGAGGGAAAAGCAAAGAACAATAACTCTGGAGGTCGCATCGCTAGCGTCCCTTCCCTAGATGATGTGAGTCCCCTGTGCATGACTAAATCCGTTGTTCCAGAATGCGGAGGCCAGTGCCAGAACAAGGGGACACCTCGGCTGATAAGCATTGGCATTTACGACAAGACACAATACATCACCTCGCCCAACTATCCCAACGACTACGCGAAGTAAGTTTCAATACTGGTGACTTGTAAAATCTTGTAATACTGACAGCAAAAAGCCTAAATGTCAGAGTGATTACTTCGCAGCCTACCAACCTGGCAAAGAATGAAGCCAACTTTCTTACTTCCCACCTAGAAGGTGAAAAGGTGGAAGGTGGAAGTGTTAAGTATGGTAACAGAGGCAGTGATCCGAGTGAGTTCACAATGATCCCCACCTGTAGTGTAGGTGAAAGGGTGAGAGTAAAAAACCGGCTTCAGTCAGCTGCGGACTGCAAAATCTTTGTATATTAGCTTACTCACTACAAAGAGGTCTATTGGTTGACAATCATGATCGACAGCCTAATGATCAGTAACTTAACGTTATTACCAGTCAGGCTGAGTCTGACCAGTATTGTTTTGTCTGTTTGTCTGTCTTCATTTTTTTCTTCTCAAAAACTACTTGACGGATCTCAACTTGGTAGGACTCACTTGAGCTTGAGTTCGAAAATGAAGTTAATCGGCCTTGTCATATTTGTGTTTTAAGCAATTTTGTTTTTAATAGAAACCAAAGAGAGGACAGCTAGGCCACGCCCAAAGTGTCAGTCAAGTTAGGTCACGTGGTCATGTGATGATTAGTCACACTTTCACATGACTGTGACCTGTGCCTCTGCTTAGCCCCATTGTCTTGCTGATTGCGTCACTCACCTTCAACAACCTGAATATTACAGCTTTCCAGTCTGGTTTTGATGTTCTTTTAAAAAAATGTATGAAGACTAATCACAACAAAAAGCGCTTTTTATGAATGTATTATGAATTATAAAGAGCACAAAATTACCTTTAATTTGACACCAAACATGTTATATTTTATTTATTTGTTTAATTATATCACAATAGCTCATTATTTATAAGGTTATTATCCTGATAAATAAAAAAAATATGAAAAGTGTTTCACTAACGTGCAGACAATACCCATTAACAGTGTGGCGGTACCATAGCCGATGAGGTTTAACCGAGGCGTGGTTACTGCTACACATATCTGTATTGTTAAAAAAAATCGGGACTTTACTGGTGTTGCACTGCCTCTGGGCATTGCCTCCAGTATTGTTCCCACCATCTTTGTATTTACAAATGTCCCATATGTGTCTATGACCGAGAGGACGTAAAACGCCATTTTTCATTAATTCGTGTTTCACTAACTTTGTTTGTGGGGCCCTTTTAAATTTGTGAAATGAGTGTACTTGCACGTGTGTGTGTGTGTGTGTGTGTGTGTGTGTGTGTGTGTGCGTGCGCGTGCGTGCGTGCCTCTGTGTGTGTGTGTGTGTGTGCGTGCGTGTGCGTGTGCGTGTGTGTGTGAGAGAGTACAAAAATATAAACACATGGACTCACTCTATGCAAACTATATCCTATCAGACTGGTTAGTTGCTTTAAGCGTACACTACGAAACTTAAGTCTGGCCGGTTTGCACTGTCGCAGTGAGTATCTGCCGCTCGGCGATGCCCTTGTTTTATATATTAAGATTTGGCCTAATTATTCCAAATCTGTGTTTTCCAGCCCGTGCGATAAAAAAATATGATAATGTCTGTTTGAAAGCATGTTTTTTGTTTGTTTATTTTAAATTAAAACTCTCTCAGCCTCTGTATCTTTCTGTCTTTTTTCAACCATTGCGATCAAAGTAATAACACCTGTTTGAAAGCATGCTTTCTGTTTGTTTTAAATTGAAACTCTCTCAGTCGCTCTCTCTCTCTCTCTCTCTCTCTCTCTCTCTCTCTCTCTCTCTCTCTCTCTCTCTCTCTCTCTCTCTCTCTCTCTCTCTCTCTCTCTCTCTCTCTCTCTCTCTCTCTCTCTCTCTCTCTCTCTCTCTCTCTCTGTGTGTGTGTGTGTGTGTGTGTCATGTGTTTGTGTGTGTGTTTGTATGTGTATTTATGTGTGTGCTTGAGCTTGCGCACGTGTATATGTGTGTGTGTGTGTGTGTGTCTGCACGCACATGCGCATGTATGCATACATATACTAACGATGTGTGCGTGCATTGTGTGTTGCAGCAATGCATTCTGTTCGTGGCAGTTTTCCGCGGCGTACCCTGACTACGTGGTGCACGTGAGCATCGTCAGAATGGAGCTGGACTCCGACTACGCCAACTGCCGGTCAGACTACGTGGACCTCTTTGATTTCTGTACGTTTTACTTCCATAGCCTTTGTATTCAATAGATGTGAAGAGTCGTTGTGATTTGCAGCCCTCGGTCTCCTTCCGGAGCACTTGCTGCGGCTTGGCGTGTTGGTTTCTTTCGGTTTGTGAAATGCCGAAGTCTTGCTGTGTGCTGGCCTTTCTAACTATGCATAGTATGATAACATGAACATGCTGCGCAGGCTGTGGTGGATTGGGTTTTGTCCATCGCAGTGGGGAGGTTGGATGCATCTGGAAATTGAGGACTGACATCTAGGAGGAAGAATAGGCTACTGGCCCACTCCAGCTGCGAAGCACGCAATGTTAAAAAATGGAAGAGAGACGCGAAGGTCCTTGGTGCCAACAGACAGTCCAACGAAGGCCTCGACCGTGCATTGTGGAATATATTGTGAGTTACTATTAAGTCAAGAGAGGAGAAACGTGTTGCAGTGGAAGACAAGTGGACAGGGATAAGGAGTTTAGCACTTCAAACAGACTAGTGACCACACACGGATATGGCGTTAGCGGGAGAGCATGAAAGACTCTCCCTAGCTGTGGTCCATTCGACTGGAAGAAATATGTTTTCGACCAAGCAGTTGGAGATGATTTTTTAGAATCCATCTACTGCCAAATCTGAACCTGTGGATGTCAGCAACGTGTCACACAAATTTGGGAGAGCATAACTCTGGCCGGGTTCGCATTATTACAATGCATTTTTAGGTTCAAAGATGTAACTGTTGGAATGTCAATAAACTATGTCTAAGATTTTTAATTTCCCCCTCTCTTTGTATGAACATTGTCCCCCATGGGACAGAATAAATAGTTCCCCCTCCTTCCGGAAGTTCTGTGCTAGCAACTTCCTCTAATCTTTCAATCTCTTACTTTTTTTTCAGTACCTTTTCCTTTTTTTTAAGTCATTTTCTAAAATCTTCAAATTAATTTTCTCCTTTGCACTCTTCCCAAATCGGATTGTATCGGCTGAATGGCCAGTGAAAACTGAAAACCGGGCACATAAGCGTTTCACCCATTAGGACATGGTATATAATTATTATGGGAACGCAGAAGAAGAAACATGAACACTGAAACTAATCAACAGGGCAAAGGTTGTTTCGAACTCCATTGATGCTGATTCGATCTTTTCTAGATTACACCACAACGGACGTGACGTCGCACACTCCACGGCTGGCCCACCTGTGCAGTGACAGATACACGAGGGACATCTACAGCAGCAGGCCCTACATGTACGTCCAGTTCGTGACGGATGCCGTGACCACCGGCCCAGGGTTCAACCTCAGCTACCACATTGTGCACAAGTCACGGGCCCCGACCACTATGGCCCCGCCTACATGTTAGTTCAATCACCTGTGTCTGTTCGTCTGTCTTTCATCATCTGTGTCTGTTCGTCTGTCTCTCGTCATCTGTGTCTGTTTGTCTGTCTCTCATCATCTGTGTCTGTTCGTCTGTCTTTCATCATCTGTGTCTGTTCGTCTGTCTCTCATTCTGATGGCCTATCAGGATTAAATTTCTACACTTATGTCACTCGCTCTGTATCTTTGTGTGTGTGTCTCTCTCTGTCTGTTTTTTGCGAGTCTCTCTTTTTCTCTGTTTTGTGTCTGCCTTTTTCTGTCCAACTTTCGTTCTGTGCCTACGAAATCTCTGCCTGTTCTTGTATCTTCCTTCCTTTCACCTCTGTCCCTTTCTGTTTTTGCAGAATCTCTCTTTCTAAATAGGTAATGTCTGTTCAGTATGCGTAATGATCAAATATTTTATTTGGTAATTAAAAAGTTGAACTTTTAGGTTAATTAAGAAGTGTATGTGTGTTTGTGCAGTGCGCTTGCAATGCACAATCACTATATAAAGCACCGTCGAATATTCAGTTCGTTATTATTATCCACATAGGCCTGTACCCTTGTTAGACATGACAGGGTAATTACTAAATAGAGAGAAAAATCACATAAAGCTACTTCTGTCCATAGATTATCCCATACTTACGGGGGTTCCAAATTTTGTGGATATATTTTTTGGTCTTTATGTAGACTTTTTCCAGATGGATATTGACATGTTTTATTTGTGACAGGGCTCACCACCAATACCTCTTCACCAACCTCCAAGAATGCAAAAAGCTACAATAATGTAATGGCAGTAGCCATGGGAAGTGCCTTCGCAGGCTTGATTGTCTTCATCGTCGTTATCATCTTTGTGTGCCGTCGATGCCTGAATCCTCATCGTTCAGAGTCCGGTCAGCGCCCTATGCCTATGTCGGTACCCAGTGCTCCCCCGCCAGAGGCTATTCTGCACCGTCATGGAGGAGAACCACAAGGCCCCCAGTCACAAGCTGTGCTGACGAGTCACTTAGATATTCCCCACCAGAATGGTCGATCTGGAAGTCCTAGACGAGGCAATCCTGGAGGAAGTCCAAGGCATAGCAGACACTATGACGTTCCTGAGAGTGGTCGTCCTTCGGAAATTCCGCAAGGAAATGATCGAGGAAGAAGTCCGAGGCGAGATGACCCAAGTCCTAGACGAGGGAGTCCGGAGAGACGCCCCGGGCGTGGTGATGAAGGAATAGGTCTTGGATGGGATGGTCGAGGGCAGAGTCCCAGGAGAGGCAGCCCAGACAGAAGTCCCATGGAAGGTGATGGAAGAGGACGCCGCGGTAGAGAGCCAAGTCCAAGAGAAGGAGGCCCAGAGAGGAGTCACGATCGGCGAGGGTCTGCACCTCCTCCGCCAGTCTGCTCTGATGGTTCGGGCATCTCTGATGCTCCCCCATCTTATGAAGAGGCAGCCAGAACCTTCCTACAGCCTTCAGCTCCTCCTCTGCCTCCTCCTTGAAGAGATCAGAGGAGATGTTTTGGTGAGGTGTCCGTGTGACTTTTGTGTGTGGAGATTGATGGCTGGTTAAATGATTGACCTCAGAGATTCTCTCGTTCTCTCTTCCATATATGAAGCAACAAGCAATGTAGGGGCAATGCCTTCTAGCAAACAGTGCATGAGTGCATAAGATTAACCCGCTGTAATTGACTGTAGTTTGTGCACGGTCGATATGCAAAGGATACGACAGCACCATTTAATCAGGAAACAGCAGGCTCGTAAATGTCCTGCCTGTGTATACAGTGCTCTTTGGTGATCATGACTACTGTTCCTGTGGCCAGTGAATTTGGGTTGCCCCATGTGCTTCATTATGTTCAAAGAAAATATTGTCAATGTACTGACTGTCAGGCGAAATATCAGCTCTCATGTATGGCAGACAGGAATAACCTTTTCAGAAAGAATGGGAAGAAGAAACTGATATAGCAATGTAGGACACTAGTGGTGATCAATCTCACAACGTCTGATTGCTAACTTGGCACGGAAACCATTTGTTCAAAACTCACACGTTTCTTCCAAAGACAACAGCTTTCCCTTACAATAAAAGCCTCTGACAAGGATACTCTATACCATAGGTAATGTATGCTATAGTACTTATATAGGGTCCTTGCCTCTGACTAATGTTGTTCAACCCTTTTAAGAATTTGCGTCAATCTCGGCATTTACTTTTTCTTACTACTCCTTAAGGATTCCCTCTCACATTATCCCAGTATCTGTGTCTATTTAACTCTAAATCCTGTGCAACCATACAAGGACGCATCTCTGACTGACCAATTTGTGTTTGTCTTTTAGTGTTTAGGTACATAAGGGCATTGAGTTTTATTGTATACAAAATAATATTAATGTCCCTTTTTTTAGTCAGAACAGCGTGACTTCATCAGACCTGTCCAGAATGTGTGATGCTATCATACTGATTGTGGTCGGGGGGCTATAGTTTATGCATGACTATTGTTTAATATACTCTGTAAACTGCAATCGTTGTAAATACTCCCAGAGCAGCTGATGTCTTTCAATGAGAAACGTTACTGTTATTTCATTGATCTTATAGGCCTGCCCTCATTTAATTAACGTTTACTTAAAGCAACAACTAGCTATCTCATTACATATCATATAGTGGAGATACAATACATGGTCTAGTAGAATTTAAATTGGCCACTTACGCAAAGTCTTAACTAAAGACGCACACTTTGTTCTAGAAACTCGATGTTGTGGTTAACCCTTTCACCGCCAACGTTGCATTTTAGCACCACAATAATTTAACACTTATGTCACTAAAAGGCATCAAAATTGGGTCCATTATCCAAAGACCCTATTGTCTTAGTTTTGGGAAGTAAGGATAGACCTTATTTTATACATGTCACAGAAGAATCCCCAATACTGCAGATGGATTTTGTTCTCTACCCCGGTAAGTTTAATAGCAATATTTGTGGCTGAAATATGGCTGGCGGTGAAAGGGTTAATGCTACATAGGCCCTACATAGTTTGAAGTATCACATAATCTTATTAGCAGTAATGATGTTCTTGTCTACATATTTTTATGTTGGCTGCATGCAATTTTCTAAACTAATATTTATTGTTTTGTTTTTGCTATGTGACAATTCTGCTGCTGTACCCACAACATGAGGAATTTGAGTTTTCTGGTGTAGATTTATTTGTCTTATATAATATAGAGTTTAGTCACTTTAACGCTTTTATATTTCTGCTGCTTTTTTTGTTTTGTTTTTACCTTTTTAAAATTTCGAATCGTCTGATATTTAATCATTGCATATAAGCTATCCACAAAAAGTTAAGGATCACTTGCAAACTAATTCATAACTTTCCAAATAAGAAAGCCAATGCGTTGAATTTTGGCCAACATTTAATTCAATGCTTTAGTGATAACGATACACAATTGCCTTCAATTTCGAGCAATCGTTTGGTCTGTACATTTGATCAAAGTGGGTACGTATCGAAATTTGATTTCCCAAAGTCATTGAAATCACAAGACAGGGCATTCTGATGCTCCCAAAAGTTCAGTAATGCGTGTATCCGCCATGGCTGTTCTGGCACTCGACGCAGCGAGTCCTCATGGAGTTGACCAGGGTGGTGAAGATCCTCTGTGGAAGCGCCTGCCACTCAGCCTGCAGCATCTGGTAGAGGTGCTGGGCATCCCTGGGAGGGGGGTGGTTGCTCCTCACTTTGCGATCCAGCTCATCCCAGAGGTTCTCAATCGGGTTGAGATCGGGACTGCATGCTGGCCACTCCATTCTGTTGACTCCAGACTGCTGCAGGAAGTCGTTGACCACCCTTGCCCTGTGGGGGCGAGCGTTGTCATCCTGGTAGACAGCCGGCGGTCCCATCTGCTGCAGTGTAGGCACAGCCAGCGGTCGAAGGATCTCATCCCGGTATCGGAGGCCAGTCAGGTTACCCTGTACATGATACAAGGGTGTTCTGTGGTGAAGGCTGAAGGCCCCCCAGACCATTACAGAACCTCCACCAAAGGCCACCTTTTCTTGGACAGTGGCGTCAATAAAGCGTTCCCCTGGGCGCCTCCAGACCCTCAGTCGGCCGTCGTTGTGGTTCAGGGTGAAGCGTGATTCATCACTGAACAGGACCTGGGACCATTGCTGACGTGTCCACCTCACGTGACGTCTGCAGAAGGCGCGGCGTGCTGCCCTATGGGCTGGAGTTAAGCGTGGCCGTAAAGCTGGGCGACGAGAACGGAGGTTAAACCCATGAAGGCGGTTCCGTATGGTCTGCTGGCTGATGTTGATGTTAGTAGCCACCCTCAGCTGCCTTCGAATGATGCTGGAAGAGGCTGTTCTTGTCTGCAGGGCTTGTCGTTCAATGAGACGATCTTCACGTGGAGTTGTCTTCTTCGGTCGACCAGATCTGCGTCTTTCATGGACCCTCCCAGTGGCTGTGAAGCGTTGAATCAGTCTGACAATGACCGAGATGGACACCTGAAGTCGCCTGGCCACTTCTCGCTTGGGAACACCATCTTGGAACCATGCAACAGCTCGTCCCCTATCCAACTCGCTCAATTTTCGTCGTGGAGGCATTGTCAAATCAGGCCTAATACTGGTGGTATGTCTTCTTATAAAGCCAAGCAAGAGACATCATCTCACACATAAACAGCAGTGCTTGCACGTGCATAATGGTTTTTCCATCTGGCTTGTGCAATGTGTTCATGCAGAACGATCCAAAACAAGGTCCTTTTTCGCAAGTTTCCGCTTTTTCTTTTGCTGCCAAGCTCAGTAATAGAGAATCACGTGCAATGTTTCCACTAACACAACATCGCCCACTTACAGCTGAACAAGAATTCATAACAATTTGGCTTGACTGAGAAAAAAAGAACAGGAGCGAACGGAGTTTCTTGCGCACCTGTTTTCTCATAGTGATCCTTAACTTTTTGTGAGTAGTGTAGTTATACCATTTGTTTTAGTTGAATGTTTTCAATGTTTGCAGTGTTTTATGAACTTGGCATGGATTTTTATTCTGCATTTTGGCCAGTTTCAGAGTGTTTAGCTTTGTCTCTTTGAGTCTATCCCGGTTTTTTGTTTTTGTTTTTCTCAATCTTTCCCCTTTCCACCGGTGAAATGAAATTAACGAAATAGTATAAAGTTGGCAATGTATTGATGGGTTTTTGAAATGGTCTTTTTAGTTGTCTGTTTCTGTCATGACTTTTTACATGGAATCTTTCCATCTTTTCCTTCTGGTCATACGCATGACTTTGTTGAACACTGAACAAGCACAAATACTACACATGCCAACTTGCCGGGGGCATACCAATAGCGCGCCTTGTACGAAAGCGCGACCATACTGTCATAACTTTCTGACATACCAATTGCGCGACCGTGGCATATACCAATTGCGCGACCGTGGCATATACCAATTGCGCGACCCATCGTAAACTTTGCCTTACACATACACGATTATTTGGTGACATTTTTCATACTAGCCGTTAATACAAACACAAGAATGGTAACATAGAAAAATACAGTGAGAGAGAGAGAGAGAGAGAGAGAGATTTTAGTAATAGCGACTGTGGTACATGATACTGACTGATGATTATTGAATCGATATTGATGATTTAATCGATATATCTAGTGTTTGTGAATAGTGTATTTAGATTCTGTGCTTTATCTGTATTCATTTTTAGCTCCAATGTTTCCGTTTCTGGTGCCATACAGCGTCAAAAAGGACTGACAATGGTATTTATTATAATCCCCTTAATTTGAGCGTTGGGTTTTATTGTGGTACAAGTATTAAATTTCAGTAATAATTTCAGTAGTAAATCTGTTTTATGCGTGATCGTGTGTGTTCGCGCATTAGGTATATGACATGGTCGCGCAATTGGTATGTCAAAATCGGATGACACCATGTTCGCGCTTTCGTAAAAGTCGCGCTAATGGTCTGTAACCAACTTGCGCCAAATTTCTGATTTTAGAAGAAAATATTTTTAAAAAAGTGTGTGTGCGCGCGCGCGTGCGTGCGTGTGTGCATGCGTGTGCGTGCGTGTCTGTTTTACGGAGGGTGAAGGGTACATTATTCTTATGTCCCAGAATTTTACGTGTGTGCTTGTTGACATAGTAGCGCTGGCAGCATTATCTTAGAGCTCTTTGTGCTTTGCTCAGAAACATTTTAAAATCTAATAGAAAGCAACTTACAGCTTACTTTTGTATTCAAGGTTGATGTATATTTTTGGGGGCGTTTTGTATGTACCGTTTCATTTGTTTCGTTGAAAATATAATAGCATTATATTCTCTCTTCCTTATACCAGGTACATTTTTAAAAGGGTTTTAAACATATTTTTTTGTATTCAGAATAACAGAAATTACACATGCACAGAAAGAGGACATTGCGCTGAGAGACCAGGTACATTGTTGAATTAATAACCGCAACAGAGTTGAAAGGGTATGTCTTTTCGTACATTCCTGAATGAATAATCCAAGTCAAAAGTAGCAGATTCTGATTTGACAGCTCCTCCTACGTGATTTCGATTACATGAATGAATTATTGGTTCACATATCATATTAACGCATATCATAAACTGTATTTTGTGCTTGAATATATTACGCTTGATACTTATTTTTGGAACATGGTAAAGTCTTGATTATCTTGCCGTTGCATATCCTTTACATATAATTTTTTAATTTTTGCTACATTGCTTTCCTGTGAGTAGGCGTATTAACATGATTGCTACCCCCCCCCCCCCCCCCCTCCCCAACAATTTTAAATCTATAAATTAAAATATAAACATATACGGTATAATGGATAATAAAAAAGTGGGACAAATCAACCTGTCCTGTGAAGAAGAAAAAATCGAGGTTCAAAGCTCAACACAAGAGTTTCATACCTTTTCTAAATTATTGTAGATCATGCATTTGACTTAAAATTATTTTAATGTATTATTGCTATAGAAACACGGGGCACCACCCAATGCAAAAGAGTTTGTCTTAAGACGGAGAAGAAGCATTGCACCGCAGATGGTAACGATGAGGATGACAATGACGACGACGATGATAATGATGATGATGTTGATGACTAGAAAGAACTGAAACAATAAAAATGTCCACCTAGAGAGACAGCTTTGGCTAAAACTGATTACTGAGCCACCTTAGGATTAAGTCTGGCAGAATTTCTTTCACATGAAAAAAAAAGGTTTTTAAGCTAGTCGTGCATTTGCAAAAATAAGTATCTGAAAAAAGACATGTTTCCAAATGATGTTGATTGAGCCTAACCAATTTCAGGTTGTTGAACGTTGGTAAGATATATTGATGAGTGTTTTGTAATAAGTGGTCAAACTTTACGCGGTGACAGTCCTGAGATGACCGTAACTGTTGACGGGACTATAATGGAAAAATAATTTTTAAAAAATTAAAAATATCCACGTTAAGTATTTATGAAACTCATTCATATGATAACATTATTGTGGCAGTGCTGCTAAACTGAAAAACAACAAGAAGAACACAGCGATGGATACAAACATTTTAAAACTCTTCAAAATCTAACCTAGGCATTCTTTGGGTAACTCTCGCTCTTTCCATCCAAATCCGTCAAGCTCTTTAAAAGGATGGAAGTTCAGTTTAACGTCGCGTATTGGCTTTCGCCATGTACGACGGGCTGAACAAACCAACCAGGGTATAAACAAAAAAATATGTTCCTGAATCACTGTCTTAGCCAAAAGGCCGAGAAGCGATCATAATTAATATTGAACATGTTCAAGCTCTTTACAAAAAGAAAACCGTTGTTTTATTGCATCCTTGGCTTGTAATTTTTAACGTATTAATTTGTTTGGAGGATTAGGCAACAACACATGGACATCTGAGGTAAAGGATGAGAACTCAAGTATCTTTCAAGTTCTGTATTGCCTTCCTCTTATTTCAGAGTCGATCGCATTGATGTTTTGTGAAACATAGGCTATAAGCTGTTCTACTTCGATTATGTGTCTGTATTTTGTAAAAGTTTTATTCGAAGTAAGGATACGCTTATTTGATGTTTTAAAGCTCAGCAGTGTTTCCAAGTATTATTGTGTAGTTTAAAAAAAAAAATTAATTCTCGAAATATACCAATACTTTTACTGTACATTGTGGACAGTGGTGTGAACATGAGAATGCATCCTTCAATCTCTCTCTCTCTCTCTCTCTCTCTCTCTCTCTCTCTCTCTCTCTCTCTCTCTCTCTCTCTCTCTCTCTCTCTCTCTCTCTCTCGCTCTCTCTCTGTGGTATGTGTGTATGTGTGTGTGTTTTCTGTGTTTCTTTAGGCTTTCTCACGCGTGCATGCGCGCTCGTATATGTGTGTGTGTGAGAGAGATAATGCGCGCGTGTGTGTGTGTGTGTGTGGGGGGGGGGGGGGTAATGCTAGAAACTTGCGACTGTTTGTAATGGGAAATAAATCGTCCTAACCTTACAAAGCACTAAGAATGTAGTTATTTCCCTTTTACTGATCAGTCTTGTCTCCCCAACGCTATTAATTAAGTAGGAGTTTTCATTTTGTGAAAACTAAATTACGCTTCTAGAACTATCAAGCTTCTAGCTGTCATTTAGAGAGAGAGAGAGAGAGAGAGAGAGACGCAACGTACTTACTCAGTCACACAGTTTGTTTAGACTCCAATTTATTGTGACTCAGAAATTCTCGTGACAAGAACATGCACACAGAGAGAGAGAGAGAGAGAGAGAGACTATTTGCATACGGACACTGATAGACGGTTTCGGTCAGCTGCACACCATCCATCAAGGGGTTCCAGGTTGTTATAATATCAAGTCAATGATCGATGGAGCCGACCTTTCTATTGACACCCTGGCAAGGGTTTTTCCAATGGGAGCAACCCGACTGTCCCCCCTCCTCTCCTTTGCTTTGTTTAATGTGCGTGTGTGTGTGCGTGTGTGTGTGTGTGTGTGTGTGTGTGTGTGTGTGTGAAATTCGGGCTGCGCCTCGCCGCAAGTGCAGCGCCTACCCACAGCGTGTGTGTGTGTGTGTGTGTGTGTGTGTGTGTGTGTTCTTGTTGTTGCTATGAGACTTTCTGAATTATAAAACTATAATAATTATAGTTTAAACAAAACTATTCGAACAAAACAAAAAAAAACACTCAGAAAACAATCTTATGAAGGAGGGGAAAAACAAACAATGACATTAAACAAACAAACCAGCTTACGTTGATCTACAACCTGAAGATTCTCGGTTATCTGTTCTTCTTTTTTTCTTTCCTGATTTTTAAATTCAAATTTATTACTATTCATATCAATTCATCCATTGTTATTGTATCCGTTAAAATACATTTCTTTCGTTTCGATTCATTGACATTTTTTTTTCTTTCTGACTTTCCCTTTTTTTTCTCTCTCTTTTTTTTTCATATCCGTCTGTCTTTTTCGGTTTTAAAATATTTTTTAAAAATTATTATCAAGATTGTGACGTTTATTTCACCCGCAAGACATGTGCACTTGAGTAGACAGGTCAAGACAGGGGGAGAGGGAGAGAAGTTGGAGGGAAGGGAGGAAGGGGGAGGGGGGAGTGAGGAGAGACGGGGGGCAGGAATGAAGAATAGAGGGAATAAAAGTGGAAAAGACGAGAAAATAGACAATGATAGGAAGAAGTGCAAAGAGAGAGAGAGAGACAGAGGGGGGGGGGGGGAGATAGAGTGGGGGTAGTGAGTCATGGTTGGAGGGAATATTCTCAAGCAAAAAGGAATGGTTCATATGCTTGATACACAAAGGAAAAGAAAAAGAAAATGAAAAGAAAAGAGAGCGAAGAGGAGAAGACAGGCAGACAGGCAGACACACAGAGAAGGATATGACGAGAAAGGAAGGAGAAGGGAAATCAAAGAAAGAAGGAAAACTAAAAAAGAAAGAAAGAAACAAATTAATGAAAAGAGGGAGAATAAAACTTTGGAAATCCATTTAATCACACCGTCAGTATTGAGAGAGAGAGAGAGAGAGAGAGAGAGAGGGGGGGGGGGAACACTGAACTTTTTACTATATGATTATTACCTCAAAAGGTCGAGAGAGAGAGAGAGAGAGATTTTGACCTTAATACCGTCAATTGTCATAATTTGGTACTGTGTGGGACCCCAGTCCCACGCCCACCACAGTGAAAATTATAATTTTAAAGTCAAATTCATTAAAGCATGCCATGTTGTATAAGTTTGAATATTATGTTTGTTTAAAGTTGAAGTTTAATGAAATCCTCCATGCCCCCCCAATAGGGGTGAAAGGATAATAAAGTCTTGAATCTTGAATCTTGTGTGTTTTAATAGATATTTTAGATTGCCTTCAAAACTTAGCAGAAGTTTTGGAGATGGTATTCTAGCTATCCACAAAATATTAAAAAACCCTCTTGAATCTTGTGTGTGTTTTAATAGATATTTTAGATTGCCTTCAAAACTTAGCAGAAGTTTTGGAGATGGTATTCTAGCTATCCACAAAATATTTTTTTTAAATCTTGAATCTTGTGTGTGTTTTAATATATATTTTAGATTGCCTTCAAAACTTAGCAGAAGTTTTGGAGATGGTATTCTAGCTATCCACAAAATATTTAAAAAACTCTTGAATCTTGTGCTTTAATAGATATTTTAGATTGCCTTCAAAATTTAGCAGAAGTTTTGGAGATGGTATTCTAGCTATCCACAAAATATTTAAAAAACTCTTGAATCTTGTGTGTGTTTTAATAGATATTTTAGATTGCCTTCAAAATTTAGCAGAAGTTTTGGAGATGGTATTCTAGCTATCCACAAAATATTTAAAAAACTCTTGAATCTTGTGTGTGTTTTAATAGATATTTTAGATTGCCTTCAAAACTTAGCAGAAGTTTTGGAGATGGTATTCTAGCTATCCACAAAATATTTTGTTTAAATCTTGAATCTTGTGTGTGTTTTAATAGATATTTTAGATTGCCTTCAAAATGTAGCAGAAGTTTTGGAGATGGTATTCTAGCTATCCACAAAATATTTAAAAAACTCTTGAATCTTGTGCTTTAATAGATATTTTAGATTGCCTTCAAAATTTAGCAGAAGTTTTGGAGATGGTATTCTAGCTATCCACAAAATATTTAAAAAACTCTTGAATCTTGTGTGTGTTTTAATATATATTTTAGATTGCCTTCAAAATTTAGCAGAAGTTTTGGAGATGGTATTCTAGCTATCCACAAAATATTTAAAAAACTCTTGAATCTTGTGTGTGTTTTAATAGATATTTTAGATTGCCTTCAAAACTTAGCAGAAGTTTTGGAGATGGTATTCTAGCTATCCACAAAATATTTTGTTTAAATCTTGAATCTTGTGTGTGTTTTAATAGATATTTTAGATTGCCTTCAAAATGTAGCAGAAGTTTTGGAGATGGTATTCTAGCTATCCACAATATATAAAAAAGAATCTATACATAATGTATTTTGCATGGCGTTTTTTTTTTTTTTTTTTTTTTTTTTTTGGGGGGGGGGGGAGCTTTTAACTGGCAGAGAGGCAAACCCGCAAACCAAAGGAGGGCCAAAAGACCATGCCCCCGGAGGAAAATATGATCATTGATACGAGTTTGCCTTTATTATTATGTCAAGCTCCACATCGTTCTCGCACTGTCAGTTATTTCCAGCGGTGAACGGAGGTGATAATCTGTACGGCAGATGTGTAGACAGCCAGTTTTGATTGCCATCATTATCCATATTTTCTTCTTTTTTTTCCTTTTTGTTTCTATTTCTTTCTCTTTTTTCTTTTTTTTGTATTACTTGGGGCTGGGATTAACTCAAGACAGAAGGATGGGCATGATAAGGAGGAGAGCGGAGAGGCTGGGTAACGCGAGGAAGATAGAACGAAGTGATAAGGTCAGGTCAGGTCAGGCTTTTAGGGCAGCCAGGCCTCGCGGCTCTTGATGTGCCATTTCTTTTGTTTGTTTTATGATTTTTGTAATATAAGTATTCTTAGATATAAACATATGAGATCCAGTAGCCCACAAGCACAGACACACCACTCAGGTCCTTTTATCGATTGAAAGGTACTCCATTTCTTATAGAATTAGGGGTACGAATGAAAAATCGCCTTAGTGAAGAATTAAATCTGGGGGTCGTTTCACAATATCGAACATTCTTTGCTGTTAGCACAATTCGGCAAACACGGTCCTAAGAAACACCCTTCGTTTGCCGATAGTTTGGCGAGCACTCTGAGCCTCTTCCCAAGCAAGCACTCAGTGAACTATCACGTGACTTGCATGGGGTTAATACATTTCTTGTTGTTCCATTAAAGTTTGGTTAAAATAATACTTTTTTTTACCAATCAGACAAGAGCTTATAATATTCTTCCGCAAACGTTTTGTAAAGTCGTTTCTTAAACCCCTTTTGGCACAAACGTAATTCACTCGAATAGCGACCCCTAGTGAAACACACCATGTACACGAATAGGCCTACACCCAGTGTTTTTCTTTGACAGAGGGGTGGGGGTAGTAAGAGGGGTGGGGGTAGTAGCCTTGGCATGTTGACAATACTGACAGACCACGGGACCGTTTCACAAGAGCGAACGCTCGTAGCTGTTAGCGCAATTCGGCAAAAACGGTCCTAAGAAACTCCTTCGTTTGCCGATAGTTTGGCTAACGTTTTGTTCTTCCACCACACCGAGCACGCCGCGAACGATCCGGAACTATGACGTGACTTGGACGGGGTAAATACATTTCTGGCTGGTGATTGGCCCACTAAGGTGTAGCTAAGATAAAAAACAAAACAAAAAACAATCAGACAAGAACTTGTAATATTTTTCCGCATGCGTTTTGTAAAGTCGTTTCTTTGGCGCGCGACTAGCGATCTTCTAGTGAAACTCAACCCTCTCCACTAACTATAAGATTTGAACAACTATGACGGAGATTTCCTTTCACCTGTAAACGAAAATAATATTTTTCAATGGAGCTACAAATCCCGGCGTGGCAATGGAATCTTCAGATTTCACACACACAGGAAGGTGGCAGAGTGGTTAAGACGTTCGCCTACCGAATTCAATGCGTGACTGCAGCGTGAGTGACCCGGGTTCGAATCCAGAGAAGGTGAGATTAGCGTCCAATCGGTCAAAGACCGTTATGGACGGTGTTCCTGAAGACGTCTTCCCGGGATTAAAAAGTTCGAATCCCGGCCTCGCCCTTTCTTTATAGTTCGACAGGAAAATCGAACTGAACATCGAGTCCTTCGGATGTGGACTTAAAACTAGTCTGACCAGTGCGCTTTGACGCACGTAAAGATCCCACGGCAGTTTAAAGTCGATAAGAGCATGAAGAAATCCCGCTGCCTAGTATGACCAAATTTATAGCTAGATTCCCCAAGTAGAGTAACTTGAGACGGGGTAAAAAGCCCATGGGCGGGTAAGAAGCGCATGCCAATTATCTCATGAAATAAAGAACATTTCTGTCAAATTTGCCCATGAGACGAATGCTACACGAATGCTAAACATTAACACTCGTCTCATGGTTTAAAATGTGACTGAAATTCGCTTCATTTCATGAGATAATTGGCATGGGCTTCTTACCCGCCCATGGGCTTTTTACCCCGTCTTACTCTATGTCCCCATCCCCTCCTAACTCTACCCCCCCCACACACCCCACACACCCCAAAAGGGAGGGGGGCGCTGCGCTTGCGGTGACGCTCTCTCCGGGGAAAAGCAGTCCGAATTTCACCGAGATAAGTCTCTGTGACTAGAATATACCAAGTACTAATAGGGGAAGACGGGCATGAGATAATTGGGGTGGGCTTCTTACCCGCCCATGCGCTTTTTACCCCGTCTTCCCCTACCAATGCCAATGTCAAAGGAGGCCTACAGGCATATGCCCCCCTGACCCCCTCCCCCACCCCATCCCACACACACGGAAAAGGTCTTTCTTATTTTTTAAATATTTTGTTATGGTGAGTCACAGGAACAAGCAACAAAACACACGTCCATCCACGTGCAGTGACAGTTTTACGATGTGAAAGCGTTTTCAATGAAAAAAGGGCCTGTGTGGAGGCCGTTGGGTGCTCTCCCCTGCACCGAGCTTTGTATTATTGGGTTGCAAGCCACAACTACAAAGAGGCGCCAAAACGCTTTAATCCCATTTCAACTTTCTATGTTTACAGGATTCGTCAAAATTCTCCTGGAGTTTTTCTTTCCTTGACTTTTCCCCTCCCCCCCCTCCTTGACTTTCCTGCCTCCCCCCCTCCCCCCCCCCCCCCCCCCCCCCCCCTCTCATTACTCTCTGCTTTTTCCTTCATCTTCTATACTAAAATAGGATTTTGCGTGTGTGTGCGCGCGCATGTGTGTGTGTGGTCCCATAGAAAAATTGTGACTGTGCTTATCTTGACCTTGAAGTTTGACTTTGATAACCAAAATGTTTTTCTTTACGCTATATATTTCATGTCTGGGGTGTATATCACGAACCGGTGTACAGAATGGCTTCAAATGTTGTGTGGTGGTGCATCACATTGCAGGAATGGCCCAGCAGAAAAAATAGCTGCACCAAACTTGACATTCCAGTTTGACCTTGAAAAACGAAAATTGTTCTTGAGGCAATATCCTCATATGGATTGACTTTCAGTGTTCAAACTTGATATGTGGGTGCATTGACTATTGATGATTCCAAACATTGGGTACCAATGAAAGTCAAGGTCAAGGATGTAGACCTCAGAGGTGTCAAATTGGTGTTTGGGCCATATATTTCACATTTTTGCAGTTATAAGTTCAAAGTTGGCAGGTTGGTAGACTGGCTGAAGGTCATGTGTTCCATGGACAAATTATAACCGTGCTGTGCATGACCTCAAAGTTTGACCTTGAAAACAAACAAAGTCATATGCGGTGCAAGGTATTCATTATGTTAATGACCTTGACCTTGATTCTTGGTCGAACTTCTCTTTTCTAGCAGTGGCTATAGTTCGGACACCATTGGGTTTACACCCACATAACCATATAATATTCTTGATCACCACGACCTAAAGAATGCAGTGGGAAACATTTGACCTTGACATTTTACATTGAGGCTGTTATATGAAAATGGGCTGTGTCTTGAGAACCATTGGAAGGAATTAGTTCAAATTTTGTTTGGAGGTGTATTACTCCGGGAGATATTTTTAAGTAGATATGCGATGCAACCGGTGCTCATGTTGTTGTTGCTTTATTGATAAACTACAAGTCCAGCTTTGATAGCAAATTATTAAAACAAATAGGACCTTACTTTCAGAACAGTCAAGATTAAAAAAATAAATCGCTCAGCATCACGAATCCCTGCCCCCCATCCCCTCTCTCTTCTCTCCCCCCCCCCTCTCTCTCTCTCTCTCTCTCTCTCTCTCTCTCTCTCTCTCTCTCTCTCTCTCTCTCTCTCTCTCCTAACTATCTTTGTATCGTAGTATGATTAGTTATCTTTGTGTTCCATTTGGTGTGTGTATCAAGGACATATTGTAAACATAAGCTCTGCCTATAATCTTCATCCTTGCAAAATATATAATTCACTGTACGTCAGTCTCTCTCTCTCTCTCTCTCTCTCTCTCTCTCTCTCTCTCTCTCTCTCTCTCTCTCTCTCTCTCTCTCTCTCTCTCTCTCCACCCCTCTCTCTCCATTAGTCACTTCTCAATTTTTTTAAAAGGTTTTTAAATAACTTTTTATTCACGCGCGAAAATGGTGTTTTACGTCCTCTTGGTCCGAATCAGACACATATGGGACATTTGTAAATACAAATATGGTGGGAACAATACTGGAGGCAATGCCCGGAGGCAGTACGAAACCAGTAACGTCCCAATTTAAAAAAAAATAATACAGGTAGGTGTAGCGGTGACCACGCCTCGGTTAAACCTCATCGGCTATGGCACCGCTACAATATAGTGTAATACTTTTTATTCACAATATCGGAAGTTACACAAGCGCAGAAAGAGGACAGTGCGCTGACAGATTTAATAAAACACAAATAACAATATTATGATAGGAACAAATACACACGAACAAACTATAAAGAAACATAAACAAACTATTATGAGTAAATATGTACACAATGATTTTGTGTTAAAAACAACCGTTCTTCTCTCATAAATAACTTCTGTCCGTGACCCATAAACCCGTGACAGGTAGCCTTTCTTGCACATTAGCACCGGTGTAGCAGTCGTGCTGACAAGACGATGCGTGGGGTCTTTTTACCTGTCTGACTCACACACACCGAGACGCACGGGAGTTGTAGATAAAAGGCGATCGTCTCCTGTGTATGACTGGGAAATAAGGCTGTCTCCAAAGTCATTAGTTCATATATCACACTGTCGGATATAAATTTAGAAAAAAAAAGAAGAGACAGATTAGATGGGGTAGAGGTGGGGGGGGGGGGGGGGGGGGGTTTGAGGGTGGAGGGGCGGTAAGGATAAATCGAGAGGGTACAAACTGATAGAAGGGGAGGGAAGGGGATGCATAGGTGTGATTGGAAATTTGAGAGAGAGAGAGAGAGAGAGAGAGAGAGAGGGGGGGGGGGGGGGGGGGGGGGGGGGGGGGGGTGTGCAAGAACAGATAAGGCAGATTCAGATAGAAGGGGGGTAGGTTGGATAGAAACGATTTGAAATGAGAGAGAGAGAGAGAGAGAGAGAGAGAGAGAGAAAGGGGGTTGGGGTGGGTGCAAGGACAGATAAGGCAGATTCAGATAGAAGGGGAGTAGGTTGGATAGAAACGATTTGAAATGAGAGAGAGAGAGAGAGAGAGAGAGAGAGAGCATTAACTGTGCCTGTACTTCCTTGGTGTCTGTCTGTCTGTCTGCCTGTCTGTCTGTCTGCCTGTCTGTCTACCCGTCTCTTTCAATATTTGTTAAGACGTTGAACTATTTGACCCTCTCATTATCTTCGCGCAGGTGGGCGCGCGCGCGCGCGCGTGTGTGCGTGCGTACGTGTATGTGTGTATGTGTGTGTGTGTGCGCGAGTGCGTGAGTGTGTGTGTGTGTGTGTGTGTGTGTGTGTGTGTGTGTGTGTGTGTGTGTGTGTGTGTGCACGCGAGTGTGTGTGATATGCGCGTTGTTTGATCAGGGAAATATGATTAGTCCCTATCCATCTCTTTTACGCGGACATCCAATAAAGATGAGCTGTTGAAACATCACATGTCATATAGGTACGTTGTAGTGTCCACGATAAAATCGGCACTGCACATGTTATTAATATTATTTCGCGCACAAGTTTGGGAGGAAGGGAGGAAGAGGGCAAGTTATAAGTCCCGTGATAGACGAAATAGGCTAAATCGCCATCACCACTACTGCCACCACCACGTCATCATCATCATCGTCATCATCATCATCATCATCATGACCGCCACCCTCATCATCATCAAAATCAACAACAACAGTCCTAAAAAAAGTGATTTTAGAATACGCAGTTTGGGTTCCTTAATAATGTTTATTCCAATGATAAATTCACCAGACAAAAAAACCACACATGTAGGTTATAATTCCCTTAATAAATACGTATACCGATAAAAACAACAACCCGAAGGCTATAAATAGTATAATAGCTAAATGCCTCATACTATAAACATTCCAGTCTTTCTGTTGTTCCTGACGAGTACAAAATGAGAAGTCATCTTTGTCAGAAAAATAAGTGTCAACGTTGGTGTTCTCTAGGAGTAGGAAGAGTGAAGGGGTGGGGGGGGGGGGGAGGGGGTTGAAAGGCAAAACTATGGGAGGAATGAAAAGCATTTCTCCCTGATCATGTTCCTCCCGTACCGCCCCTTTAAGCTTACCATACCTATCCTTATTAATTCTTGGTCATGTTATGCGACGATTTCGTTGTTCATTAACTCGCTTTTTTGTCTAAAACAAATTCGTGATTTTTGGACAGCACATGCTCGATTCTTTCATTGACAAAGTCATAAGATTTCAGCAAGATTGTAAGAATAGTTTTGTTCTTATATGGAGCAAATAGTTATAAATGGGTGCAATTTCACCCACGGGGAAAAATAATCTGCCTTGCCACTTGTATCGGTATCCTCTTCAGCTGGATAAAACAACAACAACAGCAGCAACAACAACAACAACAACAACGAAGATTCCTAATCTGATTGTTGTTATTTAAACGGTGAATCAACCAGATTAAAAAGGACCATCGTGACCTTAAAAACTAACCAACCAACCAAACAGCCAGCCAGCCAGCCAGCCAACCAACCAACCAACCAGCCAACCAACCAACCAAGCCGATATTGTGAAAATAACTCAGAAGACACGGAGTTGGATGCTGGTATTATGATGGAGAATAAAGAGAAGTAATACAGAAGAAACTAGCACTTTGAATGTGTAAGGTGAGGCTGTTGGGGAGGGTAGGGTTGGGAGGGGGGAGGAAAGAGAAAGGATAATGGTGGGGGTGATACGGGAATGTTGCGTGTGTGTGTGTGTGTGTGTGTGTGTGTGTGTGTGTGTGTGTGTGTGTGTGTGTGTGTGTGTGTGTGTGTGTGTGTGTGTGTGTGTGTGTGTGAAACAAGATTGACTTTTTTTTTATCGTGCTGGGTGGCAGGCTGACACAGGGAAAATCAACGCTTATGATGCATGTCACGCTTTGTTCAACCAATCACAAAACCACAAAGGTGACAGAGACACATGGACTCTTCAAACGGAATCCTGTTTCTTTTCCCCACCCTAGGTTTCGAAGTAAACAGTTGGCTGCGTGTTATTTCCTGGATCATGCATGTTTTCCATGCATATTTATTTTAGACCTATTTGTTTTAATTGTTCATCGTTTATGGCATATTAAAAGTATGACAGGGAGGGAAACGGAGTAGGGATGTAACGAGTCCTTCGGGTGAGACTTAAAACCGAAGTCCCGCGTGTTACGCATGCACAAGATCTTGCCACACGTTAAAGCCCATTCCACTATTCGGTACGACTAGGCCGCGTGTGCCGGTGGAGTGGATGGCACGAACTCACATAACACGCATCCTGTGAGCCGTTTACAGACTAAACGAAGACTTTGGACGTGGGGCAGGATAAACATCCCCAATCGGAAGAAGAAGAAGAAGAAGAAGACTGTTTTGAGTGAGAAGGGTTGATGGGTGGCTTTTGGCTGGTTGCATTATAATGAGAACAAGAATTTAAGATCCCAAGATTTTAAGTTTGATTAATATTGCAATGCGTTTATAATAAGATAATAAGTGTAAAAGAAACTTATGAAAAGATTTTAAGTCTGCTTAGCATTGACTGATATGATTGAAAGTGTGAGATTTCTCCTGCTCAGTCTATACTTAAAATTACTGAATGCGATTAAGACAAGTCACAAGAAATATTGAGAATCAAAGAAAAAAGCCATGGGATTTCATCCGAGCAAAGAAGCATAGAACTGTAGGTTTACATTGTCTTCATAATATCGCAACGATCTGTTAGGTCTACACAGGGACAGACACACACAATGTTATCCAAGAAACAGAGGACAGAAAAAAAACCCACTTCCAGAGCTGCAGTAAATATGTCAATTATATCTGATCCTGTGTTTTCTTAATCCGATTTTTATTTATTTATTTGGTATTTGGTATATTCTAGTCACAGACACTTATCTCTGTGGAATTCGGGCGGCTCTCCCCAGGAGAGAGCGTCATCGCAAGTGCAGCGCCTACTCATTTTTGTTGTTAGGGGGGGGGGGGGGCACAGGGTGAGGAGGGGGTGTGGGCACACTTGTAAAAACCTAGCTATCAATTTGGCCATACCAAGCAGCGGGATTTCTCTAAGCTCTTACCGACTTTCAACTGCCGTGGGATTTTACGTGCGTAAAGCGCACGGGTCAGACTAGCTTTAAGTCCCCATCCCGAAGGACTGGACGTTCAGTTCGATTTTCCTGTCAAACTAGAAAGAAAGGGCGAGGCCGGGATTCGAACCCGGGTCACTCCCGTTGCTGTCACGCATTACATTTGGCAGGCGAACGTCTTAACCACTCTGCCACCTTTCTCCCTTTTGAATCCATAAATAGAACGGTTGAGGAAAAACAGACTACACGAACAATCAATTATCAACTAACCAGGCGATCAACCAACTGACTAACCAACCAACGAACCGCCCAGCCAATAGGGCATTTGCCACGAGTGTTCACTCTCTATACTAGACTACTAATTTGCCCGCGCTCGTTCTGCCCGAGTTACGCTGACCTTTCTAATTCAACTCTCTAAATTCAACTCAGTGAATTTCAAGGTCGCCCTCACGTGGCAAATGCCCTATTCAATGAAAATAATAATAATAATAATAATAATAATAATAATCAAGGTTTTTTTAACTTTATGAACCCTGACCAATATAACATAGTTGTTATAATAGTCAGAGATTTTAGTGCCAAGGCAAGTGACCTATGATATTTAATTTCATTATAAAAGACACGTAAGCAAGGAGAGCTTATTAGGGGAAGACGGGGTAAGAAGCCCATGGGCGGGTAAGAAGCCCATGCCAATTATCTCATGAAATGAAGCCAATTTCAGTCACATTTTGCCCATGAGACGAGTGTTAATGTTTAGCATTCGTCTCATGGGCAAATTTGACTGAAATGTTCTTTATTTCATGAGATAATTGGTATGGGCTTCTTACCCGCCCATGGGCTTTTTACCCCGTCTTACCCTATATGGCTCAGTTTCCGTTTGAGAAGACAGTTTTCTTTTTAACCCTTTCACCGTCAAAGTCGCATTTTAGCACCACAGTGATTTAAGACCTAGGGGAAGACGGGGTAAAAAGCGCATGGGCGGGTAAGAAGCCCACCCCAATTATCTCATGAAATAAAGAAAATGTCAGTCAAATTTGCCCATGAGACGAATGCTAGACATTAACGCTCGTCTCATGGGCAAAATGAGACTGAAATTTGCTTCATTTCATGAGATAATTGGGGTGGGCTTCTTACCCGCCCATGCGCTTTTTACCCCGTTTTCCCCTATGTCATTAAAAGGCATCAAATTGGGGCCTATTAATTATGCAACACCCTATTGTCTTAGTTTTAGGAAGTAAGGGTAGACCTTATTTTATAGTGTCACAGAATAATCCCCAATACTGCAGATGGAATTTTGTTCTCTACGCAGCAACATTTAATGGAGATTTGTGGATGAAAAATGGCTGGCGGTGAAAGGGTTAATAACCAAAAACAGGTAGAGAAAGCGCACCAGATAGGGGAAGACGGGGTAAAAAGCGCATGGGCGGGTAAGAAGCCCACCCCAATTATCTCATGAAATAAAGAAAATGTCAGTCAAATTTGCCCATGAGACGAATGCTAGACATTAACGCTCGTCTCATGGGCAAAATGAGACTGAAATTTGCTTCATTTCATGAGATAATTGGGGTGGGCTTCTTACCCGCCCATGCGCTTTTTTACCCCGTTTTCCCCTATGTCATTAAAAGGCATCAAATTGGGGCCTATTAATTATGCAACACCCTATTGTCTTAGTTTTAGGAAGTAAGGGTAGACCTTATTTTAAGTGTCACAGAATAATCCCCAATACTGCAGATGAATTTTGTTCTCTACGCAGCAACATTTAATGGAGATTTGTGGATGAAAAATGGCTGGCGGTGAAAGGGTTAATAACCAAAAACAGGTAGAGAAAGCGCACCAGATAGGGGAAGACGGGGTAAAAAGCGCATGGGCGGGTAAGAAGCCCACCCCAATTATCTCATGAAATAAAGAAAATGTCAGTCAAATTTGCCCATGAGACGAATGCTAGACATTAACGCTCGTCTCATGGGCAAAATGAGACTGACATTTGCTTCATTTCATGAGATAATTGGGGTGGGCTTCTTACCCGCCCATGCGCTTTTTACCCCGTCTTCCCCTATTCACCAGATAATAAACAACAATGCTGCTCACTTGCACACAAGGGGTCTAGTTTAGAAGACAAGACCAAACAAGAGCATCAACAACAGGAACAACAACAAACAGAAACAAATTCATGAATTATTTATAATAAAAGAAAAAGAACAGAAAAGCAGCAGCCCACCATAAGAACATCATGCTACATGCTCCTGGGGAAGAAGGGGATAGGGGGAATGAGGTGGGTTATGAATGGAGGAATAATGAGAAAGGCTAACGGGATTCCTACCAGCTTCGCGAAAGTTTTAACCCTTTCACCGCCAAAGTCGCATTTTAGCACCACAGTGATTTGACACCTATGTCACTAAAAGGCATCAAATTGGGGTCTATTATCCAAACACCCCATTGTCTTAGTTAGGGGAAGTAAGGATAGACCTTATTTTAGATATGCCACAGAAGAATCCCCAATATTGCAGATGGATTTTGTTCTCTACCCAGGTAAATTTTAATGGACATTTTTGGCTGAAATATGGCTGGCGGTGAAAGGGTTAAAAAGGTGGATAAGCTTAAGCTTGTATTACATTTAACAACCCTTAACCCTTTCACCGCCAGCCATATTTCAGCCAAAAATATCCATTAAATTTACCTGGGTAGAGAACAAAATCCATCTGCAGGATTGGGGATTCTTCTGTGACATCCATACAACAAGGTCTTACTTCCCAAAACTAAGACAACAGGCTATAGGATCTTTGGATAATAGACCCCAATTTGATGCCTTTTAGTGACATAGGTGTTAAATCAGTGTGGTGCTTAAATGCGACTTTGGTGGTGAAAGGGTTAAAAACGTAATCTTGAATGACGCATAGTGTGTTTTATTTGTGGTGTTTGGGTGGGTGGGTTGGGGCCACTTGCTATTTCCGCTTCCCGTTTGATTGCTTTTCTAACTTCGTGTTCGAAGAAAACACACATCATTACGTGGGTTTAGAGAAAACGCCTCTTGTCAATATCAACTCTATTTCTCTGATGTCAGTGAGCACACCGTGACCAAGCCGTTGCACCAATACTGCTGGACCCGTTGTCTGGTCAAACAAACTGAAGTGCCCCCCACCATCACTAGCCCCACCCCTACAAAGAAAGAAAGAAAAAACAGAAAGAAAAAGAAAAACGTAGTTTATGTACATTCTGGACAACAACAAACAGCTGGAGATGATTAAAACAACAAAGAACAACAACAATGCGACAAGAGTCACAATAGAATGGATGAACTGCTCTCTCTCTCTCTCTGTCTCTCTCTCTCTCTGTCTCTCTCTCTCTCTCTCTCTCTCTCTCTCTCTCTCTCTCTCTCTCTCTCTCTCTCTCTCTCTCTCTCTCTCTCTCTCTCTCTCTCTCTCTCTCTCTCATGAACAAGTCGTTAAAATGTTTGCAGTATATTTGCATAAAGCCTTTAAAATCAGGCCTACCTTGTGCAGTTAGAGGTTGATGATTCCCACATGTTATGCTTATGTCTTGCTTTGTGTGTACTTATTATTTAGTATGTCTGATTATGCCTGACTATGTTCTATTCTAACACCCCCTCATGAGGGGCTATGGCCTTGATTGATTAAATATCTGTCTGTATCCGTATCCGTCTCTCTCTCTCTCTCTCTCTCTCTCTCTCTCTCTCTCTCTCTCTCTCTCTCTCTCTCTCTCTCTCTCTCTCTCTCTCTCTCTCTCTCTCTCGCTCTCTCATCTACAAACCGGGATATCCGTACACATAAGAAGTAATAGCCCCCATTCTATGATTTCAGTAGTTTCGTCAATTGTTGATTACCACAGACGGAAAGGATGGCAGGGATGATGCTTCATGGAAGACGCTTTCAGAGAGGGTTCGTGACTGTCTTGCTGGCTGGGCTATGGCCTAAGCTGCAGGATGGTCACAAGGGACACGAACTGCCCAAAGATAGCGAACATCAGTAAACACCAGGGACAAATAAGAAGAAAAAAGAAATAAAAAAAAGCAGCGAATGGAAGAACAAGATGGAGGAGGAGGACGAGGAGAAGAAGAAGAAGCAAAAGAAAGAAAGAAAAAAAGGAGGAAAAAAAGATGAAAAAAGGGGCGAGATGATAAAACAAAAAAAGAGTAAGAAAACCAGGAGGAGAAGCAGGAGAAGAAGAAAATGAAGACTAAAAAACAAGGAGGAGGAAGAGGAAGAGAAGAAGAAAAAGAAGAAAGAAAGAAAAAATTAAGCAGATTAAGAAAAAGAAACAGAAGAAGAAGAAGAACAACAACAACAACAGCAGCAGCAGCAACAGCAATGACAACAACAGCAACGTCATCATCATCATCATATTCGACGACAACGGCAATAACAGCAATCAACAACAGCAAAGAGAGAAAAAAAAAGCAAGAAAGAGGGAAAGAAAGGAAGGAACAAAGAAGAAAACAAAGGAGGAGAAGGAAAATAAAAGAAGAAACACGCCAATCACATCCCTGGTTTTTGTTTGTGGCACAAGCCACAAACCTATAACTCACTTTGTCGGTCTGTCTGTCGGTCGGTCGGTCCAAAATTGTCGCACTTCAAATCGAGGCTGACAAAATTGTCGCACTTCAAATCGAGGCTGACAAAATTGTTGCACTTCAAATCGAGGCTGCACTTCAAATCGAGGCTGCTCTTTAAAATGATGTTTCGTTTTCAATACATTGTCGCACGCCACAAACGATTGCGAATCCGCGCTTGTTTTTCTTTAACGTTGTAAGATTCCCGACCTATTGCTGTCAGAAGGGTTGATTAGATCTTGGTTTAGCGGCAAAATAACACTGAAAAAAACCACAACTGGCAATTGAGAACAACCCAAGTTTGATCTAGTCACTTGAAGCGCAAAGACACTCTAGGGAAAGCTGGACAACAGAAGTAAACTTTCTCTCCATACAAAGAGGGCTGCGCCACACCGAGGTCAGGGCTCTCTCCTTGTGCTTGTAGGGTTTTGATACCTCCTGGGTTTATGGGGCTAACCGAGGTTAGGGCTCTCTCCTTGTGCTTGTAGGGTTTTGATACCTCCTGGGTTTATGGGGCTAACCGAGGTCAGGGCTCTCTCCTTGTGCTTGTAGGGTTTTTATACCCCCTGTGTGTATGGGGTGTGGGTCTAATTAATTAAAAGAACCGATAGGCTAATAATTGTCTCTACGTCTTAATATGTAATCTCAAATGGGCCAACTTTGTGAAATAAACCATGGAACATAACAACCAGGGCCGAATCTAGGGGGGTGGGGCGTTGACCCCCACCCTGCCCAAAGCATGTACCTTAATATACACTAGGGTGAAAAGTAAGAAAATGGCTCGATTTTTTGCCTTATTAATCCCTAATTTGCAAAACTTTCCGGGGGCTTCGCAGCCTTGACCCCTAAATGAGCACTGCCCCCTAACCCGGAACCGATGCAGCTCCCTGGACCCCCGGCGGAAATCGACCCTTACGAATCAATTGGTCCGGCCCTGGAACCTTTTAATCTTAAAAGCAGCAACAACAAAAGCAACAAACACCATCTCACACATAAAAGACAATAGAAATTTCGATGACCATCAAGATGAAAAAGTAAGAATCCTAGTATGATTTATTGAAGCACATGAAAAGAACAACACACAGTCCAAGGTTTTCGCAGATGAGTTAATGAGCTGTTTTGGTGGAGATATGGCCCCTAGCCCTTGACACGAGATGGCGTTTCATTTGAAGGCATTTTGCAAGATCACTTTGTCTTTCTCTCTGTCTCTCTCTCTCTCTCTCGGTAATGTTGTACCTTAAGCCGCCCCCCCCCCCTCATGTTTACGACTATATATCTCAAAGTCTGGTTCCTTCAGTTTGTTGACTCAGAAGGCGTAAAATCTCTATTTTTCTCTCTCTTTCTTCAGTTTCATAACAATAATCCCAGGCTGATCCTATCCCTACCCCTTTCCGGAGAATGGCAGAATGCTGCTTCTCAGTAACTTGAAAACAATTTCAATGCGATATAATTATTTAATTTGATGGGGGAGTGTCTAAACTGTAAGCCTCTCTCTCTCTCTCTCTCTCTCTCTCTCTCTCTCTCTCTCTCTCTCTCTCTCTCTCTCTCTCTCTCTCTCTCTCTCTCTCTCTCTCTCTCTCTCTCTCTCTCTCTCTCTCTCTCTCTCTCTCGCGCGCGCGCGCGCGCGCTCGTGAGTGGCAAAAATAAATTACGCCTTCTATATGATCAAGGGAAATAAAACAAGCCAGAAGAGCTATCTATTTTTGTTACGTTGTTTTTCTGTGAATTTTGACCAATGGATTTTGTTATTTACAAATTCTAAGTATGTTTTGTATGTTATCCTTCCTTGCCGACCGCCATGCACAGATAAATTGTGGAAGGCACAGTATAAGCTTCTAGCTTGTTGCTGCCATTTTTCTCTGTATTATTTGGAATTGTATGTGTTGTTGGCATATTAAAGATGATTTAAACCAAGAGCTATCTCCCGCAGGGCCATCAAAAGGGCTCAATTTATAACGCGTTTTGCGCCAAGCCCGGTTCAACGATAGTTCAGAGGTAAGCGATACGACAAGGCCGTGTAGATCAGAGGGAGAGCACGCGCTTCTGTGGGCTGCTTCGTGGCTATAACTACTGGTCTTCTTCTTCTTCTTCTTCTTCTTCTTGCTACCTGCCTGCCTGTCTGTGACTGACCGTTCATGACCCCCAAGGTCCCTGAATGGATTAAACAAGAAGTATCTGAAATGACCCCGGTGCCACCCTTTCGACTAATGTGGAAAGGAATGTAATGAATAGTGATGGATTTGGGGGAAGGAAAGCTATACAAAAAAAAGACAACTAATATAATAAATGGAGGGGGGGGGGGGGGGCTGCTCATTATATCTGCTATTTCTGTGGCTTCTTCTTTATCAGTGTGAGGGGAATGCAGACAGTGTTGAGAGATAACGTGAGAGGTAGCGAAAAGAGGGGCTTTTAACTTGGCTGGGAGCAGTCACTTCACTTTTAGCTGGGGGGTTTTCTCTCTCGTCCAATTCTGTCTCATAGACAACGGTTCATATTTCCCATGTTCTCCAATCCTTCTCTCTTGCTTACTCCCTCCTACATTCTCTCTGCATGTCTGTCTCTGTATGTCTGTTTGTCTGTCTCTGTCCCCGTCTTCCAATTTCTTGATTTTATTCTCTTTTAGCTGTGTCTTTACCCCCCCCCCCCCCCCCCCCCCCACACACACACACACTCCCTTATACACACCCTATCTGTCAACGTAGACGTCCATATTTGGCTAAATCCTAGTGTGAAACTGAGAAGAAAGTGTGTCATCTCGTGATAGTTTTGGATAGAATAGCTTTCTGCGTGGCTAATCATTACCTTATAGTTACGTCAGTGCAAAAAAACCGTGTTCCCCTTTTCCACAAAATGTTACTATGAAATCTGATAACAATTATCATCAAATAAAATAACACTTTCAACTTAATACTAACAGCATATAAGATGTTAAAGTACACCTCGATGCATTTTGCTTTTCAAAAGTTCAAAGTGTTTCGTGGTATAACAATAAGTGTTTCTATTTAAGAAGACAAAACACAATCAAAGTGGCTAGGGAAAAACCCAACCAACAAACAACAAGAACAACAAAAGCCCAACAAAACACGGATACCCAGAAGCACCATCTACATCCTTTGATGATTGATCTGTTGATTGATGATTGATCTGTTAAACGACGACTTTGTTGTTTATTTATTTTCTTGTTTTCCAACAAAACGGCGCGAATTTTGGGCTGCACGTGCTCACATCTTTCATTGACAAAGTCAGAAAAATTCAGCAAGTTCGTATGAACGGTTTTGGAAATATGAGACAAAAAGTAAAAGTATTGGTGCAGTTGCACCCACGGGGTACGGGAAGGGTTAAAATAGTCACAAGTGTAAAGAAATTCTTGGGAGAGATGGACAACGGAGGGTCTTCAGAGAAGAAACTCCCCTCAATGACACACACACACACACACATACACACACCCGAGCGTAAGCCTGCTTCCTAAATCATAATATTGCGTTTAGTTCTTTTACATAAAAGTGTATCATGTCGAAAGAGATCAATGGCTCTTTGTGAAGTTTACTAACTAAAACAAAGTATGCGTCATCCATTCACTGCCGTCATTGTTAAGTTTAGTGTATTGTAGTCACCTCGTCAAAGTCTTTTTAAAGACGAAAATTTGGTTTGATTCGCCGTGTTTATTGTTTATTTCACCTTCATGTGCTTGTGTGAGTGTAGCGTTTTGATGTTTTGTTTAGTTCAATTGAACTAAAACAAACTTGTAGACTAAGTTCCATTGTCTTTTGTTCCATTCATGTTATGATCCCGTGCGTGAAGACAATGATGGTCTAAATGAAGACCGCTGGGCGTGGGGCAGGATAAACATCCCCAACTGCAATACCAGGAGGAAGAAGAAAGGAGAGAAGAAAAAGCGTTTTGAATAGCACGAAAACTGTATTTAGAGAAGTCCACGTGGCTTTACATCAAAAAGAAAAGTCAAATTTGACAGAAAAGGAATAAGAAAATGCACCGGATACCCTCATGGTTATTGCATACGAAATTTGCTGCATTCCAACTGAAGATGAAAGAAAGGACCATAGTTCTGACACTATCAAGAGAAGTTGAGAGGGAAATTGACATACAGTTCCACTCCACCGAATCAACGCTATCTAACTTGACGTAGGGGCGAGATGACAGCTATAGTTTTCTTCTGTGAACTGCCGACCTGTTCCGTTTCACTTGGCTAGTCTAAAATGGCTGGTCTATGAACTTCACTTGAGCAACTTTTAGACTCCCGGAGCTCTGAATGAGTCATCGTGCTCACCAATTGTTTTTTATTTTTATTTTTGTACTCTCATTCGAATGTATTCTCCTCTTTACGATTTAAAAAAAATCCATTCATTCAGTCTCTCCCCACCCCACCCCCTTTTTGTTTATTAAAGACAGTTGTAACATTGTTCATGCGTTAACTTTGAATGTGATGAGGGAAGTTTTCATTAACGTGTCCCCAATAAATAGTATGGTGAATGCGTTTCGAAAGTCCATGACTGTACAAAATGGTCCCTATATTTTATTGCTCAGTACACAGGCCCTGGGATGTCAAAGAGAAGAGAATGTAGGTGAATATTCAAAACATGACATTTGGTAATCTGTGATCATTTTTGTGCATGATTATGATTATGCATACAGAGATGAACAAAAGTTAAGTGCCACTTCTTTGCAAGAGTGCAAAACCAAAATGGCTCAACCAAAACATTCCAGACTTTATGCATAATTAGTTCAATTATCTGTACATCAGATCCAACAAAATTATTGCATTCGTATTGTGTAAGCTATGGCTTAACAAGCAACGCACCCCCTAAGTTGAAAGTCACAAAACGCGACTACTCAAAACTTGTCAACATGGGTGCGTCCACTCAAGCAGCCATCAACTGCAGATGTGTGAGCAGCAGTCCCTACAGACTTCCTTGACAAATCAGGGGTTCACGAGACACCGTGGGTGCATAGCGCTATCACTATGCATCGAAAGAACTACTCGTTGCTGCCACTACGATCCACAGAGAAACATAAATGATGACTGTGCCAATATGTCAGTTTGAATTCTGACAGACTAACCCGATCCGACTAACCCTAACTCTATTCCTAACACTAACCCAAACCCTTTTCCTAACCTAACCCTATTCCTGACCTAAGTTTAACCCTATTTTAACCCTAAACCTAACCTAAAGTTGCCGTAGTGATTTAGCCCAGTAGTGTTATCGATACGTAGTGAAAGCCGTACTGATTTATCTTGGTAGTGTTATGGATACGTAGAGATAGTGGGATATTCCCGACATCTATTGCCTTGCCCAACAACAGAGGACACACCTAATGTTGACACTTTTTGAGTAGCCACACTTTTGAGATTTTCAAATTTGGGGGTGGTATTGTTTGTTGAATCATAGTGTCTAAATTAGTCCAACGAATACAATATGACCTGAGATCTGGGTTACAAAATTATTGAAGTAGGCATATTCAAATTTTGAGATGATTTGAATCAGCCATTGTTGTTTTATGCGTTTATGTATAAACGGCCCTTGAATTCTTTTGAATAGTAAAGATGAACTCCTAAACTATTAAATGGCGTGTTCTTTGGGTGGTAGCCTTACCTTTCTCAAAATGTCAACGAATACACCTGAGATTTAAAGCACGTAATGCTTGGTCTACAGAAAAAAGAACCGTTAGGATGATACGTGTGTCAATAATACAACAACATTTTTTTCTGTGACAGTCACGTGTTTAAAAAAATTCAAAAGAAAGGAGATGATAGCTCCAACTACATATGGAAAATAAATGAAAGGCAGACCACTGTTTGATTATGGCGTCTCGTCCGTTTCCGTTTCCGGTACATCGTGTTGGTTTCACCTCAGGAACTGAAAGTGTCAGCGGGCTCCCCCGGTGTTCATTGCAGGTACGCCCTTTTAATCTCTTCACTTTCTGGTGGGTGTAGACTTTACAGCTCGATGTAACTAAGTTAATATTGTCTTCTACGCCTTATGTTGTTTTTTCTTGGCATGTATTTCTTCCCTTCAAGCAACTCACTCTCTCATTCTCTCTTTCTCCCTCTCTCTTCCCCCCTCTCTCTCTCTCTTGTTATTTCTGTCTCTCTCACTCTCCCCCCCCCCCAACCCTCTTTCTCTCTCCCACTCTCCCTCAGTCTTTGCCTGTCGGTCTCTATGTGTATGAGGGGGGAGAGTGTAGCGGGGGTGCTTGCTGTCTGCGTGTGCTTGAGTTTTGCGTGAATCTGATATTTTAATATTGGAACTGTGATCTTCTATTACATACAGTTTAACTTTTTACGTGCCACCACACACACATTTCCATTTAATTGGACGAATAAATATTGTGATTGTGATTGTGATATAAGCGCTCTTGACATTTTCTTTATAAATATAGATAAATGAGCTGAAGGTCTTACATGGTTGTTTTCCGGTTGTTGTTGTTTTTGTCAATGCTTTAGGCAAAGCAGAGTTCAAGGTCATTAAAGTTTAAGGTATGAACGGTGCTCAATAAGTAAAAAGGAAAATGCGGGCCGAAAATGCTATAGGGTAAGACGGGGTAAAAAGCCCATGGGCGGGTAAGAAGCCCATGCCAATGGACGATTTTTGGAAAAAAAACCTCGGGGAGAGCACTTCGTGAAAATTAGAGTTGTTTACCTCCATTACTCGGTCACATACCATGGCAAAATGGCGTCGAAGCTTGAAACCGCAGGATGCGAGTCAGCGCTTGCAAACATTTTTTAAAGAAAAATTAGGGGTGGCCAGGGGCCACAAACTGATAAAACTTGCAAAATGTGACGTAAGAATATAAATGACATAATTTTTTAGAATGACGCATGGTGTTCTAAGTGCTGTAAGCTTATAAATGTCTGCTCAAACACACCAGTCGATAGGCTAAGAGAGCTGATAGTAGAGTGACTTCCCCTGTTTGACCGAATAAATTAGGCAAGATAGCTCCCTCACACCATGAAATTACTCCCCTTAATTATTTCCGAACAATTCCTATTATCCCATGAAATAAAGAAAATTTCAGTCACATTTTGCCCATGAGACGAGTGTTAATGTTTAGCATTCGTCTCATGGGAAAATTTGACTGAAATTTGCTTTATTTCATGAGATAATTGGCATGGGCTTCTTACCCGCCCATGGGCTTTTTACACCGTCTTCCCCTACCTCTGCAATTTTGTAAAAGTACAATATGACTGGATTTATGGTTCGTGATCAATGTGCTCAAGACCGAATTAGAATCAATTAACAAGTGTACCTGAAATATGCTTAGCTTTTGGGAGCTCCTGCTTTCCTAACTTTGTTTCTGGATTGTAGTTAAGAGGCAACAGAGTATACCGTTACAAGGAAAAAGGTTAATGAACGGCTGCCACACATTAAATACCAATATGTTTCAAGGACACTGTTGCCCTCTATACTTGACTTGACAGGGGATGTTGTTATGACAGAGGCTCGCTTAAGCAACGTTTGGGTGCAACAGACGATGAGTTGAGTGGGGAACGGGGGTGTGGGTGTGGGGGTGGTGTTTTTGTTTGTGGCTCAAGCCACAAACCTATAACTCACTTTGTCGGTCGGTCGGTCGGTCGGTCTGTCGGTCCAAAATTGTCGCACTTCAAATCGAGGCTACACTTCTGGCCGCTCTTTAAAATGATGTATTTTAAAAGCGTACAGAATAATAAACATATGTAATACAGACACTACAACAGACACGACGAGTATGCGGTGCTTCTTTTGATGAGTATAAGTAGGATACATAGTTTTAAATGTTTTCCAAAAGATATAAAAAGTTACGAAATGGTTTACAGATTAAAATTATTGAAAAGCCAGGGGAGGTAACTCATGATTGGAGTGGTAAAAATAGACCGCGTGCCACAAACTATTGCGATTTCGCGCTTGTTTTATTTCTGGACTTGGACCAGTTTACCTCGTGTGAGTTTTACTGTTGCCCAGCAAAGGAAAACAAAATGAAACGAAGAGAACGAAGAAAGCTGCACACCCATGTAACCAGGCTATTTGTCTGGTGTAACCTGTTTCCCCATGAATACCTTGTGAGTCAGGGTTATTTTGGGAGTGCAGAGAAAGAAGAGAAGTGTTAGGTGGTGAGCTGTTAGCTTAACCTACTTTGACTCTTTCTACCCTGGAGAGTCTCGACAAAAACCCTACCAGTAGCAGCAAAAGCACAAACAAACAGAAAAAAACAAAAACAAACCAGAAACAGATACAACAAGTGACGCTTTATTGGTTGACAAAGCTACACACGTAGCTCATTTTCGACAGAAATGTCTTTGCAAACTTAACACATAAAATGAAAAAGAGAAGGGAAAAGCAAATGCACAGGACTTTACCCTATTTGTCTTGCGTTGGTGGGACATTTTTTGCTCATTTATTTCACCTTGCCCCATCCCCATCCATCCATTCACTTTTAACACACAACCAACCACCTTTCCCCTACTCCACTAAACGCTCTCCTCGGAGTCTCAAGTTGTCTGCGTTTAATGAAGACACCTAAACGGTTTACTCGTGGCCGAATTGAGTCATCGTGACAGTGAAAGTTTATTGATACCATACTTTAAACTTGTTCTTTTTCTCAAAATACGGGACCAGGGTTAAAGACCCACCAGATCACGTGTCAAAATCACGGGTTTCACGTGTTTTCCCTCTCATAGCTGGTAAGAAATCTTGTTTTGATCAGGTTTGACTCCCATACAAATGCCCCTAATTTGATTAGAAACATCACTTTAAAGAGCAGTCTCAATTATCAAGTTGGGGGCATTTGTATGTGGGTCACAGCTACCCAGAAAAAACAAGGGACTTAGTCGTGGTGGGTCAGTGTGTCTTTAAGGTTACTCTGCCCTAGACAATCTGTGGTAAGGTGGGTTATGGCGGTGGGTGGGTGAGGATAGGGGTAACTGAAGGAGAAAGGAGTAGACTGTAGGTTTCTGTTTGTAAGGTGAAAACGGGAAGGTATATATGTAGTTGTTGATTTGAGTTAAATGGCGTAGGCATAGTGCGAAATGGGGGTGGTTTGTGGCTTTGGCGATATCTGTCTGCATGGGTAGGAGAGGATGGGATAGGGGTGAAAAAAGCAATACTAAACGGAGAGAGACCTATCTAAAACCTTAAACATAAGAATCAAGCCTATTACTAAAAAATTTAACACCAAATTGGAAACCAATGATTATTCTCGTATAAGATCCTAACAATTTCCCAAGTGATTATATATACCAATGCAAAGAAAATAGGACTTAGTTCGAATCAAATCGACATAAATCATTCTGTCAAGATAGAGTAGGCTAGTTTTGACTGTCGAGAACGCACGTGCGCAGTATATACTGCTCAAAATGTGCTAAGGGTATTATCTTAAGCATACAAAATTATCAAAGATAAACATAAAGCCATTATTTTTTTCTTGTTCAGTTTAATTAACATGTCGTCTTTACATTTTGATAGAAAACAAGGTCTGACAGTGATTTTATTGGCTTACCTCAGGGAACGTTTGTGATACCCCTTCAAAATGCATAAAACAACCGAATGGAGCGAATTTTTCATTTTCAGATTTTTTGGGTTTTTTGTGGCAAGAAAAGTAATGGATAAGCATGTGCGAGATCCCCTCGCTGTAAGTCCAGCTTGGAAACGGCATTTTTTTAATTTATAGCTTGTGAAGCTCCTACTGATCCAGGGTGTTCCACTCCTCTAACAAGCACTGTTCTGAGTCGTGTAGACTTTTGAGCTGCTGTGAACGGCTTCTAACGGCTGCCTTGGGCATGTTTCAACATTGTGCTGTCAGACTGAGGTCTCTGGATTGGGAAACCTACATCATATAGACGATGATCTCCTGCTGTAGGTGCTCGTCAACAACCCATGCTTGATGAAAAGGTGCATTATCATCCATGAAGATGACGTCATCTCGGATCATACCAGCAGAAGATTTGACGTGGACATCGATGACCTCATCCCTGTAGGGAACAGCTATCAGGGATTCCTTTTGAAGAATCTGTGACACTATTTTCCCGACCATGTCGATACAGGCCAAACCGTCAAAGACTCACCTCAAGATTTGTCGTGCTCTCTGACTCACATATCCTAGTAATGCTCTCTTGAGAATCTCCACACCCCAGCAAGACCATCCATGAAATTAAGACTGATCCTGAGCTCGTTGGTGAAGATAATTCATGTCCAGTCTCATAATGCCCAGATGACATGGTTCTGGGCTCTCAAAAGACAGCACTGCTCATGAGCTGGAAAGAGCAGGATGCCCAAACATGCCCAGGAGGAGTGAAGGCAGCATCATGGAGTCCATTCCTCACAGTTTGGATGGAAATGTTCCGCACTGAGGCATTGAGCAAATCAAAATACTCTCAGATAGCACGTGTGAAACGATATTGGCAGGCCTGAAAAAAAAAGCAGAAAACGTCCATTTTTATAAGTCTCCCAAATTCTGCCACCTTCACGACGTCTATCAGCAGTACCAACCCCATGGCAGTGAATCCAAGCTCCGGAAGCGATGCATTGCGATATTCCAAACATGAATGAACCAACCAGTCTGTGAACAGCTGTTCTCCAGCATGCCAACACAGAAAGAGAAC
>CM065684.1:35652215-35659715 GCA_017654935.2 Phymorhynchus buccinoides | reverse complement strand
GCGCGCGCGAGCGCGCGCACGAGCTCGCGATTGTATGTCTCTGTGTTTGCAGATATTCCTATTCTAAACTCCCAAACCAATCATACTGAAATGTGTCTGTTTTTTTCTTTCTTTCTGTTTGTCTGTTTGTCTTCTTCTTCTTTTTTTGTATTTTGTTTCTTTCTTTTTTCCTCCTTCTCTCTCTCTCTCTACCTCTCTCCGAGTAACAGGGAGAATGTTGATATGGCTTCTCATTTTGTTAGCTTTCATTCAATATTGTAGGCCTATTACCTTTCTGATTGCTGGCTGCCAGCCCAGTTAACGGTCAGGGGTGTAGTTATGTATAATGTAACAGGTGTTACAATGTGATATCTAAACGACTATGTGTCCATGTAAAAGTAAGAAGTCGGTGTTTGCACGTTGCAGCATGTTGCTTTCGTTTGTTTGTATGTCTCTAAGTTAGTTATTCCTTACAATAAGTGGGAAAAAAGTGCAGTTTTCATTATATTAATTTATGGTCTGTTTGTATATCTCTCTTCTCTGTTTGTCTGTCTGGCCGTCTCTCTCTCTCTCTCTCTCTCTCTCTCTCTCTCTCTCTCTCTCTCTCTCTCTCTCTCTCCTCTCTCTCTCTCTCTCTCTCTCTCTCTCTCTCTCTCTCTCTCTCTCTCTCTCTCTCTCTCTCTCTCTCTCTCTCTCTCTCTCTCTCTCTCTCTCTCTCTCTCTCAATGGGTTTTTTGATGTTTCTCTCTCTCTTTGTGTGTTTATGCGCGCGCGCGTGTGTGGACGGATGGGTACGTGCGTTCGTGTGTGTACATGCTTTGATGTGCTGAAATATGTATGCACGCGCGCGTGTGTGTGTGTGTGTGTATATGTGCGCGCTCCTCTATATGCACGTGTGTACGTGCGCGTGTGTGTACATGCGTTTGTGTGCGCGAATGTATGCACGGGTATGTGCATTATGCTGCGCTTGGCTCTGAGTTTCATGCGCATGATAAGGGACAATGGGAGGTTTGTACCTGGGTTTCTCATTCTGACAAATGTAGCTTTTAACCCTTTCGCCGCCAGACATTTTTTTATCCAAAATTATCCAATAAACTTACATTGGGTACAGAAAATATGTTGTCTGAAATATTGGGGATTCCTTTACTATATGCTTTAAAAAAAAAAAAAAGGGCCTATCCTTAACTCCCCAAATCAAGAACACAAATATTATTGGATAACAGACCCTGAATTCAAGGTTTTTACTGACATGGGTGTTCAATCATTGTGGTGCAGAAATGTAGCGTTGGCGGCGAAAGAGTTAATGCGACGTAGGCCAGGCCTACAACTGCTTATGCGTTTTCCACTTATTAAATCAGCGATGAGTCAAGATGAGTTTCATAAACCGCAGTCCATTTAATGTTAACAGTCTAATTCTTTCTATCCGAATTGGCAAACTAAATTTTCCTTTCAATTATACTCTTTTGCTGCATACATCAAATGTAATTATACATGTAAGCATTCATACACACACGCGAACAGACATGCTCAAACACGCGCGCATGTTTGTACACACGCATACGCACAAACATGTATCCATGCACACACGTACAGTACTGTACAAAGCTACACACAGCAAACATATATGCATATACACTCATGCATTCACACACATATAGATGCATAGCTACACAAGAAGCACACACACAGTTGCAAAGACACGCAGACTCATTCACAGATTCACAAACGCACGCATACACGCGCGCGCGCACGCAGTCAACACCCCCACCCCCCCCCCCCCCCCCCCCTTAAACACAGCCCCTTAAACACACACACACACACACACACACACACACACACACACACACACAGACACACACGCGCGCGCACACACCTGTTGTATTGCTGCGTTGCTAAACAATGAGTCAATATTAATTTCCCACGCCATGGAAGTTCAGTTTAACGTCGCGTATCGGCTTTCGCCATGTACGACGGGCTGAACCAGCCAATCATGGTATAAACAAAAATGTATGTTCCTGAATCACTGTCTTAACCAAAAGGCCGAGAAGCGATCAGCTCACTAAGCTTAATTATCATGATCTACCTCATTACCAAATACCAAATATCAAATACACAAGGAAAGATTCGGCTTTTAGCGATCTTGTAATTAATCAGCCTCCTCGTGTTTACGATCCTCAATCTCAAAGTCTGCTTCTTTCAGCTTTATGAAAACAATTCTAGGCTGATCCTACTCCTATCCCTTTCCGCATGGTAGCAGAACGTTGCTTCTTAGTGAATAATTTTAAAGCGAAAATGTGAGGGGTGGTGGTGGCTAAACTACAAGTTGGCCCGGGTTTTTTTGCTGGTGAATGATGTCAGCATTATAATTAAGGAAAGTCAAGTCGCAACGTGAAGTCAGCCTTATTATATGAGCAATAGGTTTTTCACTTCGATTGGAAAACATTTGACAGCATGACTTTCGTTGCTTTGTTCTTTCTTTCTTTCTTTCTTTCTTGATGATTTCTATGTTAGGAGTTATTGTCCGGCTTTCTGGGTTGGCATCCTTGGGGAATTGTTGGCTTTGGGCGATCATGCATCCCATCAAAAGCTATGCACACATACACGCAGACACACACACACACACACACACACACACACACACACACACACACACACACACACACACACACACACACACACACACACACACACACACACACACACACACACACACACACACACACACAACGCGCGCGCGCGCGCGCGCGCGCGCGCGACATACATACATACATACATACATACATACACTCTCACAGATACTCACACATATAATTGCACATACAGACGCGCATGCACACATATTCATGCTCCGCATTCACACACGTACGCACACACGCGCGCGCGCGCATGCACACACACACACACACACACACACACACACACACACACACACACACACACACACACACACACCACGTTCGCACCCATTGGCATACTTACACACGCACGCACACACACCACCATCACTATCACCATCACCACCATCAAACAGACATACGCGCGCACGTGTTTTGTGTATAAAGAAAGAGAACAGGTAAAGAGAGAGACACTTGTCAGACAACCAGACAATCTTCTCCTTTCCTATTATCTCATCCCTTAGTCCCACCCACACCCACCCCTCACTACACACAGACGCACGCACGCCGCACGCACGCACGCACGCACACACACGCACGCACGCACGCACGCACACGCACGCACGCACGCACACGCACACACGCACGCACACGCACACGCACACGCACGCACACGCACGCACACACACACACACACACACACACACACACACACACACACACACACACACTTGTTAAAGAGTGGCGACAGACAGGTTCAATCAGCTACCTGTATGACTCATTGCCAAACAGGGGTCTTGCATCTAATCTAGGGTCTACTAAGCGCATCAATAGACAAAATAACTTATACTATATTTTAACTTTGCTCCTACAAGCTACGCAATACCTTTAATAATTATACCCCCAGACCATGTTGCCAGATTGGCTCTATCTGTTGTCTTTTTCATGGCATGATTTGTACAATGATTATTTTCTTTTTTCTCTGGCAGTCAAGGGGTTAAATGCTATGTATTTTGAAACTGTCCTTTCTAATTTATATACTACAGATATTTGTTTCTATGTTCATTTTTTTCTCTTGTTATTTTCTAGTGCTATTATTGTTGCTGTACTGTTCGCTTTCCAACGCCATTGCTTTATCTTGCTTGTGGCAGCCAATAGTGTACAAACTGTGCCCTTGTGGCACTGGAATACAAACTCCGGAGCACATCGCCCTTCAAGATTGCCTAACATACCACGACGTCCGTTGTCAAACCTGGCCGGAGGGGGGTGGTGCTTCAAGAGAAGATGTGGGGACCCACTGAGGTGCTGAGGAAGACAGCGGACTTCGCCCTCAGTACTGATCTGAAGATATGAGCATGGCCTGGGAACACAGAAGAAGAAGAAGAAGAAGAAGAAGAAGAAGAAGAAGAAGAAGAAAAAATAAGAAGAAAAAGAAGAAGAAGAAGAAGAAGAAGAAGAAGAAGAAGAAGAAAAAATAAGAAGAAAAAGAAGAAGAAGAAGAAGAAGAAGAAGAAGAAGAAGAAGTACAAATTGCAAATTGAATGTATTAGAGTACCTCGTGTAAGCTTCTCGTTTGTACTCTGTTCACTTAATTTCTCTTGCTGCTATGCTGCGTATGATTTCGAATACATTTTGTTTAAATCAGTAGACAAACTGTGACACGGCCATTTTGAATTTTAAACACTCCTCAAAACATACTTCATTTTTCGATGAAAGTCATAGGATTTGAAATGATCGCCTTACATTTGTTTTTAAATGAAGCGTAGCATTAAGCTGTTAATCCGAAACCTTTACCATAATCCAGAATTAATAATAATTATATAAAAAATGTTTTCATGAAAATAAGTTTGTTGTGGAACTTAACCAATTTTACATCGAAGACCATATTGTTCGTCCTGGAGTTATCGACATAGGAACGATTTTTATCAACATGTTCCCTCTGGCAGAGAGACTCAGACTCAGAAACTTTATTTTACAAGGAGAAGGAGAGAGAGAGAGAGAGAGAGAGAGAGAGAGAGAGAGAGAGAGAGAGAGAGAGAGAGAGAGAGAGAGAGAGAGAGAGAGAAGAGAGAGAGAGAGAGAGAGAGAGAGAGAGAGAGAGAGAGAGAGAGAGAGAGAGAGAGAGAGAGAGAGAGAGAGAGAGAGGGGTAACAGGAAGAATATTACTATCAGTATCAGTAGTAGGGAAAGGGAGGGAAACGACCCCAAGCTAGTAGTATGGGAACAAAGCGAGAAAACACTCCGCAATGGGGAAAAAGGATGGATCCCACCACCACCCACCCACCCCTAAGAATATTGAAGAAAGAAAGCAAAAACAAACAAAAAATATTGTCCAAATAGAACGCTATGAGTCACGGACACCAAACAAACATCTTACGAAAGACACTGTGGGAAAAAAAGAAGTCGTCGGAGAAAGGTGAGATTGTAAAACAACAAGACGACAGTCGCACTAACATACTGCCAGTAGCCCTCACTCAGATAGAGAAAACTTTGGAGATTGGGCCCGGAGGTTGTGACCCCTCCCACAAGAATGAGTGATTGTGTGTAACATAGCGAGGAGACATAACTTGGAAGGGGGAAATGGCTTTGTTGTTGTTATCTTATCCTGGCTAAAAGACTCCAGGGATCATCCCAACAGCCGAAGCACTTGAACAATATGGTACAAATGCACCAGCTAGATGAGAACATTACGTGTGGGACCGTTTTTGATTTCCCGCCACGTGGGCAGCCGGAGGACTTTGGAGACTGATGATGTTATGCTAGGAGCCTGTCACGGCTAAAGACAATCCCCGCACAGCTATGCAAGCATAACAACATTTTGATGTAGCCTCGGTGTTCCAGCCTATGTCAATTAGTCTGACAGCGCCTTAAAGCCAAGGTGAAATGGCTTGTGAAATATTGGTTTTTCCTCACACAGTCGTCAGAATTATGTACCTTTCCTCTCTTTACATAGCACACACAGATAGACGGACAGACAGACAGACATGTTGAGTCAGACAAACAGACAAACAAAAACACACACACACACACACACACACACACACACACACACACACACACACACACACACACACACACACACACACACACACACACACACACACACACACACACACACACACACACACACACACACACACACACACACACACACACACAGCGCGCAGGCACACCCAAAAACATTACTTATGTCTGTAACTTCCATCAATTGCAAAGAATGAGATGCAGCTTATTACTTGTTCCAAACATATGTGTTGAGTAACTATATGACTATCAGCCTTGACTTGTTGTACTCTTGTCTTAATAAATGATTCATGTTGTTGGGAATGTGTGTGTCAATAAAACATTCGGTTGAACCAAACACTTACTGTCCTGCACGCGCGCACAGACACACAGAGAGAGAGAGAGAGAGAGAGAGAGAGAGAGAGAGAGAGAGAGAGAGAGAGAGAGAGAGAGAGAGAGAGAACAAACAAAAAAAATGGTTTAATGATCAGGCCTTTGGCCCATATCATTGGAGGTGTGTGTGTGAGAGAGAGAGAGAGAGAGAGAGAGAGAGAGAGAGAGAGAGAGAGAGAGACGGTCAGACAGACAGACAGACAGACAGACAGACAGACAGACAAACAGAGAGAATTACACAAGCAGAAGCTGACAGATAGACTGGCTTAATAGGAACATTCACCAATACAGACCCATTACACAGACGGGCAGACGGGAAAAAAACCCAATAGATTACTTTGTCCGGACCACATATTCATAGCTACCCGTGTGAGGGAGAGGAGCGACGAGAGAGAGAGAGAGAGAGAGAGAGAGAGAGAGAGAGAGAGAGAGAGAGAGAGAGAGGAGAGAGAGAGAGAGAGAGAGAGAGAGAGAGAGAGAGAGAGAGAGAGAGAACACTGAACACTGAACACTGAACACTGAATGGCTTAATGAATAGGCCTTAGGCCCATGTCATGGTGGGCGGTTACAAAAACAAAAAACAATTTCAAGGGCATAGCAATGCATGAATAAATTCAAACACATATAATTCACACACCACACACACACACACACACACTTACACAATTGCGCTGCGCGCGCGAGAGAGAGAGAGAGAGAGAGAGAAGAGAGAGAGAGAGAGAGAGAGAGAGAGAGAGAGAGAGAGAGAGAGAGAGAGAGAGAGAGAGAGAGAGAGAGAGAGAGAGAGAGAGAGAGAGAGAGAGAGAGAGAGAATACGAATACGAATTTTTATTGAGGGTAAAACAGATAAGCTGGGTAGCTTTTTTACACTATTGCCCTCAAGCAAATAAACAACAATTAATAAATCAAATGAGAGAGAGAGAGAGAGAGAGAGAGAGAGAGAGAGAGAGAGAGAGAGAGAGAGAGAGAGAGAGAGAGAGAGTTATTGATCCTTTTTTGTCAACAGGTAAACCTACAGACTGTCCGGTGTTTGTGTCTCGTCGTGTGCCCAGCTGTCGACAATGGGGAGAAGGTAACAAACCAGCAAGCGTTTAAATCAACTTCCAGTAGCCTGGAGAAAGACAGGTCCCTCGTTCGATCGCAAAGTACTTCTTAGCATGTCTTACACGGAAACATCAACAATGTGAACAACATAAATGTTGCGGGAATTCAACCGGTTTTGCAATTCTATGCATTAAGTTGCTTAGGGCTTTACGGGATAATAATTATTATTTATTATATAACTAAGCGTACGTAGCACTTACATAAATTGTATGATCCGGTAGTATCAGTATGTTTTTATTTTCTCAGCAATAATAACAATGACGACGACAATTCATATAATCGAATATATAAGTCCTTCATTTGGGGTGAAATCAAATAAATCTTATCATATTGATAAAAAAATCGGGACTTTCCTGGTGTTGCACTGCCTCCGGGCATTGCCTCCAGGATCGTTCCCACCATCTTT
>CM065684.1:35644715-35647215 GCA_017654935.2 Phymorhynchus buccinoides | reverse complement strand
CTCTCTCTCTCTCTCTCTCTCTCTCTCTCTCTCTCTCTCTCTCTCTCTCTCTCTCTCTCTCAGTCTCTCTCTCTCCTCGCGCGCGCGCGCTTGATAATTAAATACTCACAATGTGTAATTATAACTACTTGTTTTATATATTGTAAGCACGTCAAGTATTTGCTATGTACTTATAGCGTATAAAGAATTACATTATGTTTAGTTAATTACAAATGTGGACGGATGGTTTTGTATGCATGTGGGAGAAGAGGGAGGGGGGGGGGGGGGGGTGAAAGGAAAGAGCAGGTGAAAAGAGAGGAGGAAGCGTTACGAGAAAGATTGCTCACTGAATAATTTTATTTTTATTTTATTTTATTTTATTTCTAAATAGTTGTCTTTTTCGCATTATTGTTTCCTTCATTAAGAATAGACTGATTTTCTTTATTTGCCTACAAAAATTATATTGTTATTTGACAGTACCCCCTTGCCATAAAGGCTTATGTATGCTAATGGCAATAAAAACCTATTTGATTTGATTTGATTGATTTGATCTCTCTCTTTCGAGTCAAATCCGACCCGATGCCCTCTCTCTCTCTCGAGTCGCACCCTCTCTCTGACTCTCTCTCTCTCTCTCTCTCTCTCTCTCTATCTCATCTCTCTCTCTCTCTCTCTCTTCTCTCTCTCCCAGTGTCTGTGCTGTCTGTCTGTTCTGTCTGCCTCATTCTGTTTCTCTGTCTCTGTCTGTGTATGTCTTTCTCTCTTTCAGTAACTATATCTTCGAGTTTTTTAATTGTTCTTTAAACTGGTCGATCATGATCAATATTAAAATATTAGACAGGAGAAAAGTTAAGAAGTCGGATAGTGTGTGTGTGTGTGTGTGTGTGTGTGTGTGTGTGTGTGTGTGTGTGGTGTGTGGGTGTGGTGTGTGTGTGTGTGTGTGTGTGTGTGTGTGTGAGTGTGTGTGTGTGTACAGGGCCGGATCCAGGGGAGGGAGGTATCTGGGTTCCGTAAACCCCCCCCCCCCCCCCCCCCCCCCAAAAATAGAAAAAAAAAGAAAAAAAAAAGACAGACATACTTACTGTTTTGTTGTTGTTCTAATGTACAATTTAATGGGAGTTTTGGCACTATAATTTTGTTAAAAAAAATCTTCACCCCCCTGACCCCCACCATAGGCGTTGCCCCTGGACCCCACCGGGGGCCTACGCCGGCCCCCAGCTCTTCTTTGTAAAATCCCCCTCTAATGTGGTGTGGTCCAGGTCCCGGTCCTGGACTCTGTGTGTGTGTGTGTGTGTTGTGTGTGTGTGTGTGTGTGCGTGTGCGTGTGCGTGTGCGTGTGCGTGCGCGTGCTGTGTGCGTGCGCGTGCGTGCGTGTGCGTGCGCGCGTGCGTGCGCGTGTGCGTGTAGCTGCGCGTCTCTCGTGTCTGTGTCTGTCTGTGTGTGTGCTATATGTCGCAGATATCCTATGTGTGTTAGTACTCCATCCATCCCCCCCACCCCCCCACCCCCACCCCAAAGGTACACATAATCTCTAAGATCTCAAGGAGGGAAGGAGAACTGCTGGTTTGTTCATTCCGTAAACTTCAGTAGACTACTTGCATAACAAAATTATACATAATCAAACATAAGCTTAGACTTCCTTTATCCATCTATGCATCTCATTAACTCTCAAGGACTGATTTTTTTTTCGAAGTCGCTGTCACTTGTCAACTCCATTCTATGGATCATCGGGACTCGGCGTGTGAAGTTATCAATCAACCTTGTGACTGCCCCTGAGTCATTCCGCTGAGGCCGATGACGACAGGTCGCTGCTCAGCCAATGGCAAGGCCCGACACAAACCAACCTGTTGGCCCAAAGCAAAGTGTCGGCTGGCTGTGCGGAGCAGACGAGAGATTGACTCGCCTTGCGCTTTCAACAAAACCAGTTCACCGGTACGCGTTGGCCCATTCAAAGGTGTATGTCAGTCGGTGTGACAACAGTTAGACAGTTTACTTCGTCTGTGGTCTGTCAGGTGTATCGGTGTCTTGCCTGCAACTTGTTGCAAACAGAGTTGAATGATAGATGCGTAATTTTAGTTTGCCAAAAAGAGACTTGATGAAACGGTTGACTAAAAGCAGAGCTGAATATCGAATTGTGAACTATTGCATAACTTAGAAAACAGAACAATCGTTACAATGGTATGGGTCAGATTGGTTCATATTATGCAAAAGCATAGGTGTGTTTAATGTTTTCACAGAAATCGGCGAGGCTGAAATCGGTAAAAGTCATGTGATACAGGTTCAACCTGTTTACAAGTATGCCCTACTTTAAGTTCTGTTCTTGACAACTCTGTGAATTAACATTGAACTTTTAAGTTATTTACGTGTGTGCTGTTTCAATTACTGCAATTGTTTGAACTGTACTTAGCTTTGAATCGGTGACAAGATTTTGTTGTTACTTTCCAGTCTACTTGATTCGGTTTGTTCGTTCACTGCTGTCTGGTCGCAGTGGGTCTCACATCATTATAGGTGTCTCAACACTCAG
>CM065684.1:35634715-35639715 GCA_017654935.2 Phymorhynchus buccinoides | reverse complement strand
AGGGATAAAAATGCCATTGAAAACAGAAATCTTCCTTGAAGTTGGAAAATTCATTTGTGTTTCCAAGCGTTTTGCTCAAGATTAATATATGTTTATCTTTCTTTTTGTCCCTGGTGATATAGAAAACATGCTCCTGCTTAAATATATATATCTTGTTACAGTGATGCATTGAGTTACCCCACTTAACATTACTTATTAATTCCCTTTTCTTCCATTTTTGTAATGAATTATCAGTTCTTAGAATAATTTTGTCATGACCTTGATATTCATGTTTGCTTATTTTGTTCACTTTTTCTCGAAAGTCAGTTGTATCGATCATTAATTAGCTTATCTTACAAAGTGTGACTGACTTCCATTAATTGTAAAGTGTGCTGCAGCCCGTTGCTAGTACGATGTCTATGTGTTGAGTACCTTTATAAGCCTCGGCTTGTTGTACTCTTGTCTAAGTATATATTGTGTTGCTGCAAAAGTGTGTCAACACTGTGTTGATTCGATTCTGTTATAGTCGGAGTTGGCTTGTTGACCAGTTCCAGCTTGAAGAATGACATCAGCGGGTCATAAATAGAAATCTTGGTATTTCCACGGCTGGCTGCCAGGTTCAGGCCAATCAAACTCTATTCACGACACTCTCACTTCTCCATAACCCGTTATTTGCCACTGCAAAGAACACCTTTTGCAAGAGTGAATGCCCTTGGTGGGTGGGGGAAGATGGTTGAGTACTTACCAAACAAGGGCATAACTCTCGCCAATAACCCTATTTGAGGCCACTTAATGGCTGCCTTTTGCAAGAGTGAATTCCCTTTTGGATACTGATCAACAAGGGCTTAACTCTTGCCGTCAAGGGCGTTAGTAACCCTAGTTGTAGTGGCCAATAGTTGTGTTTTAGTTTTATGCTTGAAAGGAGTCGATTGAAAAGGTCTTTTCTCATGACTAAGTCTGTGTGGAATTATAATGTTAGCATTCGATTCAAGACTTTAGCAAGTTCAGAGAACAATCGTGGTTTTTTTTTGTGCTCTCTCTCTGAAAGTTGTTCAGTGGTTCATGAAACCCACATTAAAAACAAAACAATGGATGAAATGTGAATGAATAAAAGCTCTGCACAAACCCTAACACTAGTAGCAGTGAAGAAAAATCTCATGGTTTTTTTCCCTTTCTTTTCTTTCTTGCTCACAGACGTTTGAAGTTTCTCAGGGTCTGGAGCGTTCGGTGTGGTTTAATTCACGTGTCTGGGGGCATTTTGATCGTTTCCAGTCATCTGTGAAAACTGTTAATGCAACATGTGTACTGAGGCAGTGTGGGGAATATTAGGCACATTTTTCCCCACTGCGTTAAGTGGTTTAATCAATTGATGGCATTTATGGTAACTGCCCTGATTGGGTGTAAGCATAATATTTTTCACTTGATCCCATTTGACCCTTTCAATATCACGAGAGAAAGAGAAACTATAAAACCATTAAAAGAGAATATAAAAAATGCATTTGCTTCCATTACTTTGAAACCACCTTTAAATACGTGTGCTTTACTTTACAATTTGCTTAGAGGAAGGGAACCTTAGAAGTAGTATAATATGCCGTTGCTTTAAATTAATGCATGTTTATTTGTGATGAGCCATAAGTTTTTCTTTCTTTCAATTTTCAAAACCTCGCAGCACTAAAACATTCACGCTATGAATGAGTTCGCTGTTCGCGGTTATTCATAGTATTGGGTTGTTAATGCGATGTCTACGAAGAAGCCATTTTACTCAGAGAGGAGGGGGGGGGGGGAAGGATGAGGGGGATGTGTATGGAGGGGAGGGGGTGTAGGTGCGCGTGCAAGTGCGCGTGTAATTGAAAACGTTTTCACATTCATATTTACAAGTTACTTTATTTTTGTTGTGATTATGTGACAGGTTAGCAAATGCAATGCAGAGGGAGGGGGAGAGAGAGTGAGAGGGGGAGAGAGAGGGAAAGAGAGAGGGGGGGGGGGGGGAGAAGGATAGGAGAAATTTTGCTTTCTGAGGAAAAACTGATACGGTGAGAGGAAGAGACAAGTGCTGTAAAAGTTTAGTGACACTTATTAACCAACACATAATTGATGTAATTAACTGGAGGTCAAATGACATGCTATGCGTAATTTTGCTTGTGTGCGTTGTATATTTGTGTTTGCGTGCGCGCAAACCTTGAACATGAATGCATTTGGGGTGTGTCGTATGTACATTTCTTTTCACCTCAGCGCCCCCCCGCACCCCCCCCCCCCCTCCCCCCTCAAATTCTTTATCATCACAAAGTTCTTTTTTCTGTCTCTCTCACTCTTACTATTCATTTAATACTTTTCTCGGTCAAAAAGAGGGGACAGTCAAAACAATAGAGTGCGTTGTTATCATTATTGCTGCAGAGCTGTTATGCCACAACCAAGTGGTCTGTGTAATATCTTCACTCAGAGAAGACCCTCTTAAGCTTAACGACATCATAAAGTAAGTGTCGCGACCATAAATATGTGTCACATTGTCACTTTACAGTTTACGGGACTGAGGTGACAGGCTCGAAGCTTTTGACCCATTATGACTGGCATTATTTTGCAGCAAAGAAACAAAACGAAAAGAAAAGGGGGTGATTTTTCTAGCAGCATGAAAGTCCACGAAGAAAGACATAGCCATCAACAGCACACAGAACAAACATCACATTTCGTGTTTTTGTTTGTTTGTTTGTTTTGTGTGCGTGTTTTTTATTGTTGTTGTTGCTTCATTGCATGCTAAGACTTTTTAACCCTTTCACCGCCAGCCATATTTCAGCAAAGAATTTCCATTAAATTTACCTGGGTAGAGAACAAAATCCATCTGCAGTATTGGGGATTCTTCTGTGACATACATAAAATAAGGTATAACATTCCTTCCCAAAACTAAGACAATAAGGTCTTTGGATAACAGACCCCAAATTGACGCCTTTTAGTGACATAGGTGTTAAATCACTGTGGTGCTAAAATGCGACTTTGGCGGTGAAAGGGTTAAAAAAAATTATGTATGGCGCGTGCGTGCGTATATGACATCAGTGTTTTTTTGCTTTAAACGAATTTTTATTGAGTAACACATAGGAAAGCAGCAACATAAACAAATGAGAACGAGCACAACAAAGCTTAAGTTAAAGCTTGTACATCAGTGTTTTTGTGTGTTTGTTTATCGCCCAGTCCTGTTATTTGATCGTCGTCATCAAATCATTTTTAAAATTTTCATTGTTCGTTCTTTCATTCTCTCCTCCCTTATCTCTCGTTCTCTCTCCTCTCTCTCTCTCTCTCGTCTCTCTCTAATCCCTCTCGTCTCTCTCCTCTCTCTCTCCCTCTCTCTCTCTCTCTCTCTCTCTATCTCTCTCTCTCTCTCTCTCTTTTATCTGTGTATTTCTGTTTTGCCCTCTGTCTGTCTGTATGTGTGTTATCAGTCCTCCTCTTTCGACTCATCACTCTCTCTCTCTCTCTCTCTCTCTCATCCCTCTCTCTCTCTCTCTCTCTCGTCTCTATCGTCTCTCTCTCTCCTCTCTCTCTCTCTCTCTCTCTCTCTCTCTCTCTCTCTCTCTCTCTCTCTCTCTCTCTCTCTCTCTCTGTTCTCTATCTCTTCGAATCTCTCTCTCTCTTCTCTCTATCCTCTCTCTCTCATCTCTCTCTCTTCTCTCATCTCTCTCTCTCACTCTCTCTCTGTTTCACGCATCCGAGACACTATTCGCCTTTTGCATTCCTCCATGAACCCAACATCTAAACTGTTATCATGTTTGTGTTGCAGTGCTGGTTACGGTGGATAATAAGCCTGTACAGCTACAACTCTGTGATACGGCCGGGCAGGTGAGACACTTACCCGTTTTCTCTGTCCCCTTTGCATTGTTTCATCGCCTTTGTTTTGGTTGATTAAGATGTCACTTATCATACGTACATGTCCTATTTCTGTTGTAAGCTGTGCTGGTGTAGGCCTTGACGATTTTCACGGGTTTGTTTCTGTCTCTGGATCTACTCCGTCTCTGTCTGTTAAGGGGCTGTCACATTGCATACGATTCGATCCCAATGCGATCCAATTGTGACGATGTCTGTTGACGTCTGAAAATATGTACAACTTTTCTTGTTGATGCCATGTATATTGATCTGAGTTAAAGTTACTATTGTGTTTTCTATTGGCGCGTTTTATCATTTTGATGTTTTCAGTACATGCATACTGTCGCACCTCATTTGAATTTATCAGTTTTTAGATAATAAAATATGCTTGACTTGACTGGACTTGACTTGTAGCATAATCAAAGCAACTGATCGATATTCAAATCATCATTCAGTTTTTAGATAATAAAATATGCTTGACTTGACTGGACTTGACTTGTAGCATAATCAAAGCAACTGATCGATATTCAAATCATCATTCAGTTTTTAGATAATAAAATATGCTTGACTTGACTGGACTTGACTTGTAGCATAATCAAAGCAACAGATCGATATTCAAATCATCATTCAGTTTTTAGACAATAAAATATGCTTGACTTGACTGGACTTGACTTGTAGCATAATCAAAGCAACTGATCGATATTCAAATCATCATTCAGTTTTTAGACAATAAAATATGCTTGACTTGACTGGACTTGACTTGTAGCATAATTAAAGCAACAGATCGATATTCAAATCATAATAGTTATCAATTTAAAGAAAAAGTCATCTGAGCATTGTTGCTGTTCTAGGTAATCATCACGTTAGACCCCGTGCCCCACACCCTGACCCACACGCACACGCCAGAAAGGCTTTATTAATAGGCGTAGGTTGTGGGAGTGTGTGTTTAACATTTGTTGGCTGTCACAGTGTCAGCTTGCGTGTAGCTTCTGTTTCACAATGAGAGAGAGAGGAGAGAGAGAGAGAGAGAGAGAGAGAGAGAGAGAGAGAGAGAGAGAGAGAGAGAGAGATGAGCGAGAGAGAAGAGAGAGAAGAGTGAGGAGAGAGAGGAGAGAGAGAGAGAGAGGATCTACGACTGAGTGGAGTGAGGAGTGTAGTAGAGTGGAGTG
>CM065684.1:35624715-35627215 GCA_017654935.2 Phymorhynchus buccinoides | reverse complement strand
GCTAAACCTCAAATGATTATAAAATCTAGACCAGATAACTCAATTCGGTTTTCTGTGTATTAACAAGGAATCTGGGCTCCACCATGAAAAATGAAAATATCAATTTATGACAAAACTCCATTATGTCTGTTTTTCCCATACATTGTCACATATAGTCACTTTATAGTTCCGCGATGACCAGTGGCCATGTCGCGCGTGACCTTGCACCCAACTCCGCAGATAACACTGGCGACAAGCGTGAAGTTCGTCAACTCGCCAAGTTTATTAACGAATCGTGCCCCCCCCCCCCCCCCCCCCCCCCCCCCCCCCCCCCCCCCCCCCCCCCCCCCCCCCCCCCCCCCCCCCCCCCCCCCCCCCCTCTACAGTTTTAATGTTCTGCTGGTCAGCTCATTCAAAATGAATAGAACGTCCTTGATGGTTGTTTGCGTGCGGTATGTGTGACCGTCTGTATGCGTGAAAGGTATTTAAACTGAAGAGAAAGAAAGTTGAAGGCTTTTTTGTGTATTACGAGTAAAACGTGGATCGACATAATTATGTCGATGCACCTGTTATTAACAGAAAAAACAGATATGTTCTTTAAAGACCCACCCGATCACGTGTCAAAATCACGGGTTTCACGTGTTTTCCCTCTTATAGCTGAAAATAAATCTTGTTTTGACCAGGTCTCACAAATGCCCCAAAATTCGAAGCAATAAATCATTTTAAAGAGCAACCTGAATTTGAACATGGGGGCATTTATATATGAGTCACAGCTACCCCGCTAAACACCCCCCCCTTAATCGTGGCGCGTCTGTGTATCTTTAACAGACAAGAACTGAAATAAAGAAATCCCGTGCAGGGGAGACAGAATGGAGAAAAAAAGAACGTTGCGTGGTGTGGAAAGTAAGAGTGAGTGTATGTCTATATGAGCGTATGCGTCTCTGTTTCTTTCTCTCTTTTTCTTTCTCCCCACTCTCTCATGCCCTCTTTGTGTGTGTGCGATCGCGCATGCTTGCGGCACCATTCAATCCAAGCTAAACGCTTTCTTACATTCTCGACCAAGTATGACTCAAAATGTAACGAGGTAAAAATAGATAGAACGCCCGAATGAGGGTGTTGCTCATGTTCTTGCATAATGACCCTTAAAGCCTCATAGTCATAGACAGGTGAGTGTACTTGTTTGTACAGGTGTACTATAAAATAATAATAAAATAATGTCCACCTTTTTTTTGGCCTGACCACCTCCAAGTACGTCCACTATTTTTGACCCGGTCCCCGTTTGGGAGGCGAGTCTTCCTGACTTAAACATAAAGATGCCCACATCAGTAGGGACCTACATGTACAAGATTTGTTGTGTTGGGTTGTTTTTTATAAATATAAACTCACATGCATTCATTATTTATTCAACCCTGCTCCACATCAGAGCGCACGTGTACACACACACACACACACACACACACACACACACACACACACACGCGTGCGCGCGCACTCACAAGCACACACACAAACACATGCACACACACACACACACACACACACACACACACACACACACACACACACACACACACACACACTTGCACATACATACACGTCATGTTTTCATTTTACATTCAAGATTTTTGAGAGGGGGGGGGGGTTACCTTTAGTTATCCCCCCCCCCCCCTCTCTGCTTGTGAATGGGACAGAGGACCCCCCCACCCCATCTCCTCTGTAACCCACCCTCCCCAATTTCCTAGTTGCCTACCTTTCTTTTTGTGTGGTTTCTTTGGTCCTGTGCCTTTTGCCTTTGATAAGTACAGTATGTAAGCACTTTGAATCTGCTTTGCATACGGTGTTTGCTTCCGTCGTCACTTCCCTGGTTCTCACGTATGCTTTACACCGAGTCTCCTTTAGAAACCCGCGCGCGTGTGTGTGCGCGCGCGCGCGCGCGTGTGTGTGTGGGTGTAAAAACTAGCAGTAGTACAGTGGAACCTCCCTTATAAGACCTTCAAAAATCATCCAAAATGAGGTCTTATAAGGGAGGTAATTATAATACTTACGAAGAAGGGCAATGACTCGGAGAAGCAGGTCTTATATGGGAGTGAGTCTTATAATGGGAGGTCTTTAAGGGAGGTTCCACTGTAGTATGTTTCGGAATTTAAAAAAATAAATTCCCTGGGAACATAATTATAATAGTGGGGAAGGGAGTGGGAAAGAATGGGGATGGGTGGAAGTGATTAGATTGGAGGATGGAAGTTCAGTTTAACGTCGCGTATCGGCTTTCGCCATGTACGACGGGCTGAACAAACCAACCAGGATATAAACAAAAATTTATGTTCCTGAATCACTGTCTTAGCCAAAAGGCCGAGAAGCGATCAGAATTTGAACCTGCTAAATGAATCTAGATTGGAGGGAAGTTTGAATTGCTTAAATACAGGATACGCGCATTCGCTCGCTCTATAACTTTACAGAAATGTCCCATATGATATTTCTGATCGGGAGGACGTTAAGCTTTAAATTTCGTCCTTCGCTCGCT
>CM065684.1:35602215-35622215 GCA_017654935.2 Phymorhynchus buccinoides | reverse complement strand
TACGTACATACGCCCAGACATAACAGCACAGGGGTGTCCTGTGGAAATCCCGGGTGTCCTTTGTTTGTCCTGTGCTGTCTGGGACAGTACAGGTTGACATGAGTCGCGTGTGTATCCGCGGCCACCCTTCGCGTCCGGTTTCCGTGTATGGGATCCCGTGGGGGACAGAGACCCTGCTGGTGATGAGAGGAGGAGGATGGGGGAGGGGGGCTACTCTGGGAGGACAAGGAACAGGGTGGGAGAAGAAGAGGGATGGGCAGATGAGTAGACAAGATGGAGATGAATATGATAGGGAGAGAGAGACAGACAGACAGAGAGAGAAAGACCGAAGAAGGGAGGGAAAGAGTTTATTTTACCAGGATAATGAGATAAGCGATTCAGACAGGGCCTGTGTATCTAGGCCTACAATATTTTCTCCCCTCACAGCCTTGGGGCAAGAAAACAAACGGATCCAACTGGAAATAGGGGGGGGGGGACAAGAGATTAAAGCACAAGCTAAAACAATACATGCTAAAAGAAAAGCAGGGGGTGGAGAGAGAGAGAGAGAGAGAGAGAGAGAGAGAGAGAGAGAGAGAGAGAGAGAGAGAGAGAGAGAGAGAGAGAGAGAGAGAGAGAGAGAGATGACTCATGGTCTGGGTCAGCGTGGTACTGGTGGTTTTGTCCTGGTGGGTGGGTTATTTCCTGAAAGATCAAGGAGGTGGTCACAAAAGCGGGAGGAAATGCCACGTTGTGAAGAAGAGGTCGCTCTCTTTTGTCAGTCATCCTAAAGGTGGCGTCTTTGTCGATCCTGGCGGCTCGCTTCCTTGGTGGCGGCTGTTCTCTCTCCTCCCGCGATTGAAAAGCGGCAAGTCTGCAATCAGCAAGGTGACTGAGTCCTTGTTTCATTAACCATTGCTCCCCTCACCTGCTTTCAACCCGCCCCCTATTGTTGCAGAGGATGTGGGGGGTCTCTGCAACTCTTAACGTCGCTCGAAAGTATCTCAAACGATGAGTTTAGATCGTCACCAGTTGTACAATGATCTGACTGTTGTTGGGATTTATTTAGATTGCAGTTTCATCAAGGTGTCATTGCGTACGAATGAATTCGTGAACGCTGAGCCTTGCTTTCTAGTCTGTAAACGATGCGTAAAGCTGAGTGGGTATAAACATTGGGACAGTGAGAATTACGGGGTTGGGGTGTGTACCCGACTATGACCTTCATATAATGGAGGCAGCGGAAATCAGGACTGAAATTTGTTTATAGCGGAGATTCCGTGCGCAAGATACGTCCCCACCTTTGAGCCAGTAGGACGTAAGGACAATTTCTGCTGGGGCAAACTTAATCGGAGCCAGAATTAAGCAGGCCTAGGCTATTTTCTGACATTTCCGACCAGATTTTATTTCAAGCGGACAGTTTTCGCAACTGTGACTGTAGGCACTGCGTTCGCGAAGAGAAACGGGCCTCTCGAGAACTAGTTTCTGTTCACATACATAGGGGCCTAGTCCCAAAGAGCTGAGGTTTCTGGACCCCTGACGACACAGGTGTTTGCTTTTAAACTAACTACCATACAAAAAGTAATAACTCAGCTCATTCAATACATCGGCGATCTCATTGAGAGAGGTATTGAAGCGGCAATAGTACGAAATTGCCATTAGTTGCAGGGAAGCACATAAAGAGCAACGTTGTCAAAGGGTGGGGGCTGTAATGGCGGTATTTATTGAGAGATTTTATGCTCTTCTCTTGTCCTAGCTGTATTGCACATCCCCCTCCCTCACTCTTTCCCTTTATCCTCCCTCTCTGTCATGTCTGGCTTTTTGCAATGTGTGGAGAGCGTGCATGGGAAAGTAAACACCGTTTTGACAAGAATTTCTTGTCGTCTTCACCTGAGTGAGAGATGAAAAAACAACTAGGATTGCAAACGGAAGGTAGAAGAGCGAAAAGCAAACAGAAGAAGGTGAAAACAGACACTGGATGAGAAGAATGCACATGGAGCACAACAGCGCAAAGTGATGGGTTGCTGTTGACTAGTGCAAACAATATTAATAGTGCACGGTTTTAGAACACTTTAGGAGAGAGAGAGAGAGAGAGAGAGAGAGAGAGAGAGAGAGAGAGAGAGAGAGAGAGAGAGAGAGAGAGGGGGGGGGTGGAGGGGACAGGCAGACAGAGAGACTGAAAAAGAACGAGGTAATTAGAATAAACATGACCAAAACATTAATGAATGACATTTTTTGGACACAACACTGGTAACCTCTGTGATTTGTGTGTGTGTGTGTTTGCTGCAGGACGACTTCGACACGCTCCGGCCCCTGTGCTACCCGGAGACGCACGTGTTCCTGCTGTGCTTCAGCGTGGTGTCCCCGACCTCCTTCCACAACGTGCTGGAGAAGTGGGTGCCCGAGATCCGCCACCACTGCCCCGGGGCCCCCTTGGTGCTGGTGGGCACCCAGAGCGACCTGCGCAACGACGTCAAGGTGCTGATCGAGCTGGCCAAGTACAACGAAAAGCCCGTGTCCGAGGAAGAGGCCTCCAAGCTGGCCGAGCAGCTGGGCGCCCAGTACGTGGAATGCTCGGCACTCACCCAGAAGAACTTGAAGGAAGTCTTCGACACGGGCATCCTGGCCACGCTGCGCTGGACGGAAGCGGAGAAGAGCCAGCAGAGCCTGAGCCGCTCCAAGAGCTTCCGCAAATCCAAACGTTCCAAGTGCAAGGAGAACGGCGTGGATGGCAGTAGTTTGCCCGCCGCTTCCTCCGTGAACGCTGCCTCCAAAAGTTCCAGCCATAAAAAGACGGGCTGGAAAAAGTTCTGCTGTTTCATGTGATATAGGGTGTGGTGGTGTTGAGTTGTGGATGTTTTGCGGAGTGCGTGTGGTGTGCGAGCGAGTCGTTTATGCGGTGAGTGGGAATGAGAACTTGTGCCTTTACAATTTTTGTTAAACATTTTTTTTTAGACTTGGAAGAGTCTAAGGATTGCAAATAAGCAAACTGGTTAAACAGAAACACACGGTGGCTCTTCTTGCCAACTGTTATTGAAAGTGTCATAAAGTCGTTTCATCTTGCTGTCAAGCTGCTCTCGCTGCTTCAAGGAAGTCATCCTCGGATGCAGTGGGTTCGTTCATGAGTAACTTGAGCTTTAAAAGGCACAGCAACGCTGTTCAAGAGTCGTGATTGAACTGAAAATAAAAACTGGGACCAGGGCCATCACATGAACGATTGTTTTCATGGTTCTCAGAATGACGAGATAGTATTTGATTATTGGACTTCCATATTGTGTTGGCAGGTGACAAAAGTCATCCATCAGAACATGTTGAACACTGAACAATGATTATAAACGCGGTGTGTGAATAATTGCCTTGGCTTGTTTTGTGTCGTTTTATGTCATTTTGTGCATCCAGCACTCATGTTTCTACAGCAATATACACGCACGCTCTCTCTCACACACACACACACACACACACACACACACACACACACACACACACACACACACACACACACACACACACACACACACACACACTCGCACGTGTGCTCACTCTCATGCATACCTATGCACACACAGACACACACACACACACACACACACACACACACACACACACACACACACACACACACACACACACACACACACACACACACACACACACACACACACACACACACACACACACACACACACAGCGTGCATATAGCTCATAAGCTGATTGTGCTACGCAGCTCAGGATCATATTTTCTTTTCTTTTTTTCTCTCATTGAACTACCAACCGCTTTCAAGATTGTGATACACGACTTCCAAGAACTGGTTTTTATCCTGTTATACTCCGGATTCCATTATCCCTGTAGAAGACGCAATTAAAAGGCTCCGTTGCAACGAGCTGTGCCCGCCAAAACCTCAGCAAACGTTGCAGATGAACGAACGTTATGTTATTCACATTGTGCATGGATTGTTGCAAGAACTGGCTCCCAGTCCTCAAAGCGTGAGTGCTCATCCTCCCGAAGACAACCACTTGTCCTTTTGCCTTTTTGTTGATCAACTCTGTTGATGGATGATGCCATTACTGCGCCAAAAGCGGCGGTTGATGACTGTCATAGATGCCAACGTATCCGTTCATTGACGCTAAATCACATTCAGTCGTATGGTGCCCGATGCCTTTCAGATACGAAATAAGGAAATAAATAAGCAATCAATACTGCATGTAATCAAACATAATAGATAATCGCATTTCATTCATTTACTGTTTTTTACTGTTTTTTGTTTTGTTTGGAGAGAGATGAGTTAGGGCGCATCACCTGAACTTTCTGAGGTTAGATTTCTTTTCTGTTTTATGAGTGAGCTGGCAATGAAAATGCCGAGGATGTTTATGATATAATATTACTTGTTTTGTTGGAATTTCATATTCATTTAGAGATAGTCTGGGAGGTCGATCGTCTTCACTTTCGGTGGTTTTTGGAAGATGGCCACTTCAACTGTTCGGAAGATTTGTCAGGTTTGTCTGAACTGAAACAAATCGATATTTTGTACGATTTCATTGTATAAGTTTATATATTCGTTATTGTCGATGATGTTGCCGTTGCTGATTTTTAATTTTTATTACTGTTAGCCCTCATCACAGTATTCCCGTTATGAATATGATAATACGTTTATTGTTCTTGACTTCATCTGTTGATGACGTGACCTAAACGTCTGGGTTTTTGTTTACAGTCTTCATCGTAAATTGTTATTGTTAGAAGTTCGGGTACTCTTGATTTATTTTTCACAGCTGTTGTTCTCATTAACCACTCGCTGTTGAGTGTAAGTCTGAAAGTCTGTTGGCTTAAATACATTTTTATTCAGATCAACAGGGCACACATACATCAATACATTGTCAACATAAATGAGCAGCAACAAGCTTGAAGCTTATAATGTGCTCGCTATCTACATGTATATTACATATGACGACTGTTGAAAACAACCATAAACTAGAGCGTTAAGACGCTAAATCACCAACCGCGCGGCAGCGTTTTCGGCTCCAGTGACCTTGACCTTTGACCCATGACCTTCATTATCGAACTTGGCCTAGATCTCTCCATTACCTACCCGCATGCAAAATTGAGCATCCTAAGTCCATCCGTTCAAACGCTAGAGAGGATACACACAAACATACAAACATAGTCTGCCTCAGACACGAGTGAAAACATTACCAATCCGCTCTCTACGATCGCGGTTGGTAATAAACAATGGCATAAGCAATCAAAATAAGTTAACAAAGAACAAGTAAGAAAATAATGTCCATGAGCAGTTGGAAGCTTGAATAACAAAGTTAGTAATATGAAAGTATGTTGCATGCTCATCTGAAGAATCAAGAAACTAATAAAGGAAAACACCGAGCCCGTTTGCGCGAGCACTGAACAGGGACACGTAAACAATGTTTATATCTCGTGTGAAAAAAATATCTTTCTAGAACGCATTTTTTTTATAGTTAATGTGGAACAAAATCCGAAAGCTTTTTTCCGACAGCATTTTAGATTATTTGTCCTTTTTTAATGTTGAGTTTTGCTTCTGTCTTAATGTGCCTTTTTGTCTTTGCGCCCTGTCTGTTTTTGTATGGCAAGAAGTGCTAAAATTCAAGTTGGTCAAGTAACTGACATTACAATCTGCTTCGGCTCTAGGTTTGAATTTTGGGGAATGGCCTTTAGGAGAAGTCGGGTGTTTTGTGACTCGAAGAAGGAATGGCTCGGTTGTGTACTCCTCCTTCGCCTACTCTGAGTTACTATCTTATGTTTTGCCTATCTAGATGCCCCCCATCTTGCAATTTAAATTAATCCGCTGGGAGCTATGCAATGTGTGCGCGCGTGCGTTCGTATGTGTGTGTGTATGTATGTTTGTGTGTGTGTGTGTGTGTGAGAGAGAGAGAGGGAGAGAGAGAGAGAGAGTGACGTCGGCCATTTCCATAGGGACCTACATTATACTGTACTTGTCTGGATGTTTGATTTACCACAGACGCTTTCTGCTGCCTTTGTTGCATGTGTTCCTGTAAAATAAGCTTTCTGTATATCAATGCGTGTTCTGTGTGGTCTACACGCGCAAATAATTATGTGAATTGTTTCAGTGTATATATGCATGTGTATATAAGCAAGTCATTACGTGCGGTAAGCATATGTATTTTCCGCCTGCTCAAAGAGACTGAACCGCATTTTGGAATGGTTTTGTATTACACATGTTCCAAAACTGACTTGAACCCAACAATCTGATGACTGGAGTTTGCTCAAAATGTACAATGAGGTCAAAAAGAGTTTTATCTGAAAACAGTGTCTTTTTTATCATTATTATTTATACACTGATTTGCCTTGGTTATTCAATCAAATAAATTAAAAAACGATACAAATGCGCACCTTACGTTTGTTCCATCCATCTATTTCATCTAGATAGTCCGTTGGCTGTACAAAGGTAACGCATTTTGTTTTATCCCACCAAATCGGGGCAGTGTGTGGATGCCTCGTACCTCCATACGGGGAGCTGGACGACCTCGCCCCCTCCACGAGCCTCTCCCCGTGAGGATACCGGGGGGGCTTTCGTAAATAGGTCCCCCACCTTCTGGGCTTGTAACTTCCTCTAATCTGCCACTCTCTTTGACTCTGCCTTTTCCTTTTCCTTTCTATCATCTACTATCTTTCTGACTTAGTTATTGGCCCATTCTGCCTTTAAAAAAATCTTCCAAATAATATTTCTCCTTTGAACTCCTCCGAAATCGGAATGTGTTGGCTGTACGCAGCGGGGAGACCAGTGAAAACTGAAAACCGGATACATACGTACCTTTTTCCATTATGGCCATATGGCCAGCCACGCGGAAGAAGAAGAAATCCCACCAAATCTATCGAGCCCCCCCCCCCCCCCCCCCCCCTCCAATCAAAGTTGTCTTCATAAATGCTACAAAATTTAAGTAATCTTTATTTGAATGGCAGTATCTCCCACTTGCAATCGATCTTATACAAGTATTTTTAGGACACAAGATGGGACAGACATAAGCATCTACATAACATGGGTCATGCATGGAAATATATTTGTTCAGAGTACCCTTCATGACACCCACCCCCACTTTCTGCCTTCTCTGCATCTACATAACATGGGTCATGCATGGAAATGTGTTTGTTCAGAGTACCCTTCATGACACCCACCCCCACTTTCTGCCTTCTCTGCATCTACATAACATGGGTCATGCATGGAAATGTGTTTGTTCAGAGTACCCTTCATCACACCCACCCCCACTTTCTGCCTTCTCTGCATCTACATAACATGGGTCATGCATGGAAATGTGTTTGTTCAGAGTACCCTTCATGACACCCACCCCCACTTTCTGCCTTCTCTGCATCTACATAACATGGGTCATGCATGGAAATATGTTTGTTCAGAGTACCCTTCATGACACCCACCCCCACTTTCTGCCTTCTCTGCATCTACATAACATGGGTCATGCATGGAAATGTGTTTGTTCAGAGTACCCTTCATGACACCCACCCCCACTTTCTGCCTTCTCTGCATCTACATAACATGGGTCATGCATGGAAATATGTTTGTTCAGAGTACCCTTCGTGACACCCACCCCCACTTTCTGCCTTCTCTGCATCTAAATAGTTTCTCTCTAATCTTTGGCTAGACCCCTCCCACCCTCCTCACCCGAAACCTTTTACCTTTTGCTCCAATGTTCTTGCACAGTCACACACTTTGACAGGAGACTCTTTTAGAGCATCTCTACAATAAAATCAACAGGGCCTCTAATCTTTGGATAGGCCCCTCCCACCCTCCTCACCCAAAACCTTTTGCTCCAATATTCTTGCACAGTGACAGGAGACTCTTTTAGAGCATCTCTACAATAAAATCAACAGGGCCACTCTATCACCGAGATCACAGAAAAGAATGGGATATATATATATATAATAAAGTAATGAACACACATTTTCAGTTATCACTATAAATTATATAGAAAAAGATCTAATGTTGTTTGTAATTCTTAAACTCAAATAGCAGCAATACATATCATTTGTCACTGCCATTTGGCCTCCCCACCTCCTCACCCACATTTTCTGCGATTTATATTTGCATTTCATAAAATATTCATCACGCGAAATAAAAGGATATGCTTCTTTGAAACTAAAAGAGAGACCCGTTTCTACCGCTCATCAAAATTAAGGTTGGAACTATTGTTGCGATGAGTATTTTGTCATCAGTTTATGGGTTCACATAATTATATATCACAATTCTGCCCGAATCAGCGGTGATAGAGTGGCCTGCACTACATTTACCAGACTCTACGACAGAAAGCGGCTGCATGTTCACATACAGTTGTTTTGAAAGCGTGCTTCACCCTGTAATATATTTATCTATCTTATTTCACACAGCGATATCTTTGGCGAATTCACACAGCAATATCTTTGACAATTTCCATAGTCCGTTGCTGGAATGGTCTAGTAAGACATACACTGCACATGGAGATCTTTTTGGAAAAGCATGGCGGATATGATTTATATCCGATGTATAATGGTGCATGTTTTCCAGGCAACGATGAAGACATGCCAGGGTAACCAACAACAAACCAGTGCCTTTTAATGCAAAAGTAATGGAGGTTAAAGGTCCTTATGTTGCATTGTACTGCATAATTATGAAAGTTCAATGATCGTGGATCTGGAGCTAAAAGAAGCTGACATGTTATGATTTCTAGGGAGGGTCTGGGGTGGGGTGGGATGGAAGATTTTGGTTGGAGTCTTTAACTTATAATTTCTGAAAGGTTATTTTTCAATTGGTATCTTTCGATCAAACACAATTGCGGGTTCGTTTTTTAAGTGATACAGGAGAAAGAAAAAGTGTCGTTTTTTTCTTATTTAAAGCTGAATTAATTTTCTGTTTTCTATCCATTTTATCATCAAGCCGTCTTGCCATGTTTATTTTTTCCATGCTGCTTAGATTTCAATGATAGTATTAGCACATGTCTTGCTGATGGTAATTTATAACAAGCCTAAATTTATTTAAGAGATTTTTAAATTGTTTTGAATACACGTTGGGCTCATAAGCCTTGATGTTTTGGGGCGTAATATTTGTGCTGCGTGTAAAAGAGAAGCAGCACAAACTTGCTTATTCTTGTGTACCTGTTTTCATAATAATTATGATGGTCCTAGAAAAGGATGCTGACTGGGTATTTATAAAGTTCTTTCATTTTGGAGATGTCTCAACTCCTACAGAATTGAATTTCTGCTGAGAACATGCACCTGAAGACTTCGTGTAGGTTTGCTTTATTGGGAATTTTGTTGTTGCAAGAACTGCTTTTGCGAAACTATTAAAATTCGTTTCCCTTATATTTGAAGAATGCAATTGGTTTAGTGGCAGATGTCATAAGTAGTTTCTTTTACCGCCTTTGAATAAACGAACTTGGCATGCTTTTTTAAAACTGTTTAAGGACAAAAGGAAACTGGAATGAAAACGATTTTTAAGCTGATTTTGTTATCCATGTTCTTTTTTGCAGTCTCATTTGGAAATGGTGTAATTATGAAAGCTTTCTAAAGAGAAAATGGATACGAGAACGATGCTATGATTTGAGGAAAGCGGCCAGGTCTATGGCCAAGCAATTTGGTTGATGACTTTCAACAATAATTGTGTATGTGAATAAACAGAAATTGTTTTTTGATACCTTTTGTTTTAACTTGTTTCTTAAAACCATGTGCGCTGAGTATGTGTGTGTTTGTGTGTGTGTGTGTGTGTGTGTGTGTGTGTGTGTGTGTGTGTGTGTGTGTGTGAGAGAGAGAGAGAGAGAGAGAGAGAGAGAGAGAGAGAGAGAGAGAGAGAGAGAGAGAGAGATATGCCAACTCTACGAAATTAAAATTAAGAGAATAAAGAGCATAAAAAACCCCATTCGATTTCATTCATTTAAAATGCACCTACAAACCGAACAAACAAGCCTGGCAATTCTTAAAGCCGGCGTCACATGACGTGCAAAATCGTATGGGAATGCGATGCGATTCTGTCGCGTGAGTCATGATTCACGTGAAATACTTCTGTCTAAAATATTTCTGCCGTTTTCGCTCACTATGCTCAAGTAGACCCAAGAGGCCTACATGAATTTCACGGGAATCATGACTCACATTGTCAAAATCGCATCGCATTCAGATGCGATTCGTATGTCGTGTGGCTGACCCTTTACAGAGAAGAATACGCGAATAACTAACAAGGAAGTGATAAACTTTAAGGAGAAGAATTTATGCACACCTACCAGATCTACCCCAGCTGGCTATTCAAATTAAATTGCCATTTAAGGTATTGAATATGACTGAAAAGTCAAACTCGAGGCTGACAAATCAAAGTGCACAAAAGAATGTGGGTTGAGATAAATGTGCAGCGGGAGATAGGGATGGGCATGTACAGTATACAAATATAAATGTGTGCGACTTTGAGTTAGTAATTTGACTCCACACAATTTCAGAACAGTAAAACGTTTTACCGTTTTTGATTATTCTCGGCACCACGTCTTGCGGGCGGACACAGACAGAAAGAGAGACAGATACACAGAGAGAAAGACAGAGTAATGGCCCACAATGACTATGATGTGTTGTCGTTTTCTAATAGTTTGATACAAATAAAAATACAGAAAACAAAAAAAAGGTCAGATACCCATGAGACGAAAACAACGAAGAAAGAGAATTAAGGACAAACGGACAGTCGGGCAGAACCTTGCAGTAGAAAGAGCCAACAACATAATAAGCCCCTTCAAGGGCCGCTGTTACGTAAGGAAGGGTCTGGCTAGTTTGGGTGGGCCAGTCCAGTCCAGCCAGGAATTGAGATCCCCCAACAACAAACACGAAGAGCCAAAGGACAAAACAACACAAAGGAACAAAAGAAAATGAGGTGGCCGAGTACACTGCACGAACTTTGTCTTTCCCCAACACTTGTTTGCTGTATTAGTGTGTGTGTGATTAGAACGTGCGAACAAACACTGTAGAAGAAAAAAGAAGTAACAGAAGAAAGAAGATTGACAGCGGCGAGAACAAGAATACGTAGTAATGAAAGAAAGGGAAAGAGGAGGAGGATAGGAATGAAAGTAATTCAAGGGGATAAACACACTGCACACACGCACGCACACGCGCACGCACACGCACACACACACACACACACACACACACACACACACACACACAACACACACACACACACACACACACACACACACACACACACACACACACACACCACACACCACACACCACACCACACCACACACCACACCACACCACACCACACCACACCACACAACACAACACACAACACACACACACACACACACACACACACACACACACACACACACACACACACACACACACACACACACACACACACACACACACACACAGAGGCAAAAGAAAGAAATAACATAAACGTGAGAAGACGAAGAAGGGAGAGTAGATATTTTTAAAAAAAGCTAAGTTAAGGAAAGAGGCATGAGGAGCAAAGAACAGAGAGAAAGAAAAAACAATGGGGGAAGAAAAAGAAGAAAGGAATGGAGAAACAACGAAGAGATAAGACAAACAGTTAAGACAATGAAAATGGACAATAACGTAGAAAAACAACAATATACATGTTTTAAGCAAACATGATAGGAATTGTGGGGCAGGGTGAGGAACAAAAGACAAGGGAAAGAAAAGGAAAGAAGAACCAGAAGAGAAATGGACCAACATTAACAGAAATAATTAAAAATACAAAACAGAGAAGCTAGAAAAACTGAAAGAAAGAATAGTACACGCACGCACGCACACACCCACACGTGCGCTCACGCGCGCGCGCACGCACACACACACACACACACACACACACACACACACACACACAAGAATACTGTCTTTTTGTCTTATATAAGTGGCCTTGTTTTACCCCATACTTGTTTGTTCATGTCGGTGGCTTGGTCAAAGCTAACTCCAAGCTTAGTTAGAACCCCCACCACATTTTAGTTTCTGGCTTTTAAAAAAGTACATGTAACAGGCGTGTGTTCGACCACTCCATTTTACCTCCAACGAGATTTATTTTACTTTGTTTGTGAATGTATGTATGTATGTATGTATGTATGTATGTATGTATGTATGTATGTATGTATGTATGTATGTATGTATGTGTGTATGTATTTATGTGTGTGTGTGTGTGTGTATGTATGTATGTATGTATGTATGTATGTATGTATGTATGTATGTATGTATGTATGTATGTATGTATGTATGTATGTATGTATGTATTTCTGGACAATGTTGCATAATTGTAGTTTTTACAAAGTTTGCAATTAAAGTAATTGATATGTATGTATGTATGTATGTATGTATGTATGTATGTATGTATGTATGTATGTATGTGTGTGAGTGTGTGTGTGTGTGTGTGTGTGTGTGTGTGTATGTGTGTGTATGTTTGTGTGTGTGTGTGTGTGTGTGTGTGTGTGTGTGTGTGTATGTGTGTATGTATGTATGTATGTATGTATGTATGTATGTATGTATGTATGTATGCATGTATGTATGTATGTATGTATGTATGTATGTATGTATGTATGTATGTATGTATGTATGTATGTATGTATGTATGTACGTATGTATGTATGTACGTACGTAGGCCCTCTGTAAGTGCAAAAAATGGAAAGTAAAACAAAATATAATTGTTAATTTCTTCAAACATTAAAAAGCAACCATCTACATATCAAAATGGAAATTTAACAAACAGCTTAGTCGCTAGAAAAGAGCAATCTGTGATTGTGCGAATATTGTAATGTTGTAAAGTTTTATTGAGCTTGAACATTTTTGCGCTTTGTGTTTGTGTGTGCGTTCGTGCGCGCGTGCCTCTGGGTGTATGTGTGTACGTGTGTGTTTGTGTCTGTGCGCGTGTGGTCGCGCGTGCATATGTATGTATGTATGCGTGTGTGGAAGCGTCTACATACACTTATTTTTCTTCTTTTTTTTCTTTCTAACTTACCTCACATAAGGGGTTCAGACCCAACTCAGCTAAACGGCTGACTGACTACCGTGCGGCGATTAGCCACAAAGGGAAGAGCGAGACAGAGACAGGGAAGGGAAATGGTACTGGTAAGCCCAAAAGCCTGTAGCTCCAACGTCAGATGTACAGCCGTAATGACAAGACACGGGTCGCTGGCTTTCCCTCTGTGGTCAGCCGTCTGGATCATCCCTCCTGACGTCAACTGCCCTTTGATGTTGACCGTCCGCCTCCCTGGCCCGAGGGGGATGGGAGGAAATCGGGACTGTCCCGATTCGCCTTGCCCCAAATCGCCTACCCCGGGTTCTTTACGGATTTTGCCTTTCGCTGATTTGTGTTTTGCATTTTGTCCTGTTTGGTGTCACTGTTTTCTCTTGGTGCCTTTAAAAAACACCTGTCAACGCTAGCCATTCCTCAGCCAAAATTTACCATTAAACTTACCCGGGTGGAAAAAACATTTCGTCTGCAATATTGGGGATTCCTCTGTGACGTGCATACAATAGGGCCTGTCCTTACCTCCCAAAATTAAGAACATAACGATGGCTTGGAGTCAAAACGGACTATCTTTAGATAGTCCATTGACGTATTATTGAACCTATTGCGAAAACAAATAACTTGTATCAAACAATGACTGCAGAAATATGTAAAGGGGGGGTTGCTTTTTATATTTCTGCAGTCTTTTTTTAATGCAAGTTATTAGTTTTCGTACTAAGTTCAATAATATGTCAATGGACTATCTAAAGATAGTCCGTTTTGACTCCAAGCCATCGAATTATTAAGGTCACTGGTCAGCAGACCCTCATTTGATGCCTTTGGTGCCAAGAGGCGACAGTGGCGATGAAAGGGCGGGAGGGTGAGACGGATACAGAGAGAGAGAGGAGAGAGAGAGAGAGAGAGAGAGAGAGAGAGAGAGAGAGAGAGAGAGAGAGAGAGAGAGAGAGAGAGAGAGAGAGAGAGAGAGGGGGGGGAGAGACAGAGACAGAGATGCAGGGGAAGACAGATAGAAAGAGAGAATGAGTGAGAGGGTGACTGAGAGAGTGAAGGAGAGAAACAGACAGACAGAGTTGGACTGGTTGGAAGATCTACTTCTCTTCTCTGCAGAGCATAGCAACACTCGAATGATTCACGTACGTTTGCTAGACCGTCGTGTCCGACCATGACTCCCAGATCGCAGAGGAGGTAGGTAGCTAGTGCTATTAAATTTATTCCGGAAGGCTGTATGCAGCGGGGAGACCAGTAAGAACTGAAAACCGGACACATGCATACCTTACCCATTATGGCCTTATGGCCTGGGAACGCAGGAGAAGAAGAAGATTCTCAGAAGATTAAGCTGTTCAATGGTTTGCAAACTACCTAAGAAACTCTTCACTTTGCAGCTGTCATTTTACTATTGGCCCCAACTTCAGGCTAATGTCAACCAATGACAAAGCCTTCTGAGTAAAGGTCCGAACTGAAGGCGTAATGAACGAGCACCCGTGTGCAGGGTGAACTGAAACCGCTGGTCAACATTTTTAACGCACCTCCATCCAAAGTTGGTGTGGACTTTTCTGGTGAAACGAGAAAAGACGAAACGATGGTTCATCGAATAAATGGAGAGAGAGAGAGAGAGAGAGAGGAGAGAGAGAGAGAGAGAGAGAGAGAGAGAGAGAGAGATGGAGAGAGAGAGAGAGAGAGAGAGAGAGAGAGAGAGAGAGAGAGAGAGAGAGAGAGAGAGAGAGAGAGAGAGTTAGGCTGTGAGTGGCCGGGTAAGTAGGTCCTGTTTTGTTCTAGATCAGAGAGATAAGGAAATTAAATGTCGGGAGACGTGATACAAAACAATCGTGGGCCTACATCATCCGGCTAAAGGGCCAGCCACACGTCAGCTAAAATCGCACGACTGTACGATACGGTTCGATCATGTGATCTCCGAGAACAAATGTGATTCGCGCTTCGAGATCACGTGATCGAATCGTATCGTACAGTCGTGCGATTTTAGTGGACGTTTGGCTGGCCCTTTATCTGTGTACATTTCTTCATATCCGTTTGTTGATACACCTTCCACTGTACCCCCTTCCCCTCTCTTTAATTGTTCTTTTCTGTTTCGATTTGTATATCCGTTTACGGTCCCTGTGTTAAATGTGTCTGTCTCTGTCTCCCCCCCCTCCCCCCTCCCCCCCTCCCCTCTCTTTTATTGTTCTTTTCTGTTTCGATTTGTATATCCGTTTACGGTCCTTGTGTTAAATTTGTCTGTCTCTGTCTAAACCCCCCCCCCCCCCCCCCCCCCCAGTACACATTCAAGCATACGCGCACACACAGATACACAAACGCGCGCGTATACACACACACACACACACACACACACACACACACACACACACACACACACACACACACACACACACACACACATTCACGCTCGCACAGAGGCACGCGCACACACACACACACACACACACACAAACACACACACACACGCGCGCGCGCACACACGCGTACACGCTCGCACGCACGCACGCACGCACACGCACACACTATCACAACGTCTCTTTCTCTATCTTTCTGCACGTCAGTTTGTCTGTTAAAGGTCAAGGTCATCAGGTCATTAACATTTGCATACGTGTGACCTTGAGCTGATCTACCAACATGCCAAATACCAAACTTGGGCCCTGGAACAGTGCAGATGTGAAACATATAACCAAGACAACAGTTTAAAGGTCAAGGTCAACAACAATGTAACTACTCAGTATTCCAAATCACTTTAAGCCAGTATACCCACTTACCAGGTTTGGAGTCCGTAACTCCAAAACAGTGAAATATATGGCCACCAAACTATATTAACGTTTTCAATGTCAAAACTACAAGGTCAAGGTCATAAAGGTTATACACATTAAAAGGAATATTCGAACATGGGGTTGTCGATCTCTGTACCAAATTTCATAAAAACCCATCCAGTAGGTTTTGAAAAACAAATCGTGTGACACACAGACAGACCCCAAAGTATACTCCTTGTTCCACGTTTATGGCCAGAGGACAACTACTACACCTAAAGCTTTATTAAGCATAAAGAAAAATGGAAAAGAAGAAACGCTCCCCTTATCCCTAAGCCAAACAAAAGCAGAAACAAGCCTTTGACTGGTGCATCGTACAACCTGGTAGTGAAAGGATGGGGCTAGCTTATCTAGTTGCATGTTTTATGCATCAGGAGGAAGTGGAGAAGACTCCATATTAACATCCGGGTTCTTCTCTGACGAGCCGGCTGTCACTTTTCTCAGCGTCAAACTACTTTTACCTCACACTCCCCTGGTGAAAATAGACACGAAACGTCACTGTAACTATAACTTATTCTTGTAAGATGGGGCCGTGTGTTACTGACGTCAACCTATTATTGACATCATGTTTGTTTTTTTTTAATCCAGTCGGCGAGATTCTGAAAAATGAAACGTTAGGTTCAAGGAGTGTGGGCATTCAGGACACACGCACGCACCCACCCACCCACACACACATAGGCACTCACACATATACCCGCGTGGCGCGCGCGCGCGCGAAAGAGTGTGTGTGTGTGTGTGTGTGTGTGTGTGTGCGCGCGCGTGTGTAATGTTGACACTATAGTGATAACACTAATCAGGACGATAACCTGATCACGATGATGATGATGATGATGATAATTATGAAGTTGGTGTTGATGTTGTTGATGATGATTCGGCATTTCAACTTTGGGGGGTGGGGGTAGTGTGTAGGCCTATGTGTATGTGTGTATGGGGGGGGGGGGGGGTAACACATACTATGCAATATCTTCAAAAAGTGAAAACTCAAAAACATATTATATGGACAAAGCAATGCATTATTAAAGCCACAACTGCCGCCGTTCCTGTTCGCATTTTTGTGTGCTTAGCCCATGCCTAATTATATCGGTGTCAGTAAAATAATACCCGTTAACATTATAAGACCGGCTGATACTGAGATCACGATAAAAAAAAGAGAACAGAATTGAAGCACTTTGTAGTGTGTTACGTTACGTATTTTTCCTTCACTGTACAGATAGAAGTAGGCAATAAGTTACGCATTCCTTTCACTTCACAGGTGTCGTCTTTCTACAAGCGCACACTGCAAAGCTCGTAAAATGTTCCTCAGTGGAGATTAACGCGACACGAGGACACCTCTCCTCAGATGGGGGTTGCACTTGAGGGGTAGTATTATTTTGTGTGAACCTGTAGGCATCCAGGAAACGGCGAACTATTTCTGTTTCAAGGTTTTTTTAAACTGCGATACTCTCTCTCTCTCTCTCTCTCTCTCTCTCTCTCTCTCTCTCTCTCTCTCTCTCTCTCTCTCTCTCTCTCTCTCTCTCTCTCTCTCTCTCTCTCTCTCTCTCTCTCTCTCTCCAGGGCTGGGTGGAAAAAAGCATGTACCTTGCTTATCTCATGTTCCCTGGTTAAACAAAATTTCGTTTTAGTTTGTGGGCCTTTTTTTTCGTCTCTCTCTCTCTCTCTCTCTCTCTCTCTCTCTCTCTCTCTCTCTCTCTCTCTCTCTCTCTCTCTCTCATCTCTCTCTCTCTCTCTCTCTCTCTCTCTCTCTCTCTCTCTCTCTCTCTCTCTCTCTCTCTCTCATCAACTTTCAACAAACTAATGAAGACCTCGATGGCTTGGAGCCAAAACGCACTACCTCTAGATAGTTCATTGACTTATTTTTGCTGTTATTGCAAAAACTAAGAACTTGTATTAAAAAGACTACAAATAATATAAAATGGGGATGATGCTTTTTTTATATTTCTGCTGTCTTTTTTTTATATATATAAGTTATTAGTTTTTGCAATAAGTTCTATCTCGTGGACTTTGTGTTTCACGAAGGCCACAGTGCACTCTATCTTCCTCACACCTTTCTTTCAGTGTCTTTACCTTCTCTCATATCTACGAGCCGACCAGCAGGCTTGTTTTGAAAAGATAAAAGATGCTGAAGCAGCCAGACACAAAGACTTCCACAAATAACCCTGGCCACTCTCCCTCTCCCCCACCCTTCCCCTGTCAGATGAACGGCTGTCAGATGAACGAGTCATAGCACGGCTGTCAGAATTTAGAAAGACAGGCAGACATGAAGATACACACGCGCGCGCGCGTGCACACACACGCGCGCACACACGCGCACACACACGCACGCACGCACACGCACGCACGCACGCACGCACACGCACGCACGCACGCACGCGCGCGCACACACGCACGCGCGCGCGCGCACGCACGCACGCACGCACACGCACGCACACGCACACGCACGCACACACACACACACACACACACACACACACACACACACACACACACACACACAACTCGACAATGAACACGGCCTCTTTTCTTTTCTTTTTTACTGAAACGCTTTTCTCTTGTCTTTTCCCAGTCCCATACTTCTTCTTCTTCTTCTTCAGCGGTCGATATGAGTGTCAGTGTCAGACTTTTAAATCAGTGGCCATGATGAAGTCCACTGTCTTTACCAGGTCGGTGCGGCTGCCCCAGAGCTGTACCCATAGCTCCACTCCCCCCGACCAGGACTGGCGTCATAGCACATCATGCGTTGGACAGTGTCAGGCCCATACATACAAACTTACACACACTGCAAACGTTTCAGCGCATTCTGACAGCCGTGAGACTATCGTTCTAACAAGCGTGATAGTTTGGTCATTATGACGTCACTGATACGGAACCGCCAATGATCAAAGATTCTGAGAGTCGTGATTCTGACAGTCGTAGCGTCTCTCTCCCCCCCGCCCCCACTTTCAACTGACCCCCCCCCCCCCCCTTTTCCCCTACCCTGAACATGAAAAAGCTGAGGAGTGCTTATCGAGGTTTTCATATCAGAAGAGCGCCCGGCTTCAAGGGAGATAGATAATAATAGACAGGAGGGCGTTGCTGGTCTTTGTTGGCTGTCCTGCTACAGACATGGCTGCACCCCAGTGGAGGCAGATAGGAGCCGATAAAGGCTACAACAACAACAACAAGCTAGTTAGCTTGCTGCCTCAGCCGATTGTTGTCAGGTTCCAGAACTCCTGGCTGATGGTCTAGCTACTGGAATCCGCTTTCGATCCCCATCCGCCCTAATCGGTTCTTCTCTCTATCTGACTGGATCACACTATCAGCAGCTACATTCTGGAGCCTTTCCTTAAACTAGTCAGATTCAAACATGTTGAGTGGTTCGTCGTGGGAAAAGCTTTGTTCGCAGAAGCAACAGTCTCTGATCTCAGCTGTCCATTGAAGAAACTTCATACTTCTGTCTTAGAAAATGTCCTCAAAGACAGTAGCCTTAGGCCGTGTACACACATAAGCGGATATTCCATGCGGAAAACCGTGCGCAATCCATAAATAAGTGAAACAAAGAAGGGGAAAGATTTGCGCTCGTGTCCGAATGTCCCCTATATGCATAAACTTTTATTCTTCTTTCTTCCACTTATTTAGGGTTTTCCCGTGTGGAACTTACGCGTCTAATGTGAACCCGGCCTAATCCTCCACTTGAAGTTCCTTTTTTTCCACAGACAAAATCTGTACATATAATTTGCTTTGTGCCTGTTTGCTTGTTTGTCTGTTTGTTTGTTTATCCGCGTTTTCTTCGAAAACCGTTGGCCGTAGACCCCCCTAAGCCTTTATATTCATGATCAGCGTCACACAGGACAGGCAATGAAGCACATTTTGACAGCTATTCTGGACACATGGGCTATTTTTCTCTCTCTAATCGATAATAAACTCCAAACATCAAAACTCAGATCTCTCTCTCTCTCTCTCTCTCTCTCTCTCTCTCTCTCTCTCTCTCTCTCTCTCTCTCTCTCTCTCTCTCTCTCTCTCTCTCTCTCTCTCTCTCTCTCTCTCTCTCTCTCTCTCTCTCTCTCTCTCTCTCTCTCTCCTTTGATATTGACATTATTTCTTATTGTGATTTCTAACATTTTCAGTATTCAAATCATGTTGACATACTTTACCAACCTGAAAGAGTTCAGTTCTAAAACATGATCAGTATTTGATATGCTTATGTTTCTTATATTACATAACCTTGACCTTTCTAAAGGCCGGTGGC
>CM065684.1:35594715-35597215 GCA_017654935.2 Phymorhynchus buccinoides | reverse complement strand
TTCGCAATAATATCAATGATAAGTCAATGGACTGTCTAAAGATAGTCCGTTTTGACTCTAAGCCATCGAATTATTTTTTACTTTACTTTTGTTGTTGCCTGTATTATCTTTGGCAGATACTCACAAAGAAGCAGTAGGACAGTGCGTGTATGACAGTGTGTCGCTTCCGACTATGACTGCAAGATAGCAGATGGGGTGGAGGTCGGTGGATGGGGCAGCAGCTATTCCGGATGGATAGGCTAGAATGTGTTTGTAAAGGGTAACAGAACAGCTGAGACACGTCATCCTGATTATTCAAATACTTCGGGACTTTCATGGTATTGCAGTACCTCCAGGATCGCCCCACTGTATGTACAGTTACAAATGTCCCGCATGTACCTGCTCCGGGTCGGAAGGCGTTACTTGAACGAACTTTTTCTCTGAGACATGCAGGCGACCGTTAATAACGTGTCTTCTGAAGGAAGGAATGAAGGAATCGTTAATTAAATGTCTTTTCACACGAATAGTGATTTTAGACAACATGCAAAAATTGAACCAATTAAGAAATACATGCAAGCTTAGAAACAACAACTACAACAACACACAGAGCAACACATCTACAGTAAGCTTCCAATAGGCGTGGACAGCATTAATGTCGCAATTAAAGCAATGTCAATTTATGCGTCACTTAAGATATCCTAACGTATGAAAAAAGTCCACATAGAACATTCGGTATTTAGAGAGCAACATTGGGCATTCTAATAGTAGGGGAAGACGGGGTAAAACGCGCATGGGCGGGTAAGAAGCCCACCCCAATTATCTCATGAAATGAAGCAAATTTCAATCTCATTTTGCCCATGAGACGAGCGTTAATGTCTAGCATTCGTCTCATGGGCAAATTTGACTGAAATTTTCTTTATTTCATGATATAATTGGGGTGGGCTTCTTACCCGCCCATGCGCTTTTTACCCCGTCTTCCCCTAAATGGAGAATTGATAATCTCTGAGTGCAGAGACAATTAGTTTCTATGTATTCTTCTGTAAGTAGCAAAGAGCAAGAGAGCCGGACCTTTAGTACGTCAAACGTAGGCCACGGCGTGTGTCACGTACTACCAGTAGGGTAAGACGGGGTAAAAAGCCCATGGGCGGGTAAGAAGTCCATGCCAATTATCTCATGAAATTAAGCACATTTCAGTCAAATTTTGCCCATGAGACGAGTGTTAATGTTTAGCGTTCGTTTCATGGGCAAAAGTTGACTGAAATTTGCTTCATTTCCTGAGATAATTGGCATGGGCTTCTTAGCCGCCCATGGGCTTTTTACCCCGTCTTCACCTACTTGCACTGGTAAAAGTTGTCATCACATCATAGGTCAGTTTTGCGTCACCTCAGTGGCGCCGACTGTTGCATCACCACAGCCGTCGTCGTCGTAATATACTGACATCGTGACAGAGCTAGTGACATGTGTGTACTGCAGAGCGTGACCAGGATACACGACAGTATGACCGATGACACAAGATGTAGTGGGCCAATTTTGTCGTTGGATTGGTCTTTGATGATGTGAATTGCAGTCTGATCTTGTGTGGATCTTCTTTTTTTTTAATCTTGTGTAGGCCTAAATCTTACATAAGAGGCACAAATCCGTGCTTACCAGGAAATTAAACACTTTATGAAATAAGAAGATGGCATAAATGAGATAACTTCATTGACGGAGGAGAAAGATTTTGGTGGGATCTTTAATCATTTAAAAAACATGTCGGTAAAAGTAAAGATGCGCCCCCCCCCCCCCCCCTCCTCCATTTGTCGGTTGTTTCCATTTTTCCGTTCTTACCTTTCTTACTGCAGATTGAGTACTTCATCCTCTATCATTTCACACTAATTTTCATCCATTTACATACTTAAACACATGCATTCAATAATAGTAGAAGATAAAGGCAAGACGGACAAACGCAATGAACCAGGACTGTGACCAATGCTCCGCGGCTGTTGTGTGTACTGCACTATATAAGGGGGGGGAGGGGGGGGGCTATTAGATATTATTTTTTTCCCATATGGCTTCGGCCGAGAGGACGTAAAGAATAATTAAAGGCTATTAGAAAATAAAAACCAAGACGCTCGATGAGCTGCAGTAAACCTCTATATAAACTCTTTATATATATATACTAGTGGCGGTGCCATAGCCGATGAGGTTTAACCGAGGCGTAGTTACCGCTACATCTATCTGTATTAATATTTTTTTAAATCGGGAATTTACTGGTTTCGTACTGCCTCCGGGCATTGCCTCCAGTATTGTTCCCACCATATTTGTATTTACAAATGTCCCATATGTGTCTGATTCAGACCAAGAGGACGTAAAACACCATTTTCGTCGTCCTATTAGATAATGGCATTCATTATGACTGCGATTAATTATTCAACAAAGATAATTAGCTGGAAAGGTTAATAAAATACAGCTTAATGTTTGGTAAAAAAGGCAAGTGTGAAAATGCGGGGAGAGCTGAGAAATGTAGGGGGTGGGGCACATC
>CM065684.1:35579715-35584715 GCA_017654935.2 Phymorhynchus buccinoides | reverse complement strand
CTTAAAACCCCACCAGATCACGTGTCAAAATCACGGGTTTCACGCGTTTTCCCTCTTGTAGCTGGAAAGAAATCTTGTTTTGACCAGCTCTCACTCCCATACAAATGCCCCCAAATTCAAACCGAAACATAATTTTAAAGAGCAGCCTCAATTTGAAGTTGGGGACATCTGTATGTGGGTCACAGCTACCCAGAAAAGAACCAAGGGACTTAATCGTGGTGCGTCAGTGTATCTTTAAAACAAATCCTTTTTGATGCCAGTGAGTGTCCACAATAAACTTGAAACTTCAACCATCTTCTCCATGGATTCCTCCTTCCAGGTGACTGACGAAGGCAGGGGGACAAGAATAAACTAGGACATCAAAACAGTGCATCTCACTGGTATGAAACGCAGTTTTCCAAAACAGTGTCGGTTTTAAAGTCGGTTGTCTGAATGAAAGAAGCGGGGTTTCGTTTCGTGTTTTCTGCCTGTCTCTGTGACTATCTGTCTGTCTGTCTGTGTCTGTCTCTCTGTCTCTGTCTGTGTACATGTCTCTGTCTGTCTGTCTGTCTGTCTGTCTGTCTGTCTGTCCGTATCTCTCTCTCTCTCTCTCTCTCTCTCTCTCTCTCTCTCTCTCTCTCTCTCTCTCTCTCTCTCTCTCTCTCTCTCTCTCTCTCTCTCTCTCTCTCTCTCTCTCTCTCTCTCTCTCAAAGACAGATTGGAAGACTAGGCGTAGCCTAAAATCTTTATCCTTGAAAAATAAAGTTAAAGTTTTCAAGTTTTCAAGTTTTCTCTCTCATACACACAAAATCATTTTCCCACTACCAAGTTTTTAATCAAAATTTCAGCCATGTGATAACAGTTTAGAGGGGAAAACCTGGAGCCATCCTATTCTGCAGATAGTATCAGACGGTTTCCCCCACTATTCCCGCAGAGCAGTTTACAAGGAATGCTGACATTACATGGCATGTCAGCCGTACCTGCTAGCACCAGCCATTCCCCTAAGGGTGAGAGACGATAAGGCATTATTACGAATAAACGTTATTTACCACGCATTCCTTGCTACAGTTCCATCAAATTAACGATGGCTTGGAGTCAAAACGCACTATCTTTAGATAGTCTATTGACGTATTATTGAACCTATTGCGAAAACTAATACCTTGTATAACAAAAAGACTGCAGAAATATAAAAAAGCATAATCCCCATTTTGTAATATTTGCAGTCTTTTTAAATACAAGTTCTTAGTTTTTTCAATAACATCAGTAATAAGTCAACTTATCCCGATAGTCCGTCTTGATTCTAAGCCATCAAATTTGAAGCATAGGCTCGAAAGAATTGCTGGGAGAGTGTGTTTGTCTCGTTTCTCTGTGAACATGCTGACTAAAAATAATACATGAACGGATTCTGATTAAATTGCATGGAAAGCTAGGCACCAACCGGAGCCTTTTCCATTCATTTTTTGGAATTATTATCGATTGTCATGAAAAGCAATCTACTGTGGTAAACCTTGCCCATCTGCATTATGGTCCATCATAATAGATTCACTATGACTACTCGATTTGTTTTTCTATTTTATTTCTTCAGTTTTTACGATTATAAACATCTTCGTAAGACCACGCCCAGAGTGAAAAAAACGTAATAGGACCGGTAAACTCCCTTAAAACAAAAACTGACAGCATTGGCAGTGCCAACATCTTCCAAGACAGGGAACTCACAATTTGAATGCAACAAACTGATTTTGTTTTTGTTTTGCTTGTTTTAAAGAAATCGGTATCTAAAAAGTGAACTCGATTGATTGATTAAACTGTCACCAAGTCCATATGATATAAATTTATCATTCTGGTTCAAAATTTTACTTTGGAAAATCGCCTTAAAAGCACCCCCCCCCCCCCCACCACACACACACACCCTAATATAAAACAACACCAACAACCAAAAATGTAAATCCTTGTATCTGAATGACAGTTTTTAAATCGATGGAATGTTTTCTGGGTTTGGTTCACTTTAAAACCCTTTCATCGCCACTGTCGCCTCTTGGCACCACAATGATTTAACACCCATGTCACTAAAAGCCATCAAATGAGGGTCTGGTATCCAGTGACCTTATGTTGTTAATGTTGGGAGGTAAGGATAGGCCCTATTGTATGCATGTCACACACAGAGGAATCCCCAATATTACAGACAGAATCTTTTTTTTTACCCAGGTAAGTTTAATGGAAAGTTTTAGCTGAAAAATGGCTGGCGTTGAAAGGGTTAACGCTCCATCAAGTTCATCGACACCCGATCTCATTTTTCAATAACTCTTTTCTAAAGATAAAGAAATTAATTGTCAAAGACAAAACCGTAACCTACACGGCGGGGGTGATAATTATCTTCTTGTGCGCATCACAAACTGTTCTTATAATCTGTTCATTTTAGCAATTCGCTAGTGTATTGAAGATATTAACGTACAATCAATCAACAAGAACAAAAAATCACTTCTTTGGCGACGATAAGGGAGCATATGCGTACAGTAAGTGTTTTTTTGCCTTTTAGCTTGTTGTTTGTTTGTTTGCTTTATCCTTTGCATTCTTTTGACACATCAATTTTGGGGCAAACATTCTTTCCAGCAATAATCAAGTGTAGGTCTATGCATGCAAGATAAAACAAAATAAGGTTAAAATGGTGAAATACCTTGGAATTCATTCAAAAGCATCAAAGAATATTAATGCAATATATTAAGCAAAGATAACAATTAGCGTCGACCCGGGGCTTCAAAATAATGGCGGACAAGTAGAATTGATGTATATTTAATGCTTAGATAGGCAATGGGTTTGGAGTGGGGAAGACACATATTCGAAAATAGAAAATAGTCACCCATGTCACAGACAAGAAAAAGAGAACAATATTCTGAAGTAGAAGAGATACAACGCCAACAGACAAACGCACACGCTTGTTGTCTTGGGGCTTGTGCGCGCGCACAACACACACATAAAGATAAAGAGAGAGGGGGGGGGGGGGGGGCAGGGAGGAAGGGAGGGAGAGGGAGAGAGAACAAGAGTGGGGTGAAGAAGAGAAGATAAGATACCCACACGTAGCTGTGGATCTATCAGGACCTCTTGCCGTGAAGTGAAGACGAGTGCAGACAAGGACATTGGTAGATCACCCATACCATCCCCAACCTCACCTCCAACCCTCTCTCTCCCACCCGTTCTCTCCTCCGCCACCCCCACCCCCCTACCCCTTCAACACCATTTCTTTCTTTATCTTGTCCATTCCCTAACGTTTGATAAGAAGGGGGCATGTAAACTGTTTTCACCTTCTTATCCACTGTAGTAGGCCTAGTGGTTCTGAGGTTGGCTGTAGATAGAAGCAATTCTTAACCTTCGGGGACGATTCGTCTGTTTTCTCGTCCGGATAAAGAAGAGTCTCAACAGAAAGATGGATGGATCAGGTGACATCGACCACTCTGCGGCATTTAACAAATTATCAACAACCGGGATGGTCACAAATTTTCCAGCTTACAACCTGCAACAAGTTCTTTAACGATTTACATTACCTTTGAAAATCTATACGAAATCTAATCGATCTGCAATGTCAGCAATGTGGCAAAGCCATCTTGTATTTCACGCATCCATCATCAATCTTTTGCATTGAACGTTTTAAACGATCTCCCTTTCCATATATTTTTGCTCGCTTTCCTCATATTAACTCCCCAGTCTTGGTGGAGACTTACGCTGTATAAAATGCGTCACTGAACACCTGGGTGCTGATGATCAATAGTACAGTTCGGCCTTAGGGTCTATTCCCAACGATCTTAGAGTTTTCAGTCGGACAGTCAGACCTGCGTGGTGCCTTGATGTAGGTTTGCACCGGCACAGTATTGCTTCATTGCACTTTTCGGAAACAGACAGAAAGGGGGCTTTATGTGCGTAGAAGATTTCAGCGAATAGAAATTGGTGAGTGAGCGTAAATTTGAAAAACAAAGTCTCCTGTATCTGACTGACCACCTGATTCAGAGTATTTCAGTTACCCTGTTCATTGACCAAACGACAGGCAGACAAACGTAGGATACATAATACATGAGGGGAAATAGCCACTGCCATCAGTGAAACGAAACGTAGTTGACAGAAAAAAAGAGATACAAGTATTGTTCTTATAATATCATTAGAAAGAGAATTGTCTGAAGCTTCCAACTGTACCATTTCCTCAGAATGGTCATTTTTACACTTAATATCCCTTTCGTGGTGATAAATTACGTGAACAGAATTTCATTCATTGAGTTCAATCGATAGACTGCTAAAGACAGATTTTCTGTGGTTATCAGTCCAAAGGAATGTGAAAGATTTAGGTTCAAGGGCACAACGAGTGAACAGAGAACGCTGCACATTACAATCTTATCTCTTTACACCGTTATTTTCTGCGCCCCCACCACCTCCCCCTTCTCCTCTTTTCTGATTCCTTACTTGCTATGTTCTGTGCTGATAAAGGACAATCCCCGTTTATCCCTTCAATAGAGCACGTGGACTCACCGGACATGTTTTATCCTAACTCCCGCTTTTGTCCACCCAAACCCCTGGCTTCCGTTAGGAAAAGAATATTTAGTTGCCTCCGCTGCCCCCAACCCTAAGCAAAACTACCCCCTACCCCCCCCCCCTCTCTCTCTCTCTCTCTCTCTCTCTCTCTCTCTCTCTCTCTCTCTCTCTCTCTCTCTCTCTTTGTCTCGGCCTGATCGTGGGGACAGGGGTTCAATAGCCACAGCTAAGGGAATAAGGGACCCCTGTAAAAGGGGCAGTGTGGGGGGTTCAATAGCCACAGCTAAGGGAATAAGGGACCCCTGTAAAAGGGGCAGTGTGGGGGGTTCAATAGCCACAGCTAAGGGAAGAAGGGACCCCTGTAAAAGGGGCAGTGTGGGGGTTCAATAGCCACAGCTAAGGGAATAAGGGACCCCTGTAAAAGGGGCAGTGTGGGGGGTTCAATAGCCACAGCTAAGGGAAGAAGGGACCCCTGTAAAAGGGGCAGTGTGGGGGGTTCAATAGCC
>CM065684.1:35534715-35574715 GCA_017654935.2 Phymorhynchus buccinoides | reverse complement strand
AAACACGTAATAAAGGTCAAGAGAACTACATCAGCAGAAGCTGTGGTACTCGTGTGATTATACTCCACTGTTGGCTACTTTTAGGACAGCATCACAGTGACAGTCTGTGCTCAATGACACCGATTTGTCACCAGATTTTTGCAGAATAAAGCTCCTTCAGTAAACGTGGGGTCGTGCCAAGGTTACCAATAAAATGCTTCATTGTTCTGGGTCACGTGATCTGCTTCGCCAATCAAGACAGGATGGACCGACAGGGAGGAAATTGACGACTTGACTTCTGCATAGCTCAGCGTTCGTGAGAAACCAGGCCTCCTTAAAAAATTTAGAACAAAGCAGTCTATGACACTGTTTTAATGGGGAAATAATTATTACTGACTGGACGAGTGAAACTAGAACGAGGCATTGTTTAGCCTGCTCGTCGTTCTGACCGGTTCTCAGAGGAACACGTTTTCCCTGTCACTTAGGGGAAGACGGGGTAAAAAGCGCATGGGCGGGTAAGAAGCCCACCCCAATTATCTCATGAAATGAAGCAAATTTCAGTCTTATTTTGCCCATGAGACGAGCGTTAATGTCTAGCATTCGTCTCATGGGCAAATTTGACTGAAATTTTCTTTATTTCATGAGATAATTGGGGTGGGCTTCTTACCCGCCCATGCGCTTTTTACCCCGTCTTCCCCATAATTGTGCTGAAGAATGTGACAGTTTCCGCGTGATGATGATGGTGGTGATGATCATGATGGTGATGATGATGGTGATGATAAGATGATGATGATGATGATGATGACGATGATGATGATCCGCCACTTAACTCTTGTGACCTTTGCTCTGCTGATGGCAACAGAGTGATGTTAACCACTGTTCGCTGTGTCATCCCTGGACCCCTGTCCCCGGGAAGCTTAATTGCTTATCCCCGTCTGTCATGTCACATTTGGTACATGTTCACTTAAATCTGACCGTTTCTATCGCTATGTTGAGTTATCTTTCTCGGTGGAGGTTTGCGGCGTGTCGGTGGTTTGGAGCTGTTGTGGTAGTTTTGTTTGTTTCTTTGTTGTTTGTTTGTTTGTTTAATGTGTACATCATAATGGTAGCAGAGCATTCAGTCAGCCTTTAGAAGTTAGTTCAAATTCAAATCCTACTGACGCCATTTTTAGAGGATGTTTGTTTTACCGGTGCGGTTTTTTGCTGTTGTTTTTTTTAAGCAGGAAGGGTAGGGGGTTTGGGTTTTAATCTGTCGTATTTCCCCGTTTTCTGCATTATATTAACCCTTACGCCGCCAGCCATTTTCAAACCCAAAAATACCATTAACCTTAACTGGGTAGAGAGAAAAAAATGTTCCTGCAATGTTGTGAATTCCTCTACGACATGCATAACATTAGGCATATCCTTACCTCCCAAGATTAAGAAAATAGGGTCTTCGGATAATAGATCCGGATTAAAAGCCTTTTAGTGACATAGGTGGTAAGCCATTGTGGTGCATAAATGCGACATTGGCGGTGAAAGGGTTAATGGGCGGCTATGTTCACCGAGAAGCAACAGTCTGCCATTCTAGGGAAAGGGCTAGGGCTAGGATCAGCCTAGGGTTATTGTCATGAAACTAAAAGAAGCAGACTTTGAGATTGAGGGTCGTAAGCATGAAGAGGGGGGGGGGGGGTCTAAACTACAACGTTGCCGTTAACCACTGCCTGTCAGATATATCGCTTTTTTAGCGGGTGAGGATGTGTGAAACCAACACTAATGTTCAAGATCAAAAGCTCATAAAAATCCCCACCTCAAAACTGCTGACTGGACAAATAAACGAATGAATCCTAACAACATTAAAATTAAAAAAAGGTGTGGGGGGAGGTGGGGGGTGCATTTTCTTTTTTTTTTAGTGGACAAAGTGGTGGTCTTTACCAAAGACTGTACAGGGGAAGATAAACATCCGGTCTCTTTTCCCTATATGAGTAGTGAGGACAGAAACACTGGTTATGTCCCTTTGAAACGTGACACATTTTACACATCGATAGGCCAGTTGAATTCTCCGTTCAAGTTCCAGTCCGAGTTTTTGGATAGCCTCCACTGTGAATAGTGTACACGTCCGCACTAACGATAACTCTATCAGCCCGGTTCGCCGAGCTTTTAAGTAGTCCATCTTACCCTTTTAGAATATCTTTGTCTTTACTAAGCATTAAAAAGTCCCCTGAAAGCAGCGGGGGGCAGACGAGGATGGGACAGTTACAAGGCAGGAGGTTAATCCAGGTGAATCATCCCCACACACCATCAAAGGACGAGAGGAAACGTGTGTAGATTTTTTTCTCTGTCATGAACAAGGAATGGACGTTGAGGGGGGGGGGGGTGGGTGGGGGGTAAATTATTTCTGGGTCCCTGGGGGTTTCTCTCTCTCTCTCTCTCTCTCTCTCTCTCTCTCTCTCTCTCTCTCTCTCTCTCTCTCTCTCTCTCTCTCTCTCTCTCTCTCTCTCTCTCTCTCTCTCTCTCTCCCTCCCTCTCTCTCTCTCTCTCTCTTACTCTCTCTCTCCCTCTCTCTTTCTCCCTCACCCTCTCTCTCTTACTCTCTCTCTCTCTCCTCTCTCTCTCTCTCTCTTCTCAATCAATCATTCCTCTCTCTCTCTCCCTCTCCCTCTCTCTCTCTCTCTCTCTCTCTCTCTCTCTCTCTCTCTCTCTCTCTCTCTCTCTCTCTCTCTCTCTCTCTCTCTCTCTCTCTCTCTCTCTCTCTCTCTCTCTCTCTCTCTCTCTCACACACACACACATGTGTTATAAAATAACACACATAGTCACGCGCACGCACACTCACAGAAACATACACACACCCACGCACTCACGCGCTCTCTCGCACCGCACTCACTTTCACACGCACACTCACACAGCACACACACTCTCACACTCACACTCTCACACGCACGCACGCACACACGCACGCACGCACGCACTCCCACACTCCCACCCACACACCCACACACTCCCACACACACACACCACACACACACACACACTCTCACACACACAGTCAGTATGGCGACGAAAATGGTGTTTTACGTCCTCTTGGTCTCTCAGACTCATATGGGACATTTGTAAATACAACATATGGTGGGAACAACACTGGAGGCAATGCCCGGAGGCAGTACGAAACCAGTAAAGTCACGCGATTTTTTCAAATATTAATACAGATGTATCAATGAGCACATGTGACACATTCTACACACACAACAGTATGGTCATCGCATACAACACATACTAACCACTCATGGTCAGACTACATCATTATTAAGATGGTTATGTATCTAAATCGTTCACGTTTCCTCACATGAAACCACGTAAAACCGGTTGATATACTCTTTTGAAGGGAATTATACTCCTGCTGACACATGCCTATTTTCAGTATGGTAGACCAATTACAAGGTTTTATACTAAGCCCCTCATGGTCAGACTACATCATTATTAAGATGTTATGTATCTAAATCGTTCATTTGTTTCCTCACATGAAACCAGGTAAAACCGGTTGATATACTCTTTTGAAGGGAATTATACTCCTGCTGATGTATGCCTATTTTCAAAATGATAGACCAATTACGCTTTTTTCCTCGTATTGTTATTGTTTGAGCTGTTTCCTGGATGACAAGGCTTATGTGGGGTTGGGTTTTTTGGTTTGTTTCTTTGTTTGTTTGTTTTTGTTGTTGTTATGAGGAGAAACTTGGGAAAACTATTCACTGTGTTACAATATGCTTCTTTGAATTTGAATATACAGGACTGAGTTTCACAAGAGCGGGCGCTTCGAGCGTTTCGAGAAATTTGGCAGAAAAAAGTCTAACGCAAGTATTCGTCAAATGGTTTGAGAGCGCTCTCACTCTTGTTCCTCAACTACTGCGAACTATCCAATGAAATCTTAGGAAGATTACAACTTTTTTTTCACTTCCGGTTTTGTTCTCGCGTGAACGAGAATCAAAATGGCAGCCCAAACCAACCAACTGGGCAAAGATTAGTATTCTTTATTCAATCGTGAAAATATACAGGATGATTTTAGTAAATTAAAGAAGCACAAGGTTTTTTGTTAGTGCTCTTTCTGATAATCGCATCAGGTGTATTGCAATGATTTTTTTTCTGCGCACAAATATACGTGAATAAAATCGAATTTGTATCAACAGTCCAACATAGAGGTATGATTTATCTCTCTTTCGAAATGAAGCCTTTCTTAATACCGGAAGTGACGAATAAGCTTGAGAGTTACCCGAATTGAGCCAATGTTTAGCAGCAGTTTATATGTGTTTCTTACACCCCGTTTGTCACAAACGCTCTTCACGCGCACAACGCTTTCGTGTGAAATCTTTACCAGGTTTATGGTGGTTTATAGCCTGACCGTTCTTTACCTTGACAGTGTTCGCCCTATCGGTCCTGAACTGGAGATAGAATGCAGCTCCTAGATATATCGCCGTTCAAAGAATACCCAGATTATTACACGTCAGATGTTTGAACGATAGATGAAGCTATCAACACCTTTTGGATCGGTATCGTGACAACAATGGTTTGGTTTGGGGTCGCGATATCCTCTGTTGATTAGCTTTGCTGGGGGTTTAGTTGAAGTGGGTGGGTCGAGGTATACGAGAAGTGGGTGGGGGTGGGGGTGGGGGGACGGCGTCAGCGCTAATGGGTGAATATGATGGTCCTTTGAAGAGGTTTTGGCACTCTCGTGTAGGCTGTAAGAAGAATGTAGTTTGCATCCAGCGCGCGCATGATAATAGCTCTAATAGCTCTAATAACTGTGTGTGTCATGTGTGTGTGTGTGTGTGTGTGTGTGTGTGTGTGTGTGTGTGTGTGTCTCTGTGTGTGTGTGTGTGTGTGTGTGTGTGTGTGTGTGTGTGTGTGTGTGTGTGTGTGTGTGTGTGTGTGTGTGTGTGTGTGTGTGTGTGTGTGTGTGTGTGTGTGTGTGTGTGTGTGTGTGTGTGTGTGTGTGTGTGTGTGTGTGTTGTGTGTTTGTCAGTGTGTATGTGTGTGTGTGTGATTGTGTGTGTGTGTGCGCGCGCGCGTGTGTGTGTGTCTGTGTGTGTTGTCTGTGTGTGTGTGTGTGTGTGTGTGTGTGTGTGTGTGTGTGTGTCAGTTTGTCAGTGTGTCTGTGTGTGTGTGTGTGTGTGTGTGTGTGTGTGTGTGTGTGTGTGTGTGTGTGTGTGTGTGTGTGTGTGTGTATGCAGTGTGTTTGTGTGTGTGTGCGCGTGTGTGTGTGTGTGTGTGTGTCAGTGTGTGTGTGTGTGTACGTGTGTGTGTGTGTGTTTTGTCAGTGTGTGTGTGTGTGTGTATGTGTGCGTGTGTCAGTGTGTATGTGTGTGTTTCTGTGTGTGTGTGTGTGTGTGTGTGTGTGTGTGTGTGTGTGTGTGTGTGTGTGTGTGTGTCTGTGCGCGCGCGCGCCTCGTCTTGTTTGATAGTTTGTCTGTGTCTACCCTCAAACAGGCGATAGCCCTTCTCTCTCAAACAGACTTGAAAGGCCTACAGCCAGTCACTCACTTAATGACTCATCAGCGTCAAACGGTCAAACAAATCAAGCTGATAACGACCCCTCTCAGATAGCGGCTGACCCCTAGCCTCTTTGACCAACGGCAATAAGCCATCTCTCCGTGTTGACTGACCATCTTACACGCTATAATGTAATGTTTGGTGAATGGCTGATTTGATTGTCACTGCCCACTGACCGCCGTGTGTTGTAGTGTCGCTACCATGAGCTTCGTCATTACACAAAACCGTTGTTCTGTGAGTCTGTGGTTTGAAGGTACAGTGTACGGATAGATCGATTATTCTAGTAGGTATGGCTCCCCCACCCCCACCCCCACCTGCGTGCGCATCTCGACCATTCCAGCGGAAGTGTCGCCATCTTAGTCCTTATTTGTGTGTAAACAAAGTGAAAATGTTATCTAAATGTGTAAAGAAAACATCCAGATGTTATAAATACAGTTTAGATAAGTTTCGACTTGGAACAGCCAAATACGCAGCATCGATCTGGCATTTTTCAAAAAAGGTTAGTGACTAAGATGGCGGTCTCCCATAATATGGCGCTCCTTGTGGCCGGATATGACGACACGTGGGTACCAGCCATAGATCACATCAATGTTTTGAAAAATCATATTCAATCGCCCGGAAGAGAGAGATGAAGTGAGAGGGAAAGGAAAGAGACGGGGGGAGGGAGGATGGGTGACTGGGACGCGCGCGGGAACACAGCGGAGAGAGAGAGAGAGAGAGAGAGAGAGAGAGAGAGAGAGAGAGAGAGAGAGAGAGAGAGAGAGAGAGAGAGAGAGAGAGAGAGAGAGAGAGAGAGAGAGAGAGAGAGAGAGAGAGAGAGAGAGAGAGAGAGAGAGAGAGAGAGAGGCAAACAAAAACAAAGCCCTAGCCTCTTCGTTGAAAAAATAGGCGCAAAAATATTGAAACCGATGTAATATTAATGAGTCTCTTTTCTGTGACGCAATTTATACTTATCTATAATGGTTATATTGCCTATACATCTGTATCGTTAAATATTCGGGACTTTCATGGAGTTGCACTGCCTCCGGGCATTGCCTCCAGGATCGTTCCCACCATCTTTATTATTATCTACTAATGTCCCATATGTGTCTGTTTCAGACCGGAGGACGTTAAACGGAATTTCATTCTGTGAGGCAAATCCGAATCATGGTCACTCCAGAACACGGAAGTCCACTTTCAACTCTCTCTCTCTCTCTCTCTCTCTCTCTCTCTCTCTCTCTCTCTCTCTCTCTCTCTCTCTCTCTCTCTCTCTCTCTCTCTCTCTCTCTCTCTCTCTCTCTCTCTCTCTCTCTCTCTCTCTCTCTCTCTCTCTCTCTCTCTCTCTCTCTCTCTCTCTCTCTCTCTCTCTCTCTCTCTTCTCTCTCTCTCTCTCTCTCTCTCTCTCTCTCTCTCTCTCTCTCTCTCTCTCTCCTCTCTCTCTCTCTCTCTCTCTCTCTCTCTCTCTCTCCGATATTTCGAGAGAAAAAAAACTGTGTGAGTTAAGTGAAATGATTCATTAAAAATAATAATGTTGTTCACGTCTGCTATGTGTTCACATTTCATTCAGCTCCATGCTATGTAATGAACAGAGTCTCCAGCATTACAAGTTGTCAAGTGTCAAGTGTTTCTTTGTGATTTTTGCACTCCCACTCCCGTAAGAACAGGAGTACATTGGAAAGGGAACGAGAGCCTGTGCGTTTCCCTGTCTGTCTGTCTGTCTGTGTATGTGTATGCATGTGTGCATGTGATCAAACATTTCTTCCACATCACTAACTACTGCATTAATCTTTACAAAACTTGGCAGAATGATTCCTCAGGCACCGTAGATGCGGCCGGTGATGTCAGATTGACCAAATGACAAGCCATATCAACGTAATCCATGTGAACGGATTTGAATATTACAAAGACACTGATTATTTGAAAGATAATGGGTGGATTTCAACCAAAGTTAGTTTGGTTAAAAAAAAGTGTCATCATAGGAATTGTTTTTGTAAAATAATAAATTACAGTGGAACCTCCCTTATAAGACCTCCCATTATAAGACTCCCTTGGACATAAGACCTACTGCTTTGAGACATTCCCCTTCTTTGTAAGTATTAAAATTACCTCCCTTATAAGACCCCTCCCTTATAAGACCTCATTTTGGATGATTTTTGAAGGTCTTAATATAAGAGACGTTCCACTGTACTGTGTATTGCCATAGCAACATACCAACATACCATGTGAATACCATATTACAAGGATTTGTTTTTAGATAAAAAATCCCAGAATAAGCCAAGAGTCGAACATTATTTCCTTTGACTTCCATCAGTAACTGGGGGTACAGCTTATATGGCTCTGCCGTCTGGCTAGTTTCACGTTGGCGACATAAAGTTAGGCCTACCCGAAGTATTAAAATGTGTTATAAGACCCCTCCGATCTCGAGACAGGTACCCATGGGACATTTTGTAAATAGGGGAAGACGGGGTAAAAAGCGCATGGGCGGGTAAGAAGCCCACCCCAATTATCTCATGAATGAAGCAAATTTCAGTCTCATTTTGCATCAGTAACGAGCGTTAATGTCTAGCGTTCGTCTCATGGGCAAATTTGACTGAAAGTTTCTTTATTTCATGAGATAATACCCATCACCCGAAGTGGGCTGTCTTACCCTCCCATGCGCTTTTTACCCGTCTTCCAATATTCAGATCCTGGAAGTAAGTTACTGCAATACCAGAAAAGTCCCGTTTGTAAAACTAATATATCTTAGGGACACGTCGAGAAGCGCGAGAAGAAGAAAAATCGCACGAGCAGCAGCAATTCTCCAACTCCAACAGATCCCCTCAACTCTCTTTCCTGTCCCCACTGTCACAAAACCTTCAAGGCCCTCAGCGGACTCATCAGTCATCTTCGTACCCACCCCACACCCTGAACCCTCTGACATCAGAACTGTTGACAGATGGTCTTCATTCCTCGGGGCGGACGAACATCATCTCTTAGGCCTACCTGTTAGCGACACCAACCTTTAGTAAGTACGCGTTCTTAAGTAAGTACCGAGTTCCTAGCCAGGGTGTTGGTTGTGAAGGCTGAAATCCTTCAGTTTGATTTTGAAGAGGCTGATTTACTGTCCCTTCTCACCTTCCATGCTCTTACTTTGTAACTACGACGGTAACAAGTGACGGGGAATTGGCAATCCGCTGATATAATGATGTCTTGCTTTGAAAGGTCATTCTTTGCTATCATATCGGTTTATCCGTCAGTCATCTTTAATTTTTCTATCGCTAGTCCTCAGATACGCGAAAGCGTGGTAGGGACTTTAAACTCCCAGAAGAAGAGAAGAACAGCTCCGATTGAACCTGAAGGAGTTTTTAATACACGCGCGCGCGCACACACACACACACACACACATGCACGCACGCACGCACGCGCACGCGCGCGCGCGCGCACGCACGCGCACGCACACGCACACGCACACGCACACGCACACACACACACACACACATACACACACACACACACACACACACACACACACACACACACACACACACACACACACACACACACACACACACACACACACACACACACACACACACACACACACACACACACACATATACACACACACACAGGGATTGATCATACGGGATTTCTGCATAAACTGCAGAATAAGAGTCAAGGAAAGGAGAGAGAGAGAGAGAGAGAGAGAGAGAGAGAGAGAGAGAGAGAGAGAGAATGAATGAATGAATTTTATTTAAAGAGGGTAATAGAGTAAGCAATAACATGCTTTTTTACATCCAGCCCTCTGGACAAAATACATTATATAAAAGTAGAAACATGGAAAACGAAATAAGCACAGACAAAGTAATATAAAGCATGCAAAAAAAACATCCCAATATTGTAACACATCAATAACAAGATCAAACCTATTATTATTGACTATGCTCATTATTAACATTCAAAAGTTGGGAAGTAAGCGCATACACACGGGAAAATAAAACCCAATCCTACTTTTCACACTCATCTTTAACATTCAGAAATTGAGAAGTGCACAAAACACAAAAAATACACACACAAAAAATACCCTTAATCATACTTTGTATACTCATCATTTAAATGTACTTATTTGAAAAGAAACCCACTCATCTTAGCATGCACAAATTAAAATGTAAATACATTTACCCATGGCAACATGAAACCTATTCCTACATTACATTATTCATTTTTAGCATGCACAAATTAAGAGGTAAACGCACACACGCATCAAAAGCAAGCCTAGTCATATTGTTTGCATGCGGATACACATATTGAAAAGTAAAAACATACACATGACGAAATCAAGCCTAATCTTACGGGGTGAAGGGGGAACTACTTGATTTTGAGAGAGAGAGAGAGAGAGAGAGAGAGAGAGAGAGAGAGAGAGAGAGAGAGAGAGAGAGAGAGAGAGAGAGAGAGAGAGAGAGAGAGAGAGAGAGAGAGGGGGGGGGAGGGGAGGGGGGAGCGGGAAGAGAAGAGAATGGACGAAATAAAAAACCTGAAGGATTGATAAGAAAAGAAAAGAAAAAAGAGGGGCTCCCAACTTTATCAAAAAGAAAAATATAACTTAACCCTTTCACCGCCAGCCATATTTCAGCCAAACATTTCCATTAAATTTACCTGGGTAGAGAACAAAATCCATTTGCAGTATTGGGGATTCTTCTGTGACAAATATAAAATAAGGTCTATCCTTACTTCCCCAAACTAAGACAATAGGGTCTTTGGATAATAGACCCCAATTCGATGCCCTTTTTGTGACATAGGTGTTAAAATCATGTGGTGCTAAAATGCGACTTTGGCGGTGAAAGGGTTAATTTAACGAAATGTCCCATATGGCTTCGGCCGGGAGGACATTAAATAAACTTTCGTTCGAAAAGAGGGGGAGAGTGAGAGCGATCGAAGAGAGAGAGAGAGAGAGAGAGAGAGAGAGAGAGAGAGAGAGAGAGAGAGAGAGAGAGAGAGAGAGAGAGAGAGAGAGAGAGAGAGAGAGAGAGAGAGAGAGAGAGAGAGAGAGAGAGAGAGAGAGAGAGAGAGAGAGAGAGAGATCCAATCCAAAACCTTTTATTGATTAGGCCTTTCTGCCCGTATCAAGTAGGGAAAAGGGGGGGGGGGTAAAGATAACAACAAATATATGGTGATGACAAAGAACAAAAATACATAGGAAGATACGTTGGGGTTGGATGGGGGAGGGGGATGAGGTTACTACAAATACACACAACAACATTTGCAACGTTCACAAAGATAAATATAAATGCATAGTGATTACAGAACATAGAGAGACATAGCAACGTACGTCGTAGGGGGCTATGAGCAGATACACATAACAAAAGCAACAACTTGCAAATATGTCAAAATCTTCGAAATATGAAGTGAAACGAATGTGAGCATACTACAATGAAAGCAGATTGTACAAACATGTTATGCAAAATAGCTTGGTTTTTACACTCGAATACTCACGACAAATTAAAGTCAATGTGTATAAAGTGATTAAGAAGGAAAGGGGTGGAGGGGGAACTATTTGATTTTGAGAGAGAGAGAGAGAGAGAGAGAGAGAGAGAGAGAGAGAGAGAGAGAGAGAGAGAGAGAGAGAGAGAGAGAGAGAGGGAGAGAGGGGGGGGGAGAGAGAATGAGGGGGAGAGAGAGAGAGAGAGAGAGAGAGAGAGAGAGAGAGAGAGAGAGAGAGAGAGAGAGAGAGAGACTGTAGGCCTACATACAAAAATATATGCCGAGATAGAGAGGGGTGAATGTATTAGCTATAGATCTACAGGATGTGTAGGACAGGTGTCAAAAAGAGAGCTCTGTCCGTTATTTATTCAGAGAAATGTTATCTGTGTGCGTTCACTCCATTATCTGTCACTCTGCTGATGATTAGAGCTCAGCAGGGGGCTTCAACACTCTGACATATGTTCTTGTTGTTGTTGTCTTATTACCCTGGCTTAAAGACTCCAGGGACCATCCCACAGCCGAATCACTTGAACACTATGGCACAAAAGCACCATAATAATAATAGTGTTTTACACCCTCTTTGGCCTTTCGGCCATGTGGGGCAACAAAAGCACCACGACGAAAATGGTGTTTTACGTCCTCTTGGTCTGAATCAGACACATATGGGACATTTGTAAATACAAATATGTTGGGAACAATACTGGAGGCAATGCCCGGAGGCAGTACGAAACCAGTAAAGTCCCGATTTTTTTATATAAAAATCGAACACAAAAGCACCAGCTAGGGATGAGAACATTTATACGTATGTGACAGGTGTTTTTTTTTTATTACCCTGTTACGTGAGCAGCCATACTCCGACTTCGGAGGAGTTTAGACTGATGGTGTTATGCTAGGAGCTTGTCGTGGCTTAAGACAATCCCCGCACAACCATAACAACATTTTGATGTAGCCTTGGTGTTCTAGCTTATGTCAACTGGTCTGACACAGCCTCATGCCAAGGCAAAGCTCTGACATAATTATTATATCCGTGTTCTCTTCATTGTCTTGTAGCACTTCGAAAATAGTATGTGTTGTTGTTGTTGTTGTTGTGTGTATCACTCACTATATGTTTTATATATTAAGGGGCCGCCACACTGCATACGCAGGCATGGGAATTAGAGAAGACAAAAAAGACTGAAAATTGGGGTCTGGAAGCAGGCATAGGAACAAGGAATTAAAAAACACCTGAAAACCGTGTGTGTTGGGATACGGCCCCCAGAAAATGAAGCTTCTTCTGTTATCTAAACCTTAAAAACAGTATTAGAGATACGACTGATATATTTAGTTCATTTTGCATTCATTTATAACCAATAACTTAGGTTTTACTCATTGGGCTTCTTTTTTTTTTATCTCATAAATGTCCTCTTGGACCATCAAAAAAGCTGAAACTTGCAAAAAAAAAGACTGAAGAGGACCATCAAAAAAGCTGAAATCAACCAAAAGACTGACAATTCCCATGCCAATTATCAATCCAACTGCGATCCTACTGTGACATTCGTGAGGCATGATTCTCGTGAAATAAGCTTACTACTGCATAAATGAATCTTATGAAATATCACTATATTTGTAGTCCCCCGGCCTCGTACACGAATCTGATGAAATATCTATATTTTTGCATCAGACATTTGATGAATTTCGTGTGTTGGGGTCTAGGCTACGTGAGTAGAGTGAACGAAAATATATTTTTTTTAAGACGGAAATATTTCACGTGAATCATGCCTCACAGACGTCGTCACAGTTGGATCGCAGTTGGTTCGAAATCGCGCGTGTGTGGCGGTCCCTTTATCTAACTACATGTATATGTCACGGTAGAAATCGCGATTTGGTAGAATCGGCGATTCTACTAGCACAAACTATATATGTTCAAGCAAGGCTGTGTGTAAACATTCTTTTTAATGCTAATCTCATTACCTTGGGTAAATACCTTTTCGTTCGTTCGTTCTATCTTCGCCTTTGTGTGTATGTGTCTTTACAACAATCTAGCTGTCTACTTACTCTCTCTATGTCTATGTGTATATATATATATATATACATAAGGCACTGTCCCTCCCCCATTGGGAGAAAAAGTAAATCAGCACAATTTATATAATTTTTTTATTTTTTTTATTTTTTTATTTATTTTTTGAACACGGAACATTACTCAAAGTTAACGTTAACTGGTTTTGTTTCTGAGGTTCACAAATAAAGACATTGGACACAGAAAAGCTTTATCAAAGCAAACTATTCTGCATTTCAAATGCACTAACTTTTCAGTCCTTCAGAGTAGGGGTACGGAGCTGGCTATTCACTGAGATTTTTCTTTCATTCTCTCTCTCTCTCTATATATATATATATATCTGTCTCTGTCTCTGTCTCTGTCTCTGTCTCTCTCTCTGTCTGTCTCTCTCTCTCTCTCTCTCTCTCTCTCTCTCTCTCTCTCTCTCTCTCTCTCTCTCTCTCTCTCTCTCTCTCTCTCTCTCTTTCTTTCTCTTCACAAACAAGAGCATTGTTAGAATATTGTCTGTTTTATTTGTTTTAAGCTTTGAATGTAAAGCAAGACAATTTACGTTGATGTCCTTTCGTAATGTCTATCTTATCATTCCATTGTATGCGTAGGCTGGTGCCTTTCTCCTTCTAAGCTCTTCTCTTCCTCTGGTAATGATGACCCAAAATCTTATTGAGGCCAACCATTCACGTCCACCCACCCACACGTTTTGTTGATTTTATAGAGTGATTTTCTTGAGCACCCCTACCCTCTTCCCCATCACTTTTATCTTCAGCTCCATGTCAAGGGCGACAGCTCGGTTGTTTGTTTTTTTAATTTATGATTTCGACGTTGTAGTTTTTGTGTGTGTATGGTTTGTTGTTGTTGCTGTTGTTCTTGATTTTGCTTTATGTCAATAGACAGCTTTCGTTGGTTTAAGAAGTAGGCCCTAAATGCCTTGTAACCACATTAAATTTCGCCCCAAGAAATGCTAGTAGGCCTAAATGACAGGGATGTTTTCAAAACTAAAAGTTGTGGTTTGGGCAAAACAATTTCTTACTAAATCTTGTTGTTTCAGCGAAACAGTTCCTTACTTGGACTATGTAGATATTGAATTTGATTTATGGATTGTTAACCTTAAGCCGTATAGACACAGACATTGCCCACGTCTGAATAAAAATGTTTCAGAATACTGCCAACTATAATCTAAATAGCTGTAATTATAGTGTATATCATTGCTATATTGTGATGAATTAATCAAACAGCTCATATGAAAGCAAATAACGAAGGGAGGGAAGGGGTGGGCACTTAACAAAACGAGACGATGATGATATAGATCGTAAGTAGGAGGTAGAACATGTTGTGAGGGTGTAGAAACGAATCCACTGAAAGCAGACTCTAACCGTTCGCACTCCAATGGCCTTCACAGAGTGAAAATCTTTAAGGTAATCGTGCACAAATCCTAGCCAACGCTTGGGTGACTTTCTGTACCTCTAGCAGGTGATTGAAAGGGTGTGTCTATGTCCTCTTTGTTTTGCCTTCTCCACACCACTTCACCGCTCACAAAACACTCGTACACTCACATTCAAACACATACATGCACGTGTGCGCATACACGCTCTCTCCCTCCCCATTCCACCTCCACCCTCACCCACTACCACCATCTTCTCTAAGTTCTCTTATTTTCTTATTTCTCCTTCGTTGATTCTGAGGACAGGAAAAGTGGCGATTTTATTTAGTTTCACCAGTTGGGAGTTTGAGTATCTACATTTAGAAAAAAGGTTCTCTTCTTCCATTGCCCGTCTTAATGTATATCCCTTCTGATGTTCAAAATACAATCCAAATGACGTGTCCACTTTGTTCTTTCCAACATTGATAAATTTAGCCTACAATTGCCATAGTTCGTAGTCTGCAAAATGGCAGTTTAAATATCGCTCTATTATTCGTGTAGCAGATTGAGTATGGGCAGAGTTTCGATATCAAAGCTGAACGTTGCTTAAGGGTTAGGCCACTCACAATATGACTTACAACTCACTGTGTTGCCATGGGGAAATAGTGGTATTTTGTTAATATTGCTAACGTGTACAGAGACCTTTACGAAACAAAACCAGCTTGTTAAAAACAACCACCTGTCCTTTCCCTTTTCCCTATTACTAACACCTAGGCCTAATATGATTGGCGGGAACGCTGACCACTATAAAATTTGCCAAGAAATCATAACGTCTATATTGACTTTGGTCTTACATCCGTTGCTCGTGATCTTTCGCCTAAATACCAATACAATGTTACAAAATCAATAATACTAACAAATCCAGGTAGGTGAAATGAAAATTCGTGGGCTGAAAGCCAGAAGATACTACCACAAAAAGGACTACAAAAGACTGGTACTACCTTCTGACTGTCACCTGACGAAACGACCAGCATCGTCCTTGGTCTATCAATGGACGTTTCACAAGGGCTAACGTTACGTAGCGTGAGCGCAAACCGGCAAAAACGGTCTAAGAAACACCCTTCGTTTGCCGATAGTTCGCGTGGCGTTTTGTTCTTGCCAAACACCGAGCAAGCGGCGAACTATCCGGAACTAGTAGGGGGTGAATACGTTTCTTGTTATTGATTGGTCCATTAAAGTTTGTTTAAAATAATAAAAAATGTTGACCAATCAGACAAGAGCTTGTAATATTCTTCCGCAAACGTTTTCTAAAGTGTTTCTTAGGCCCCGTTTGGCGTAAGCGTTATTCGCGCGGCGATTACTATCTAGAGAAACTTAACCCAGGACCCATCGTGTCAAACGTGAACACAATGAGCCCAGTGTCTTGCGCAGTGTAACTGGTACACGTTAGTATCTGCGCATATTTGCCCATAAAATACAAAGGCCCTAGTTCCTTCTTACAGATAAAGGACAAGAATTGTATTTTTAATGAACACATCAGATGGACTCAAACGGTCAGCGTGATGAGGGAACAGGAACGGTGAGAAAAAGAAACGAAAGGTGGGTTTAACGTCCTCCGACCTCGAAGAGGTACATGTGGGACATTTTTACATAATTATACAGATAGTGGGACGATACTGGAGGCACTGTAATACCAGGAAAGCCCCGATGATTGTACAAAAACTGATGCATGATGCAGAATAAGAAACTTGTATTTTTTGTAGAAGAGTTAGTTGCCCTGACAAGGATTACGTTATAAAAATCCGAAATATTGCAAATAACTTCGAAAGTGTTGTTGTTCTTTTATGCTGACTGCTGACTTTTTTTGCAGTAGGTACAAAAGAGGGAGAATGAGGGTAGGGGGGGGGGGACAGGGGCTGACCGGTAGGGAGCTACCCTGCAGTTACCCCGAGCTAAACTGGTGATTATCCCCTCCTGACAAACTCTCCTCACAAAAAGAAGTAAAGGGGGGCAAAAAAAGGCCGGACAAAGTCAAGTCACCCCTCAAAGTCCCGCACTGCCACCCGAAGGTCTCCAAAGCTACCCGGGGTGTCTGTGATAGCGGTGACATCAAAAAGGTACATTACCAGAGGATTGGACAGAAGTATGAGCACTACATGGCCTCTCTCTCTCTCTCTCTCTCTCTCTCTCTCTCTCTCTCTCTCTCTCTCTCTCTCTCTCTCTCTCTCTCTCTCTCTCTCTCTCTCTCTCTTGATTCCTTATATTGTCTGTCTGTTGTCCTTAACTCTTCTCCCTCTTACATTGCTATTTTGTATATATTGTTATTCTTGATGATGGTTTGAAGGATTGCACTACATAACACACTCTCTCTCCCTCTCTCTCTCTCTCTCTCTCTCTCTCTCTCTCTCTCTCTCTCTCTCTCTCTCTCTCTCTCTCTCTTGATTCCTTATATTGTCTGTCTGTTGTCCTTAACTCTTCTCCCTCTTACATTGCTATTTTGTATATATTGTTATTCTTGATGATGGTTTGAAGGATTGATTTGATGCTTATGTTACTTTATAATGTTTTTGCATTACTTATATTTGTTGGTCTGTTACTCTCTCTCTCTCTCTCTCTCTCTCTCTCTCTCTCTCTCTCTCTCTCTCTCTCTCTCTCTCTCTCTCTCTCTCTCTCTCTCTCTCAAATTCATGAGCACAGCAGGCAAGCAGTAGATGGATGTGTTGGGGACTGAATTTTTTTAAAAAACATTTCGGGAGAACGATGGGCTTGGGGTGGGCCACGGGCCACGGACCATGCGCACAGGTGAAAAGGAATAGTGACAAAAGAGGCAGCGTAGTGAATGAGAGGAGGACTGGGGTGAAGCATAAAGAGTCGACAAGATTTATGAGTTGACGAGTGACTAATAACATTAACACTGCTATATATAGCCCCACCCGGTGACACGTGTCCACACGCACACGTGAACGCTCGTGCAATCACGCAAACGTTTTTAAAGGGTACAGTGATTCGTGCGTCAATGCACACAGAAGTTTAAGACAAAAATAAGGCAAATGCAAAAGTCTTCCTCAGTAAGTGCGCTAAGAATGTCAAAAAATAAGAAAAGTTTAGGTACTGTATTCGTGAGAATGAAATAAATATACCTTCCACCATTCTCCTCATCTTTATAATCTTTGCCCCTTCAGTCCAGTCCAAAATGATTAGGTGAAGACGGGGTAAAAAGCCCATGGGCGGGTAAGAAGCCCATGCCAATGTCGGGTAAGAAGCCCATGCCAATTATCTCATGAAATAAACAAATTATACATGTATTGGCATGGGCTTTTTACCCCGTCTCACCCTACTTTAAATATATTTTTGACCTCTTGGTCTCCTTTATATGTACAGTATTCGTGAGTGTGTCTTAAACAGTTAACACAGGTAGTAACATGTAGATTAACATAAACAGACCTGAATCGTTTTGGCAGTTTCTTCTATTTTCCTATTGCTACCCGTGTTAACTGTTTAAGACGCACTCATGGAAAATGTACCAATAAAGCAAAGCAACAAAATCAGAGTTTTATGTGTAAGCCTGCAAAAGTAAAACAAAAATAATAAAATCGCACAAGAGTCGCTGATTTCTTTTTTTTAAACCCACAAAAAAACAAGCTTTGATTCAACATAAAAAGATTTACCAACGTGCAGAAAGAATGAAATAAATATACCTTCCCCCATTCTCCTAATCTTTATAATCTTTGCCTCTTCAGTACAGTCCAAAATGATTACCTTAAATTTATTTTTGACCTCTTGGTCTCCCTTTATATATATTTTTAATCTTCCACGTTGCCCCCCAAAAATCCGTCTCCATTGAATTAAAGCCTTTTTAGGCTCCACCAGCGTATTCCAACCAGAACCAGTTCTCTGGTCTGTCCAGTCATTTTTCCCAACAGCGAGGGGCCAGTTTACTGTCCATTGTATTGAAGCCTGCGCAGATTTTATGCCCAGGTAAACAGCTTGAGGGGATTACAGTCACCTCAGGCGAAAATGGGATGCACTACTGTGGCCCAAATCCTCTCTGGTTGGACCAGGAAGGGGTTTCAACATGTTTTCATAATTATAAACGAGTGTTCTGTTGTGTCCAGTTTTTGGCACTTACAATTTTGTTTAAGTACAAGAGCACCTTGAGACCGAAGCAAAGAGAGACCTGTGTGTTTCTTTGCATTTCTTTGTAATTTGAGTTGCCCTGTTGCCCAGCTGATGGATTCGTGAAATAAATCCGAAATATTGCATTTTAAAACTGTTGTTTTGATATACCGATATTTCTTTGTCTGTGCATCCAAGTCGCCACATTTCTGAATATACTTGACTACTCATGACAATTCCTGATGTACCAAACATGTTGCCCCTTATTTCAATGCACCAGGTACGGTAATCGTGAATGCGTCTTAAACAGGTAACACGGGTAGGGACATGGGGTCCCGTGACATGCAAATTAGCAAATTAGCATAAGCAGCCAATGGCATGTAAATTAGCATAAACAGTCAATACTACCCGTATAAACTGCTTAAGACGCACTCGTGATCATCGTACCAGGACGTCCGATAATGATCAAGGCCTTTACAGCAAAACACGTTGCTCAGTTTGGGGGTGGACGTGAACATGATCAGTAACAACTACAGTATATGCTACCGGCGATGTCCCGAGGCCCAGGTCATAAGACATAGTCCTATTGAAAGTGAAAATGTCCTACTGTGTTCCTTCCTCTTAGGACAAATGTCCTGTTAAACCTTAACACTGGCATATTTTGTGCTGTTGATTTCTGCAAGAACCATGACATTTTGTCCTATTGATTTTCTTGTTTCTATTTCCGTGTCCTATTACTTCTTTTTTTTATCCTCGGCGTAGCACTGTTACATAACCAACGGTGGCGTTGTGGTCGGTGCAGTCTTCATCTTCAGCGTTCCAGCTGAATCATGCCCTAGATGTCCAGTCCGGTGTTGTTGATGAAGTTGATGGTTGTCTCCAGGTCTTGCTTGGTATCCCACAGCTTTCCTGCCAGCGTAGCTCCGCTTGGCCAGTGCTGGGTCCGTGCTTCTTGATACAGGGAGCAGGCAGGACTGCAGGAAGTGCTCGGGGGGTTGTGGGTCTGTCTCACACGGGCAGTCAGGTGTATGTGACAGCCCAAGGTGGTACATGTGGGCACGCAGTCCGCAGTGACCAGTCCGTGGTCGGTCGGTGCAGTCTTCCCCACCCGTCACGTGGCAGACCAGAGTTCCATTCCCCACAGGGATGACTCTTTCTTTGTGTGTTTCCAGTTCGCTGGATAAAAGATACATTGACACCAGAACGAGTGCTTGTGTGTTTCTTTGAAGTCAGCCTACTGGAAGTACATTTATGCGCTTGTCGTTTTACGCTGACGTCATATTTTGACCGACTATTTGATAGAAAGTTCCAACAAGAATCCATTTAGGCCTATCACAACAAAACAAAACAATCCTTATTTCTTTTTCTTTTATTCAATCCTTATTTCTTTTTTTATACAATCCTTACTTCTTTTTTACACTATTTAAACAAACAGGACATTATTAGCAACACTTTGTTCCCTTAACCCCTTTTATCTACATAAACTAGGGTAGATAGGGGGGTGGTGGTGAAAATAATGATCACAAAAGCCCTGTCATGAATAGCTCTAATCCCCTTTTCTCACGTGTTTAGGTTTTAAGCGAGGGAGATAATGATAATAGTCATAGTGGTACTAGGTACTAGCTAGTAGCACTAGTTGTGATGGAAGTGACTGTACAAATGGTAGGATTTGGACTAACGTTAATGGCCGGGCGGGTAACAAAATTAATGGTAGTGGGCTAAAAGGCCGGTTTAAAACAGCATAAATCAAGTTTATAATAGCGTGTGTGTGTATCTTTGTGTGCTTATGAATGGTGGAATACGTGCTTGTAAATGTCTCTATGTAGGCATATGTTGTTTAGATAGGCCGATAACTGAAATTGAGCTTCAAATGGTTAAATAAGGCGCGCGCGCGCGCGCGCGCACGCACGCACGCACGCACGCACGCACGCACGCACGCACGCACGCACGCACGCACGCACGCACGCACGCACGCACGCACGCACGCACGCACGCACGCACGCACGCACGCACGCACGCACGCACGCACGCACGCACGCACGCACGCACGCACGCACGCACGCACGCACGCACGCACGCACGCACGCACGCACGCACGCACGCACGCACGCACGCACGCACGCACGCACGCACGCACGCACGCACGCACGCACGCACGCACGCACGCACGCACGCACGCACGCACGCACGCACGCACGCACGCACGCACGCACGCACGCACGCACGCACGCACGCACGCACGCACGCACGCACGCACGCACGCACGCACGCACGCACGCACGCACGCACGCACGCACGCACGCACGCACGCACGCACGCACGCACGCACGCACGCACGCACGCACGCACGCACGCACGCACGCACGCACGCACGCACGCACGCACGCACGCACGCACGCACGCACGCACGCACGCACGCACGCACGCACGCACGCACGCACGCACGCACGCACGCACGCACGCACGCACGCACGCACGCACGCACGCACGCACGCACGCACTCACGCACGCACGCACGCACGCACGCACGCACGCACGCACGCACGCACGCACGCACGCACGCACGCACGCACGCACGCACGCACGCACGCACGCACGCACGCACGCACGCACGCACGCACGCACGCACGCACGCACACACGCACACTGTGTGATCTTTGTCTTTTCACTTTTCATATCTCAAACAAATGAAGGAAAAAGTTGCAGAAACACATTGCCAAATCATAATCAATGTCTGATTTCTTTTTCTTGCTCTGCTTGTTAATTATTGTGTATGAATTCTTTTATAGTACTGAATATACTTAACTTACTTGCTCGGAAATGAATTCTGATAATAAGAATAAGAATAAGAAGAAGAAGAAGAAGAAGAATGATAATAATTATAATAATAATAATAATGATAATGATGATGATGATGATGATGATGATGATGATGATGATGATGATGATGATGATGATGATGATGATGATGATGATGATGATGATGATGATGATGATAATAATAATAATAATAATAATAATAATACATAGTATTTATATAGCGCCTTTCGTTTATCTATCATCAGCCTAATTGTTTCCAGTACAAACATTGGGGATTCGTGGCATATTCTTTCCTTTTCATCGACCTTAAAGACCCCCCACATCACGTGTCACATTCCCTCTTATGCTAGGAAGATTTCTTAAGCTTTCTGACCAGCTATAAGAGGGAAAACACGTGGAAACCGTGATTTTGACACGTGACGTGGTGGGTCTTTAATGATTTTGAGGATTCTGACGACTTGGAGGGTTCTGCATGCTAACGAAGTATGACCAGGCGTTCCATGTGCAGTTGGTTGGGTGATGGGGAGTAGGGCTGTGGCACGACAGGAATAGGAGGCAACAAAGCCAAAAAAAGGATAAACTAGGGGGTGGTGTGCGAGGAGGGAGTAAAGAGGCATACGATTCAATCCAAATGCGATCCGATTGTGACGATTTCTGTAAGTCGTGATTCACGTGCAATACTTCCGTCTATAAATAATTCTACCATTTTCGTTCACTGTTCTCATGTAGACCCCAATGCACGAATCAAATACGATGTCGGATGCAATAAAAACAGGTATTTAATCGGATTCGTGGTGCGGGGGACTACAAATATAGTTGAACAAAACTGGTAAGATTTCATCAGATTCATTTAGACAGTAGAATTTCACAATATTCATGCCTCACAAATATCACAATCGGATCGCATTTGGATTGAATCGTATGCAGTGTGTCGGCCCCTTAAGTTAGATCACCTACATGTAGACTATGTCCTTCAGGCTGCAAAGGGGAACTGGTCGTTTCGTACCCAAGACATTTCGTACCCTGGACGTTTCGTACCTATTTTTCGTTGGGATAGGGTTAGGGGTAGGGATAGGGTTAGGGGTAGGGATAGGGTTAGGGTTAGATGGTCTTTTCTTTTGCCACAAGCATCTGTTTTTTTGTCAAAATCATCTCTCCTGTCTTTAAAAAAACGACTAAGATTTGGTACGAAACGTCCAGGGTACAAAACGACCTGTAACCGCTGCAAAGGAGGAAGCTGCTATTTTGGAAAACGGGGCTAAAATAATATTTCACAGTGGATAATGCTTTACCAAAAGCTCACTCTCTTCACCAAGAGGACCACAGAATGGACAATCGGCCATGAAACATTGTCTCCAACGACCAACTTTTCTCAAAGACTGCAGTACATATCAAATCTAGCTGCCGCCTAAATCATCATTCAATGGAGAGAGAGCTGCCATACTTTTACACGCCTTATTAACATAAATGTAATTCAGGTTATTGCTGACATACGATCAGGAATGTTCGTATTTTGTACTTAGGCCTAATTATCCCAATTTGGAATCAAACCTTCTTGTCACATCTATTCAGGAATGTTCGTCTTTCATACTTATTATCTCAATTTTGAATCATAACTTCTCGTGACATCTGTTCAAGAATGTTTGTCTTTCATACTTATCATCCCAATCTGGAATCATAACTTCTCCTGACATCTGTTCAGGAATGTTCGTCTTTCATCTTATTATCCCAATTTGGAATCTTACATTCTGATTAAAGGACCTTTACATAACTACCTGTTTTATATATATTTTTTAATGGTGATGCGTTTTTTGGCTGCTGAATTGCAGTGTAAAACAGGTCCTCATCCACAATTATTTTATGATGATAGGTCTTATGTGTACCATGTGTCTACCCAATGACCTTTGGTAGGTCTGTGCGAATGGACAAGACGTTAAACCAACCAAACGGACATTTCCTGGTCTTTATTCTTCAACGTTTAGGCCCTAAAAGAGAAAGAAGAAGAAGAAAAGGGAGGTATATAACTGTCCATAAGGTATGTTGCTCGTGATGGATGAAGAGGGTGAGCGAGATTTCCGATGGTCACACAACCTGGGGGTAGTATTGTTAATGTCAAAGGGGAAAAGGTGCTGGGGTCAGAGACAGAGGTGAAAGGTTGTGGAGTTTGGAAGGTGGGGGGTGTGGGGGGTGGAAACAGAATGTCGGTTTAGTGTGTTGTCTAGGTGATGTAGAGAGATGGGGTGTGAAGATGGACAGCTAATGGTGCGTGTTATTGTCCCCATTAAACAGTTTAGGGCTGTTGGAAGAGCGAACACCGTTGTAGGAGGCGTGGAAGGTGTTCAGCGGGGTGGTCATCGGTTTCCTCTGCCGTTTTCGTTTCGTTTTGTGTGTTTTTCTTTCTTTCTTCCGTTCTTTCTTTTCTTCCCTTCCTTTCTTCCTTTAATTTGTTTCTGCTCTCTCTCTCTCTCTCTCTCTCTCTCTCTCTCTCTCTCTCTCTCTCTCTCTCTCTCTCTCTCTCTCTCTCTCTCTCTCTCTCTCTCTCTCTCTCTCTCTCTCTCTCTCTTTCTTAACGGTTTAGCGATAAATGCTAAAAGGAAACAAATGTAAATTTCTTTGATCATTTTTGTTTCTGTCCTCCACAGTGATTACAGGGATGGTTTATTAGGGAAACTTGGGCTGTTGGATCTCCTATTCATCTTAATAAAATAAAATATATCTTTATGTGACTTTTTTTTCCACCACGTCAATTTCTTTTAAATCCATCCAGCAGGTTTTGAGAGGGAAAAAATAATGTCACACACACACACACACACACACACACACACACACACACATGCGCGCGCGCGCGCGCGCGCGTGTGCGCACAAAGAGAGAGAGAGAGTGGGGGAAGGGGCTCTCAGGCAAACACACAAAACACAAAACATACTCCTAATTTCATTTTCATTAAACAACAAACAGCATTCAGGGCAACATATTTCATCAGCAAAAGCCCCTGTAAAGGAACTAGAAATATAACAGGCCAGAATACAAACAAAGTTCCTGTAAATGCTGACAATCTCGTTCGACCAGTTTTCACATAATTATGTTGGAATGGGGGACAAGAGGTATTTCTGGGACTCAAAAGAAATATTGCTTTGTGTCTTTTTGTTGAACACCAGTATCTACACCCACTATAATGTATTGTAAGACTTCTGTCTTCATACCCATGACATCAACAGTTGGGGAAGGGAAATTACAAGTTTCCAGTACAAAGAAAGGCAGTGCATAGATGGACTGACAGTGGTTGTATATATTGCAGTAATAATAATAACAACGTAAGTTTGTAAAAATAAAAATCATTGTAAGGATGACGACGACGACGATGACGATGATGAGGATGAGGAGGATAATAATGATGCAGTAGCATCTGCTTGTCTGTATATTATATCAAAACACTCCTACTTCAGGACAACTATCAAATTGCAGTTTTTATTTTGTTGTTATTGTGTTGTCAGGTTATTCGTATTTATATGTTTATTGCGAAGTAAATCCAGCCACGGTCTACCTCTTGGTATTTCAAAAATGTGTTTCAAGGTAAAATATGTTTTAAGATTAGGTGAAAGCTCATAAGGAGTTTGTACCATGTTTCCGTTGACTTTTCTTGCTTCAGGGTTTAAATTATGTCTCATAATTATATTGAAAAACAGTAAATTTACAATTAACAAGGGCGTCGCCGAGCGGCAGACATGTCCGTCACCAGCAATGCCACGCACTTGCGACACCCCGTAGAGTGTCACATCCTAACACAAAATTGGAAGGGATTCTGTCTTCTAGTTCACGGATACAGCTTGAAGAAGAAACATATAGCGCAAAGAAGGAAATTGGTTTTCAAGGTCACACTTCAAGGTCAAGGTCAGCATTGATAATTTATGCTCGGATGTTTTTTTCTCTAGGGTATACAGTACCACACACAATCTGAAGCGCTTCTGTCAAGTACCAATGTGGAAAATATGGCTTAAAACCCAAAGTGTAGACCCCTACCACTTTCAAGGCCTACTGATCGCCCGGACCGTGACCTTGACCTTGATCAATATGCCACCATCAGAACGGGCATAAGCCAAATCATGCCAAATTTGAAGACTCTAACACTAACGGTGTGGGAGTTATGGCCCCTGAAAGATTTTCGGTTTTCAAGGTCGAGTCACGACGGCAATATGGTTTGCGCGGATGCCTTCCTCTCATGGTGACACACCAGCACACACAATTTGACGTGATTCTGTCAACCCGTTCGAAAGATATCCTTGGGACAGACAGAAGGATTTTCAGGCTCCAGCGAGACCTTGACCTTGACCTTGATCGGTATGCCATCATCAGAACGGGCATAAGCCAAACCACCTTCATACCAAGTTTCAACATCCTATGTTGATCGGTGCCCGAGATATGGCTAAAAATAGATTTTCGGTTTTCAAGGTCGTACGAGGTCAAGGTCACGACGGCAAAATGGTTTGCGCCGATCTCTTCCTATTAAGGAGGCACACCTTCACACAAAATTTGACGCGATTCGGTCAAGCGATTCGGGAGATATCCTTGGGACAGACAGAAAAGAAAAAAAAAGAGATCGCAATAGTCCGTCTTGGTGACGGACTAATTAATGTAACATAAGGATTGTTTCAGCATCATTCCATGGAAAACGGGATGAGGCTCAAAACGTCTGGAAATGTCCCCACAATAATGGAGAGTTTCGGAGTTAGATAGCCAGTTATTGAGAGAGAGCGAGAGAGAGAGAGAGAGAGAGAGAGAGAGAGAGAGAGAGAGAGAGAGAGCAAATCATAATTCATTCACTTTGTGTCATAGCAGATCAATCCCTTTTCCTGAGTAATGGGGTTATAGACCTGCGTATTCAAACATGCGTGTGGTCCCAGACGATCTGATTCCGTCCAAAAACAGCCAACCTTTCCCCCTCAAAGCAAGTCATAGTCATCATTGAAAGAAAGAAAGAAAGAAAGAAAGAAAGAAAACCAGAAGGGGGGGGGGGGGGGGGGGGGGGGGACGGAGGGGCGTGTGAACGACAGAACCCCATTGAACACTAGCAGATGACGAATACATTGTGTGGTGTCAGTGACTCCAAAATGGCTATAAGCTTGCTGTTTTAAAAAGAGCTTTGAGCTTTCATTTCTTCCCACCAGCAAGTACCCATAGCTGGCCGTAAATCAGCAGTGCTGTCTTTTCACCCCGACACACTCTATGTCAAACACGTGAACGTCCGTGAAAAAGTCAAGGCTGTATTTGTCACCCGGTCCACGCATGCGCGTCACGTGACATGCCTCCTTCCGGCGCTCTGGGAGCCGAGTTAAGAATGAATCTTTTCTGGCGTTTCTTTCAGCTTTCAGACTGTCATTCGCACAGAAGTTTTAGTTTGTAGCAAATCACCGCGTCTCACTTTAGGGCTACACGAGTATTTGATATGCAAAAAGAAAAGCCAGTGGTGATAAAAACTACACATCTTCACAATGGAGCTTCCCTGTAGAAAAGAAGAAGAAGAAAAAGTCTACACAACCCTATTCTAGGATGGATGGCTGAACTGTATTTTATATCATTATTTTTTGCTACACAAATAAAGCCGGCGCCACACACGCGTAATCTCGTATGGGGATGCGACCCGACTGGGTCACGTGAGTCATGATTCACGTGAAATACTTCCGTTCAAAAATAATTCCTGCTATTTTCGCTCACTATACTCCGGTAGACCCAATACACGAATTTCACGTGAATCATGACTCACATCGTCCCAATCGCATCGCATTCAGATCCGAATCGTATGTAGTGTAGTAGACCCTTAAGAGTTGGATGTTAAAGGAAATTGTTTTTGAGGGAGTAGGGGTGGGTGAATGAATAAAACAGACGGTGAAGATACAGACAATCGGGACGTAGAGGGGAAAACAATAATAATCAGTGTTTTGTCTCTGTCGTTGTTTTCTTCCTCTGCTTTTTTTTTTGGGTGGGGGGGGGGGGGGTGTTCTACTTTAGGTAGTAGCGTTCGTATAACATATTTAAGAGAATTGAAAGGAAAATGAGAAGATTGTTTAGAAGAGGATCTAGTCTGCATTCTCTTCTTTTTCTTTCTTTTAGCAAGAAAGATGCTATGGGGATACTATTCGGGTGATATAAAAGTTGTCTTGTTTGGTTTGATCTATGGATCTATGGGTCCAATGTTTGGTGGTGGTACTCAAACGCTGTTTTCAATCTTTCGTTCTTTTCTTTTGTATCTTCTGTCCCGTCCTGTTCTTTCTTTCTAGCACTCTTTCTTGGACTTGTGAATTTCATATATTTCTTGATGATCTATGAACCACCTACCCAATGCCCCTTAACCTCACCACCACCACCACCTTCGTGCCTTTTTCTTACACTCAGGTCTCCCTCTCCTCTTGCCTGTTCCCTTGTTACCTAAAGTCAAACCCCTCTGTGACAGCGCAAATTGTAACAACTGCGCAAAATGTAACAATTGTTACATTTTGCGCTAGGCGCCCACCTTTTGACAAAATTAGCACCCAAAAAAGGCAGTTTTTCGTCATTACAGATCAAATCGAAGTAAAATCTTCAAGGAGTTGATGAATTTGTCTTCATCATAGAGAGAGAGAGAGAGATAGAGAGAGAGAGAGAGAGAGAGAGAGAGAGAGAGAGAGAGAGAGAGAGAGAGAGACAGACAGACAGACAGACAGACAGACAGACAGACAGACAGACAGAGACAGATAGAGAGATTCAGAAAATATCGTATCGTAGCTGTGATTTGTTACATCCATAAACACAACAGTAATTCGGCATTGTTCAGGCGAAAAAAACCGCTGTACCCAAGAAGAAAGCAAGAAAGAAATAACACACGAGAGAAAAAAATCAATAAAACAACCTGCATACTTTGCACCTTGTAATAATAAGTAATAATGCTAAATCGAATGAAGAACGAGTGAAACAAACAAGCAAGCAAACAAACATTTGGAAATTTAGATGTAGACTTTGTTTTTATCTTTCGATTTGATATATTATGATGAAGACAAATTCATCAACTCCTTGAAGATTTTACTTCGATTTGATCTGTAATGACGAAAAACTGCCTTTTTCTGTTGCTAATTTCGTCAAAAGGTGGGCGCATAGCGCAAAATGTAACAAAATCGAACATTGTTACATTTTGCGCGGGCAGCCCGCGCAAAATGTAACAATTGTTACATTTTGCGCAGTTGTTACAATTTGCGCTGTCACACCCCTCTGTATTGCTCCTGGCAAACATGTGTCTTCGTCACATGGACGGAGTCGGACCAACAAGCCTAAAATAATGTCACAAAGAGTGATTACTTCGCAGCCTACGAACCTTACAAAGAATGAAGCCAACTTTCTCACTTCCCACCTGGAAGGTGAAAAGATGGAAGATGGGAAGTTACAGAGGCAGTGAGTGAGTTTACAATGCTCCCCACCTGTAGTGTAGGTGAAAGGGTGGGAGTAAAAAAAAACCCGGCTTCAGTCAGCTGCGGTCTGCGAACTCTTTGTATATTCAGGATTTTTGGTCAGACCCACATGTACAACATGTACCTAAAGTGGTTTTAGGTGACAGAAAGCGAGAAGCGTGAAACACGGGGCAAAAACAGTGCAACGTGATCACACCTCCCACGCATCCGGTCATTTTCCTTGTCCACTTTAAATCCAAAGTATAATTATGCCTTTCCTATGGCTAGCATTGGGCTTCAAAAACCACCAACCGACAAACGTCTCTGCCATGGCAGTTTTTGTCAGTTATTCTCTTGAGAGTTAGACAATAACTAGAGAAGAAGAATCGTGACATCTTAGAAGTCCTTCTACAGTAGTAGGATTTAATAGGACTTTAGAAGGACTTCTAAGATGGTGATAAGTCTTGATGTGAATAATTCTTCCTCTTCTTCTGCATTCCCAGGCCATATGGCCATAATGGGCAAGGTACGTATTTGTCAGGTTTTCAGTTTTCACTGGTCTCCCTGCTGCGTACAGCCAACACATTCCGATTTCGGAGGAGCTCAAAGGAGAAAAATTATTTGGAAGATTTGTTTTGAAAAGGCAGGAGAATAGGCCAATAAGTCCGAAAGATAGTAGATGACAGAAAGCAAAGGAAAAGACAGAGTCAAAGAGAGTGGCAGATTAGAGGAAATGACACGCACAGAACTTCCAGAAGGTGGGGGAACTATTTATACAAAAGTACCCCCGGTATTCCCATGGAGCGGGATGTGAATACAGGTCCAGGTCTTTTTATTATTACACTGTTGAAGTAATGCATGCGTGGATACCCAATAATGTAAAACATATAGCAAAACATCTGAAGAATTGTGGTTTTAACAATCGTTCGGCATTCTGTTACTTAGATTCTCACACTTGATGACAACCAAAACAGAGACAACGTGTGCTAGTATATTCCCCAAATGGCAAAAAAAAGGAATGTTGTTGTTGTTGTTGTTGTTGTTGTTGTTGTTGTTGTTGTTGTCGTACCCTGGTTAAAAGACTTCAGGGATCATTCCAAAAGCCAGAGCACTTGAACACTATCGTACAAATGCACCAGCTAGAGACGAGAATATTACGTGCGTTACCGGGTGTTTTTTTTAAATTACCCCGCCACGTGAGCAGCCACACTCCGACTTCGGAAGATGCAAAATAAAGAGGAATAAATCACATGTGAAAATTTCAAACTAAAATTTGATCGAATGAAATGACCATAATAAGTCGGAAGGTGGTCGTCGTTCCCATGGCGTCACTGAGGCGAACCAGAATGAGAATTGAATGACCACTAAAGTATAAATGGTGACGTTTGGTTGCAACAACAACCACCAAAAAAAAGGGGGGGTGGAGAAAGCAGTTATGTCAACAGAACCCACGCACTACACCGACATAACAAGGGATCAGAAAAAAAGGTTAATAAAAGGATTTCTTGCTTCTGTGCTTGTCTGACATGCAGTTTGTGAATAGTCTTGCGTCAATAATATGGCAAAGCGTTCCGTGGCCCTGTCAAATGGCAGAGCCGTTGAGAGGCGCGGTGGGAGGGCCTTTGTATTTCCGGCTGCAATTCTACGTCCAGTTGATTCCCAATGGAGCGGCAAAACCACTTTCGTTTCATTTGTTTTTATTATGAGAATTGGGATGGGCCAACAGGGTGGGAAAGAGAGAGGGGGGGAAAAAGAAGAAAAAAACAGCGACGAAAAGAAGGTAGTGAGATTGTGAAGGAAAAAGACAATTAACTGAGAATCACGCGTTTGATAGGGCATTACGCTTTACAAAGTTTTAAAGATGAGAGGGGGGAGGAGGGGGGGGGGGGGGCATATATCTGCCTAGGATTTGAAAAAAAAAGAATAACGGTATTGTATAAGTGGCGATATTATTTCATTCAAAATGTTGCTTACTTTCTGACGGGCAACCAGACAATCATTTCTTAATAAGTGTACTGTAGATGGTGTAAAAAATTAAGCAATTTTACATCAAACTCGTCACCTATTGAACAGGGGGTGGAGGGTTTGGGGGAAAGCTAACCCACGTTTTTATTCCTGCATGTGTATTCGATCGCGACAAAACCATGTTTGGTATTTGGTACTTCATAGTCACAGAGGCGTCTCTGTGAAATTCGGGTTGCTCCCACCTGGAGAGCGCGTTGCAGCCAGAGGCGCGCCACTCCCACGTATGCCAATGTATCTGATTTCTAGCTGCTAAAGAAGACTTGTAATTTTGAAAACGATTGTTTTTAAGCAATTTCATAATTTTTGATGGATTAACTCCACGAGGATGTCAGGACCAATAATCCTAAAATGGATAAACAGTTTATTGTGGTTTCCTTGGCAACAAGGCAACAGATCATGCAGAATGTTGTATTGACCTTGGCTTTAAGAAAATTAACAGATACCCAAATATACATTTACATAATTAAAATTGTCCGTTATTGGCAACATTTAAGAATAACGACAGAATCAAACCTAAAGAGATTCTTTTTATCCATTATGCCACCCACAAATAATATTAAAAAATGAGTTTCAAAAGTAGGCCTACATGTTTGTTTGTTTGTTTTATTGCTATCTACATGGATTAACACAGCTTGTTGGCTAGTATCTGTGAGTTCATTAATGTTTAAAGAAGGGTAGCATATTTCAGGCCTATCTGTGTGAAAATTGAAACAATGTAGACCTTTTCGTCGGCCTATACACATTGCTAGAAAACTTTGTAATGACATATAGATCCCCATGTGTCACCTTGGCTTACAACTGTGTCCGAACATCTTTGACATTGTTCATCGTGTTGGTAATTCCAAATTGTAAACATTTTTTTCTTCTTTCACAACACAAACAGATGACCTCTTTACTGACTGTTTCGTCCACTCCTGTGAACTTCCTCGGAGTGAATGACTGGGTGAAAACATCTCACTCGATGCTCAGGTTCTCGGGATTTTCCGACGATCTTACGGAGATCAGCGAAAAGAGGGTTGTATATCCCAGAAAGGACGGTCCCCTGGTCCCTGTTCATGACTGCTTTTTGTCGACGGATGTGAATGGCCTCCTTCGTTTTACGCCTTTTCCAGTTTCTTTCCCTTTCTAGTACCTTAGCTACCTCCCAGTCTATTCCATGATTTTCAATATGTTTATGGTCTGTGATCCCGAGAACCTGAGCATCGAGTGAGACGTTTTCATCCAGTCATTCACTCCGAGGAAGTCCACAGGAGTGGACGAAACAGTCAGTAAAGAGGTCATCTGTTTGTGTTGTGAAAGAAGAAAAAAATGTTTACAGTGTGTCAGAACAATTCACATAGGCTAGAACATCAAGGCTACATCAAAATGTTGTTATGCTATGCATTATGCGGGGATTGTCTTTAGCCATGACAAGCTCCTAGCATAACATCATCAGTCTCCCAAAACATCCCCCCGAAGACGGAGTGTGGCTACCCACGTGGCGGGGTATTAAAAACGGTAACAAGCGTAATGTTCTCATCTGTAGCTGATGCAATTGTACCATAGTGTTCAAGTGCTTCCGCTCCTGCGGTACTCCCTGGAGTCCTTTTAGCTACATGTTTTTGTTTTGTTTTGTTTTGTTTTGTTTTTATCGTGTGCGGTGAAAATAGCCCGTGAAATAATGTTTATACGAAGGATTTTTCTATTCTTATATTAACGCGTGTACGTTTTTGTTCGTAAGCACTGGACAACATGTTATTCACAGACTGTTCGTGAAAGGCCAAGGTCTTTCAATCGTAATCTCCACCCCCTACCCCCACCCTCTCCCAACCCCCCAACCCCTCTTTCTCTCTCAATTTATTTGTATAAAGTTTTACACTTAAGATCTGTTATGATGTCATGAGATATTGTTAACATTATAAATATTATGTAATATGTTGCATTTTGTTTGTTCTGTGCCCTCTTCATGAGGGGCAAAGGCCTAAATGAATAAATAATTGTCATTCTCTCTCTCTCTCTCTCTCTCTCTCTCTCTCTCTCTCTCTCTCTCTCTCTCTCTCTCTCTCTCTCTCTCTCTCTCTCTCTCTCTCTCTCTCTTAGACACATTTATCAATAATCATGCTCACGACCCTTTAAGTTCTAAATCTGATGGCTGCACATCTTAATTTACATAACGAAAATGCACAGATTCATTTATTTACACAATGAAAGTCGGGGAAAGGGCGGGGAAGAGAAAGGGAAAGCATATGAGAGAGAGGGGGTAGATGTTTCGAAAAAAGAGGAAGGGGTGTAACATAGTAGAGGACAGGCAAAAAGAAAGATAAGTAGTCCATACAACCGTGTTTACCTCGACTTAACAAAACAGCGCAGATGAGTCATCGTACCTAGTAGTCTACAGTAATATTTATAGCGGTCCTTTGAAGGTGGCATTACTGACTGAACCGAAGCGTGACAGACAGCAGTTGACCGTGACGGAGTGTCAAAAGCTGTAGTCAAATGTAAAAATAGACTTTCTTGAATAATAATTCCTATCTCAGGGCCGGACCTACGGGGGGGGGGGGGGGGGGGGGGGTTAGGGGGCTGTACCCCCCACCCTTTTTCCTGTTTCAATAGAGGTATGAACAGTAATGGCATTAGTCCTTTATCTCTTCATGCCCAGATTGCACCAGATTGCACTATTTTGCTTCTTGGATTAAAAAACATTTCCGGGGGAGCATGCCCCCGGACCCCCCTATGGGTCTTGGTGCTTCGCACCTTCGATGAATTAGCCCCCACCCCTTAAAAACTTAGGTCCGGTGTTATGATAAATAAGTGCCTGTCATTAAATATCTACCTCTCGCATGCGAACTGTACCCATCTAACCCTAACCCTATCCCTAACCCTATCCCTAACCCTAACCCTAACCCTAACTCTAACCCTAACCCTATCCCTAACCACGGAAAGAACCAAGAAATAGAGCAGGAGGGTGTAAATCTATGTATTTGCCGAGAAATCGATGTACAAAGCCATGCACTTAGTTTCGTAAAATTCACAATGGCGGACAAACAAACGATTCTGATTGGCTACGCTAGGACTACTTCCGGCTAGGACTACTTATCTCATAGAGGTAAAAATATTCTGTCACACCGGCCCTGCATCTGCTGTGTCCATTTGGAAAGGGGAGAGTAGATCAGACTACACCTATGGTCTGCGACTGAGTGGTCTCTTTTCCAAGAACTCGTCCCTTTAGAGGCACACCAGTTTATCTCCGCTATGTCATTTACTGTCCAAATGTTATTTTAAAACAACAACAGAGTTACGAGTTATATAATTATATTGACAATAATAATAGTATACACATTCCAGACCACAACATGAAAGAACGAACAGACTCGACTCTGAAGCGTGAAGAGTTCGTTCATCATCCACATTGTTGAACGGATCGAGTAGAACAAGGCTGGGTGCACATTTACAAAAAATAATTCCGTACAAAAACCCATCCACAATCCGTACAAAAATCTGGAAGTAAGGAATATGAAGTAGTGTGCACATTACGCACGGAAGCCCATCCCCATATGCCATCCGCTTATTTCTTACTTTCTTTAACTTTATTTGGGGATTGCGGATGGGTTTTGCACAGACCCTAAGGCCGGGTTCACATTAGACGCATTATTTTACGGGGTTTCTAAAAAGAGAAGGCAGTCTGACAATGACATACAACCCGACCCGTATAACTCAACAGTAAGAAATTCTGTCTTCTTCTTCTTCTTCTTCTTCTGCGTTCCCAGGCCATATGGCCATAATGTGTAAGGTATATATGTGTCCGGTTTTCAGTTTTCACTGGTCTCCCCGCTGCGTACAGCCGACACATTCCGATTTCGGAGGAGCTCAAAGGAAAAATAATATTTGGAAGATTTTAAAAAGAAAAGTCAGGAGAATGGGCCAACAAGTCAGAAAGATAGTAGATGATAGAAAGCAAATGGAAAAGACTCGTGCAAGGGGCGGGGTCGTCCAGCTCCCCGTATGGAGGCACGAGGCATCCACCCACTGCCCCAAAGAAATTACGTGATTAATGCCTAACTGCCACGGTTCAAAGAGAAACCCGTCACCATCATGACCACCCACTCCCCACTTATTTCCTCCTCACCTCATCAGATTCCTTTCCCTTTCACCCACCCCTCACTATTATATTCAAAACGCCTCTCTCGTTGCTTTTTTGCTTTTGGCCCAACCGCCACCAACCCCCACCCCATCAATGTTTAAACCCTCATTCTTCAATCTCGCCTTTAACCCTTTCACCGCCAGCCATTTTTCAGCAAAAAAATTCCATTCATCTTACCTGGGTAGAGAAAAATCATCTGCAATGGCTTGTACCCACGTGTCGTCATATCCGGCCACAAGGAGCGTGCCATATTATGGGAGACCGCCATCTTAGTCAGTAACTTTGTTTGAAAAATGCCAGATCGATGCTGTTTACACACAAATCTGACTAAGATGGCGACACTTCCGTTGGAAGGGTCGAGATGCGCACGCAGGTGGGGGGGGGGGGGGGAGCCATATTGGAAATTCCTCAGTGGCATAGGGGTAAAGGTCAAGATGTGCCCCCCCCCCCCCCACCTATTCTTTACCTTTACCATTGGGGATAACAGACCGTGGTTTGATGCCTTTTAGTTTTAGTGACATGGGTGTTAAATCATTGTGGTGCAAAGATGCGACATTGGGGGTGAAAGGGTTAAAGAGACACTTGGGAGTTGGGGGAAGGGGGGGGGGGGGGGGTGTAGACGCGAAATGTCGAGGAACAAATGTATCTATGATGAGTCATGAGCCAGGGACAAAACACTTCAAAGTGATGGGATGTCGCGCGAGTGCTTGTGATCCATTTTGGGGGACATTCCTTCCAAAGTCAGTTCCAATACAAATTCACTCATGTGCATCGTCACTGAGATGAGAGAGAGAGAGAGAGAGAGAGAGAGAGAGAGAGAGAGAGAGAGAGAGAGAGAGAGAGAGAGAGAGAGAGAGAGAAAGAGAGAGAGAGAGAGGGTGGGGGGGGGAGGGAGGGAGAGAGATAGAGAGAGAACTGAACTGAACTGAACTGAACTGAACGATTCTAATGAATAGGCCATTGGCCCATGTCACGAGGGATGGTTAAAAAAATGTGGGCTAATTATCATTGATTTCAAAGTGCATGCACATGCACAAATATAATATACAAACAATTAATCAAACAGTCTCGCGCATTCGATACATATGGATACAGGATTCAGAGAGAGAGAGAGAGAAGAGAGAGAGAGAGAGAGATGGAGAGAGAGAGAGAGAGAGATGAGGGAGAGAGAGGAGCCCGGAGAGAGAGAGAGTATTAAGAGAGAGAGAGATCATCGGCTTGGCACCGCCACAAGTTTTGACCCAAAGTACTTTTCAAAGACGAAGGGGAAATGACGGGATGGCTTTGTGGTTGTGATACTAAAAAGAAACATGCAACAAACACTATTCTGTTCAAATGGTTTAAATAGCATTTTTATTTCTCAAAGTCACAAACGAAAATCAATAATCATCATTAGATAGGGCTACAAGAAAACTTATATTCTGTTCAAATGCATTACGACCTGTCTTTTGTAGGCTTGAAATATCCCACACGGCAAAAGATCTATATTTTTTAAGAGAATTATATTTAAAAAACATAGAAAACTGTCCAACAAATCGATGATAATTCTTTTGAAAAAAAATTCTCCAGCAGTTCCCTAATGATAATTAACAGTAAACATTTGCGTCAGTTCACAGCGATAGTTTAATTTCTCTTTCGGTCTTCAGTCATACATCCGCTGGAGACTACGGGTAAGAGGCAAATAGTAGATAACTACAGGTAAGGCTCCAGAATTTGGTCTCTATTTTTATGCTCACTGGCGAAGTTGAAGAAGAAGAGATGGAAGACAATATTGGAGAATAGGGCTTATCCCTAAATAGACCGAAAGTTGCGTACCAGAGTTACTCCCCTTGTTTGTGGGTACAATCACGAGCCTAGCACATTAAATGTTTGTGGGCGCATGTACCGCTGCTTAGGCTGTCTGACTGTCTTTTACTATTTTCTCTCGTCTCTCTGACTGTCTGTCTGCTTTGTCTGTCTTTTTCTCTGTCTGTTTGGTATGTCTCTGTCTCTCTATCTACTGTTTTATCTGCCTCTTGTCTACTTCTCTGCGTCTCCCTTGTCTGTCTGCCTCTCTCTTTCTCTCTATCTTTCCTGTCTGTCTACCTGCCTCTCTGTTTCTCGTCTGTTTGTCTCTCGTCTGCCACTCTGTCTCGCTCTCTGTCTGTCTGTCTGTCTGTCTGTCTATCTCTCTCTCTCTTTCTCTCTCTCTCTCTCTCTCTCTCTCTCTCTCTCTCTCTCTCTCTCTCATTCCCGTCTGTCTCTGTTTCAGATTGTTTGTCTGTCTATGATTCTCTCTGTCTTGTCTGTGTGGCATCTGTCTCTGTTTCTATTTCTCTGTGTCTGTCTGCATAGTGTCTGTTATCTGTATCTTATCTACGTGTCTGTATCTGTCTGTCTGTTTGCCCTTCTCTCTGTGTCTTTCCTGTCTGTCTATTGTCTGTCTGCCTGTCTGTCTCTGTTTCTGTATGTCTCTTTCTCCCATCTGCCAGTGTTTCTCTCTCTCTCTCCTCTTTCTCTGTCTGTCTGTTTCTGTCTCTCTCTTTCTGTCTCCTGTCTCTCTCTCTCTCTCTCTCTCTCTCTCTCTCTCTCTCTCTCTCTCTCTCTCTCTCGATCTCGTCAGTCTGTCCCACCCTCTTTGTCTCCGCCTGTCTCTCTTGTCACGTCTTCCTGTTAAATAATAATAATAATAATAATAATTATCATCATTATATTATTATTATTATTATTATTATTACTACTATTTCATCGTTCTTTTGCTGTCGTTCTTAACGATGGTGTTATAATATTCCTGTTTGTTTGTCTATTAATTTATCTATTTTGCTTGTTTATTATTTTTATTTGTTTGAGGACCCGATGAAAAGAAGTGTTGTTATGCTTATTCAGTTCATCTTCATTAAACATTTCAAGTTCAAGTTCAAGTTCTTCTTTCTTCTCTTTGTTTCGACCAACTCCCGCTCCTGTCCCCAGCCTCCACCCTCAACCGAATGCCAACATTGCAGTCTATTATTTTATATATCACAAAATCACCTTCTTTCCCTCACTCCCTCCCCCCCCCCCCCCCCCCCCCCCCCGCGCCCCCCTCCACACACACACACACTCTTCCCTCACTTCTGTTCAATCTTTCAGCCATCAAAAAGGAGGAATCTCAAAGAAACACTGCCCTCAGCGACCTCTCAAGTAGAATTCACCCCCGCCAAGCATACCCTTCCCCTCCCCTGTTTTTTTCACTTTACCATTTTCTCCACATTACCATCTTTACAACACAATTCCTCCTCCTACTCCCCCTTCCCTTCTCCTCACTCTCTTTCTTTTTGTTATCAACTGTTCCTCCTCTCCCGCGCCCACCCACCTTTCATACAGGCGTTCTATGCGTTTTATTTCTCATCATTCAGTTTTGTACCTGTCTGGCCTCTGACCTCCACACCACCCCAACCCAATGTGCCCTTCCCCCCTCCTCTCTCTCTCTCATCCCGCTCTTACCCCTACCCGTACTCCCTTACAGCTCCACCCCTGTATACGCCCCTTTCGGTAGACACAGAGAGGGCACAAAAGAAAGGACAGACGTTTGTCCCGTGCTCAATGAGATTCCTAGTATAGGGCTGACTGCTATGGTAAAAAGAGGACCTTCAACAGACGGTAATAATAACCGTGTTGTGCCTCATGGGGGCTCGATGGAAGTCCTCCCTTTCAGCCTTCAGGTCTCGAGTCCTTTTTTCTGTTGTCTAGTTGTGTCCACGGATTTTGACGAGGGGTGCCACTTCACCGTTTAGTGACCTTGAAGGACTTTCTTCTTAGCTTCTTTTTTTCGAAAGATTTGAATGAAGAGAGTTGGAGAGGTAGCTAATATGATAGAGCACTGAACTCGCGTTCCTAGTAGTCCTGGGATCGCTTTTTTTAAATCTCAGCAAGGACTGTTCCCAAGACTTTCCGTTGGGGAATAGTCTTTGATATCAACAATATTATTTTGTAATGCAATTGAGATGTTTTTGTTCTTGCAACTGATGGTCGATCTGACTCCGTTCTGTAAAGATCATGTTTTGGTTAAATTATTAAACAATCAAACTTTCATAATTGTTATGCAAAAAATCCACGCATGATGCTTTGCTCACTTTTTAAATCTTGACTAATATAATCTATTTCGCTTTTGAGGAAATAGACCGTTGTGATCAGGTTTGAAAATCTGAAATAGATCAACGTTATTTTGTTATGGAAATCAATCAAAACGATCGCATTCTTCTTCTTCTTCTTCGATCGCTCGGACAGTTTCTTGTCAATTATGAGCGCAGATGCGTCATACTGCCGTTATGCGCCTAACTAAGAAATAGTTAGGCACAGCAAGTCCGACTTCGGCTGGAGGAAATCTTTTTGAAAATAGTTTCTTAAAAAAAAGGCAGGAGAATGGACCGGTAAGGCAGAAATATAGTAGATGACAGTAAGCAAAGGGAAAAAGCAGAGTCAAAGAGAGTGACAGATGAAAGGAAGTTACAAGCACATAACTTCCAGAAGGTGGAGGGGACTATTTATGCCAAAAAACGGTATCCCCACGGGGGAAACGATCGCATAAATGTGGTTTAACTTATTCATAATCCCAGCAGAAGAAGAAGAAAACACCGGAAAACAAAGTATTATTGGTGACGTTCGGTTGCATCTTAAAAAGTTATCTCGATCAGACTGTTTTTCGTTTCCATTTTCGAAGCACAATTTAACCCTTTTAGCGCCAGCAATATTTCAGCCAAAAATGTCCATTAAATTTACCTGGGTAGAGAACAAAATCCATCTGCAGTATTGGGGATTCTTCTGTGAAATATATAAAATAAGATCTATCCTTACTTCCCAAGACTAAGACAATAGGGTCTTTGGATAATAGACCCCAATTTGATGCCTTTTAGTGACATAGGCATTATAACCACTGTGGTGCTAAAATGCGACTTTGGCGGTGAAAGGGTTAATAAAAGTCTATTTTCTGAGCATATAGACTATTACAAACTAAAAAATGTGTTTCCTGTAATTACTGCTACGTACGAACGCAGCTGCTCCAGACCTAATACAAAAAAAGTTCACCTGCTCAAATCTTCAACTTCAGTCTAGCATACAAAACTGCATAAAAACAGATCAAACCGGGTCCGTACCCCTATCTGCCCCCCAGACTTTTCATCCGCGCCTCTCCATTTGCCTGTCCGTTGTAAGCCCAC
>CM065684.1:35509715-35527215 GCA_017654935.2 Phymorhynchus buccinoides | reverse complement strand
TTACACTCTTCTTCTTTTTTGTTTTAATATCTCTGGTGTTTGAATCGGTAGCATCATGAAGAAGCCGGGAACTGAGTACGAAGTAGATTCTGAAGATAAGACAGGTAAGCTGGAGTAGGGGGGGGGGGGGGGGGGGGGGGGGGGGCACACATTCACTTACTTCTTGAGAAAAAACCCAACCAAGATGGTAAATCACACAAATGCACTCCCAGAACGTGTGCAGATCTATGGGAGTACGTTTGTATTACTTGCTATTTGCATGAACTGAGGTGTTGGGCATCATCGTCGTGACATGGGAAGCCAAAGTCTGCCAATTTTCATTTGGATTGGTTCAGTATCTTTCACAAAATGCAATGTCATCAAAATCAAACTCACTGGAAATGCATTTGCATTGCTTGCCAATCGGATAACAAATCACTAGAAACAATTGTCGGGATATGCGAGAGTATTCTGCCAGTTTTCATTATATTTGGTTCAGTAGTTCTGATTGTGGCGATTGTAAGCGCTTTTTTTTTTCATTTAAAAATAAAACATCTGGAGTTATTTTTGAGATAGGGGAAGACGGGGTAAAAAGCGCATGGGCGGGTAAGAAGCCCACCCCAATTATCTCATGAAATGAAGCAAATTTCAGTCTCATTTTGCCCATGAGACGAGCGTTAATGTCTAGCATTCGTCTCATGGGCAAATTTGACTGAAATTTTCTTTATTTCATGAGATAATTGGGGTGGGCTTCTTACCCGCCCATGCGCTTTTTACCCCGTCTTCCCCTAATTACTCTGGAGTATGTTTATGCGGCTTACCATATAATACGGTAGAAAAGCGAAGACAGACAGAAACCCACTCACTTGAGATAAACGGGAGAGTATAAAAAAAAATAAAGGAAAGAGAGTGAAGGGCCTGCTGCACTACATACGATTCGATGTCAATGCGATGCGACTGTGACGATGCGATTCTTGATTCACGTGAAATACTTCCGTCTAAAATGTCCGCTCTATATACTCAAGAAGACTCGATACATGCATTTCGTGTGAATCATGACTCGCATCGTCACAATCGCATCGCAATGACATTGAATCGTATGTAGTGTAGCAGGCCCTTGAGAGTTGGTGTGTGGAAGCACAGGAGTAGTGATGGATTGAACAGGTTAACGACCTCTGAAGGTCTCAGTACCTGTACACGTGAACAGTTTTTCACTCGTTCGCCATGGCAACAGAGTGACATGTAAGTCATATTATGACTGGCCTATCACTGTGTTGACATGGGGGGGAAATGAAAAATGTTCACGTGTCTTCAGACCATAACCAACCATGTGTTTCCTCCAAGTGGTGAGGTGTTGATGAGAAAAGGGACGCGTGTGCGAAAGGTCTTAGAAGGTAGACAAAAATCACACGAGTATTGTGTACAAAATCATACGAGTACAAAATGTATACTTATATAATTATGTACAAAATCATACGAGTACAGTATTATGTATCGGTCATGCATCGAGGGTGGACAAGTGATTGGACAAACAAGAAAATCAGGCATAATGTCCCGGATCATGGAGAAATCAATAGGACAAAGTTCGTCGGTATTAGATTAGGGGAAGACGGGGTAAAAAGCGCATGGGCGGGTAAGAAGCCCACCCCAATTATCTCATGAAATGAAGCAAATTTCAGTCTCATTTTGCCCATGAGACGAGCGTTAATGTCTAGCATTCGTCTCATGGGCAAATTTGACTGAAATTTTCTTTATTTCATGAGATAATTGGGGTGGGCTTCTTACCCGCCCATGCGCTTTTTACCCCGTCTTCCCCTATAATAGGACAGTTGTCCTGACAGTGGGGAACACGACCGGACATCTTGAGTTTATATAGGACTACGTGATTAAGATTATGTCATATGAGCTGGGTCTCGGAACAACTGGATTGCGGGCCTTTTTGAGTAGGCCTAATCCCTCCGAGTAGGCCTATGTTCTTTCTTATTTCTCACGTTGTTCCTCTCTCTCTCTCTCTCTCTCTCTCTCTCTCTCTCTCTCTCTCTCTCTCTCTCTCTCTTTCTCTCTTACCCAGGGTTCCTGATGTTTTCCTCTCTTAAAGGGTACGTTCACTCCCTGTTTACAATTGTAAGGGGTGTTTTTCACCCCCAGTTTCACATTTTAAAGGGTCAAGACGAAAACATGAGAGACTCCACTCCACTTATTACCACACGCGAGCTTTTTAAACACATCCTTGAATGCTTTAAGAGGCATGATGATGAAAGGGATATTAGGCCTTAAGTGTATGAAGCGATTGCATGGGATACTGGGAAAAGGAGTCAATACGTTTTCAACGATTTGGGCTGTTCGCACGATCTTGTAGAATGTTAGATCCAAGCTGCAGTCCCAGGTTGTGGCAGATAGACCTAGATAGACCTAGCAGACGATTGCAAAACTAGCAACATCATTAACTAATTGAAATGTGCTAGCACGAGCACACTACAGTGTATAAGCTTTAAGTGCTGCTCCAACTATATTTGTTGTATTGTATGTATTACTTGACATTGAATAAAAATAAAAGTTGCTTAGGTAAACCATGGATGCTATATTTAATGTAGTGTCCATGTTTAAACCAAACGTGCTAGCATACCAATAATCATTTTAATGCATCATATCACCCCACCCCACCCCTACTTGAGATTTTAAAGGGTGAATCTCACGCATGGTTGGAGATTCTAGGGAGTGATTTCAGAGAGGTCTCGTGCGTAAATACGCACATTCTCTACGTTTTCAGAAACCCTGCTCATCTGTGTGTTCATCTATCCCCGCAAAAGAAGTGTCATTTACTTTGCACTTCGTGACACTATTGACGTCCGTTTTGTTACCATACGGATACAGGTAGATAAAAAGACTTTATCAGTTATCACCAGCTCTAGTTCAGGTTGTCGCATGAAAATAGGTAGCTCGTAAAAATAAGTAGCTCGCTACCTATGACAGTGTGTATTTGCGACATTGAGCATGAACCACAAATTTCACTTTTTTCTAGGGTTAGGGATAGGGTTAGGGTTAGGGTTAGGGTTAGGGTTAGTTAAATGGTTAAAGTACAGAAAAAGTTAAATTTGTGGTTGTCGCAAATACAGACTCTCATAATAGCGAGCTACTTATTTTTACGAGCTACCTATTTTCATGCGACACAGGTCACCTCTCTATAGGTCTCTTTGGAGTGTTTGCATGTGGTGTTGTCTTGACATTGCGGAAGCGTTGAGTGTTCGTTATGCGGTGTTAGCGTTTTAACAGCGCTTGATCGCTGTTTGTCGCTTTGAAGGTGTGACAGGGTGTTTACACGACTGAGGTACCTCTAGGCCCAATTGTTGCTATCTCTCTCTCTCTCTCTCTCTCTCTCTCTCTCTCTCTCTCTCTCTCTCTCTCTCTCTCTCTCTCTCTCTCTCTCTCTCACACACACCCTCTCTCTGTCTCTATGTGACTCATTTTGAGGTTACAGAGTGCAAGTCTCATTTTATCAAAAGGTTGTGTGTGTGTGTGTGTGTGTGTGTGCGTGTGCGTGTGCGTGTGCGTGTGTGCGCGCGCGCGTGTTCGCGAGTGCGTGCGTACCTGTATGTGTGTGTGTGTGTGTGTGTGTGTGTGTGTGTGTGTGTGTGTGTGTGTGTGTGTGCTTGTGCACGCGCACGTCTCTGCCTGTGCATGTTCGTAGGCTTAAATGCGTTTTTCTGTGTGCGCACTCATACTTGGTTGTGTGTGTGTGTGTATATCTGTACTATTTGTGCATGCATATATACGAAAGTGAGAAAAAAGTGCAGTGTTCATTATATTTGGTCTGTTTGTATATATGTCTTCTCTGTTTGTTTGTCTGGCCGTCTCTCTCTCTCTCTCACTCTCTCTCTCTCTCTCTGTGTGTCTCTCTCTCAATGGGTTTGTTGATGTTTCTCTCTCTCTTTGTGTGTTTATGCGCGCGCGCGTGTGTGTGTTTGTACATGTGTGTGCAATGTGTTTTTTCTCTAAACTTCAAAATCTCTCTCCTTTTATTTTCCCTTTACTTTGGGGGAGGGGTGGGGCTAAATGAGAGAGAGAGAGAGAGAGAGAGAGAGAGAGAGAGAGAGAGAGAGAGAGAGAGAGAGAGAGAGAGAGAGAGAGAGAGAGAGAGAGAGAGAGAGAGAGAGAGAGAGACGGGCGTAGGAATTGGTTAGAGGGAAACAACTCCCTTACAAGAAACTTTACGTGCTCTCAAGATTTATCGTTCGTTGTGACGAGGCTAATTGTGTCGTTACTTCACAGACAGCTCGTGGTGACAAATTGAAACAAGCCCACTACCAGTCAACAAACATCGTGAGCTACGCTGTTAGCACATGTATGTATCTGTGTGCTCGTCCATTTTAGTGCGACAAGCCACAGGCACAATACCTCTCTCTCTCTCTCTCTCTCTCTCTCTCTCTCTCTCTCTCTCTCTCTCTCTCTCTCTCTCTCTCTCAACATTGGTGGTTGTTTATTTTTTTTCTTTCATTGCATGTTTTGTTATTGTTGTTTATTCGATATTTTCATTTGCCACAGGGCTGGGTGTAAAAAAAGTATGTATACGTACTTATCTCATTACCCTGTATAAATAAAATTTCGTTCGTTCGTTCGTTCGTTCTCTCTCTCTCCAAGGCACTATGTATTCGCTTTCTCATCCTTTTGTCTTCCACCCCAAACCCGCCAGTCCTTTCCCATCACTTCCTTTTCTTTGCCTCTCAGTACAAATTCAACATTGTCTACTTTCATTTTGCAATTCATTCTTGAAGTAAGCTTAAGCAGTAATAATAATAATAATAATTAATAACATTTATATGGCGCAGTATCCTGACAACAGCTCAAAGCGCCTTACAGATACAACGCATATACAAAACACACATGAACATGATAATACAGGCACGTAATACTACTATTTAAATACACAATAGAACACCAGGACATACAGATCATATAAGATACATATAAATATACACATGCACAATAAGAGATAATAACAGATGCAAACGGAAGAAAAAATGAAAACACACGCACTCGCTAGCTTAAGGCTAACATATTGACGTCGTTAAAAAATAATAATTGAAAATGAATGTAAATGAAGAGAAACGACACACACTCGCGTACGCCCATGCACACATAAAAAATCAAGCCCAAAGTCAAATCAAAATCAAATCCCCACCCCACCCACTAATCGGCTCCAGTCAACAAAATGACATGAGTCAATAATAAAGTAAGAATGGAGAGGGGAGGGGGGGGGGGATTCACACACACAACACACACGCATGCGCATGCACACACGCAAGCATACACACACAGAGACATACACGCACATGCACACACACATACACACACACACACACACAGTAGAGAATGTTTAAAGTTTAACCCCAAAATATGGCAATTTGCGTATGCGATTTTCATGAATTGTTTTTCATGCATGCTGTAGAAATCTGATTTTGTATTTTTTAAAAGCTTCCTTAATGAATTTAAATGCACTGTTCATAAATCTGTATTTGTTTACTGTTTAACTTGTATATCCTGTATATTTATTTATATTCTTATTCTGATTGCATGGCAAATGGAATTCTTGTGATCAGCCAGAACGCCCTTTCTAGTGTGCACGCTTATCTCTCTCTCTCTCTCTCTCTCTCTCTCTCTCTCTCTCTCTCTCTTCCACACACACACTCTTTCATACGCACACAATACTTTGGGGCAAAACATCATTAAGCCACACATTAGCAACACACATTTCACAAACAAGCTCACACATAACAATTTCAATAAAACTGGTTTATTCCATGCATGATACAAGTTATTCCTCTGACTACCACAATAATAATATGTCAGATTTTATCTGGCATTACGGTGCGAAAGACTATTGTGCTACAACATAACACAAGCAAGTTGGGTGACAAAACATTAAAGAGGAAAAACCAGTACCAAAGTATAAATAAATTAATTAATTCTTGTATTAATTTATGTTGCTGCAAATGTGTGTGTCAATAAAACATTTGTTTAAACCAAGGTTAAACACCACTTTCTTTATCCCATTGCTAGAGATAAAAAAAAAAATGAAAACAACCCTCTAGATAAAATAAAAAGGAAAGAAAATCCTCATGTTGATGACTTTTTATTGCACAAACAAAATTAGGCGTTTTTTTCTAATTTTTTCTATAATTAAAAAAAAAGAAGCAAATATAGTTTCTTTTTTGTAATTTCTAAACTACGACCACATATTGTTTGGGGGCGACCAGAAGCGCTCATTTGTAGAAAGGATCTCCTTTAGGTTTAAAAAAACAACAACAAAACACTTATATACAAAATGAATTGTTGATTGAGAAAACAAATAACAATAAAAACGCAAATATATATATATCTGTTTAAAAAGTGCGCATCACATCAAAATTCAATATTACATATCTAATTTCGAAGAAAATATTTAACTAAATCACATCTATTACAGGATACAGGCATCTAATTCAGAAAAGATGTGCATCACATTTATTACATGATATTCATAATTCAGAAAATATGTGCATCACATCTAATACATGATATTTGTCATTCAGAGAAGATGTGCATCACATCAGAAAAGATGTGAATAACATCTGTTACATGATGTTTATAATTCAGAAAAGATGTGAATAACATCTGTTACATGATGTTTATAATTCAGAAAAGATGTGAATAACATCTACTACATGAGGTTTATAATTCACAAAAGATGTGCATCACATCTATTACATGATATCTAGTCTATTAAAAACCATAAACAACAGCCATTCAAAACATTAAACAACAGCCATTCCCTAATATATTTTTTGCTAGAAGTTAAAACAAAAAGAAACAAACTGATGTTTGTTAATTAATAAAAAATAAAAAGCAATTGAAGCTATTCAACTGCAGCAACAAAACTATGAAATAAAAGTAACAAAATAAAGAATAATCATCATTTTTTCCCCATTTTGCACAAATGCAACAACTTTCTTTGGGGGGTTCTTTTTCACTTAAACAATCTAATTTTGGAAAAAGTCACAAACAGAAACCCTAACAAGCAACCAAAAATACAATTCATCATGGCATGACAGCTAAAGTCGCTAATGTTGAAGCTGGAAAAATAAAAGAAATGATTTGTGTTAAGACGAGCAGCCATTCTGTTTTTCATAAGAGTTTAATATTTGTAGCAAAAATAATAATAATAATCAAAACCATTTAAATGCAACAAGATGCATAACAAAAAGGCTAAAGGGGTGAGACAAGTACAAAATGGACAACTGTCTTACACTTCAAGCCATAGGCATATTTTTAACTACTACTAGTACCTAGGTCAAAGACACTGTAATGGGAATAAGACAGACAACTGGAGAGTTATGGCAAGCCGGGCTGATAGGGTTATCGTTCGTGATCCCATTAACAATGGCGGCTCTATCCAAAGACTGGAATTTGAATCGACGTTTTTTTTAATACCAGATTCAAATTTTAGTGCTTGGGCAAACCTTTTCCCCTGAAGACAAAGAAAGGTAAGGAAGCTGCAAATACGGACAGAAAATCTATGAAACAGTAACAACCAGTGTTAAATTCCTGCTGATGTTCATGGTTCAAGGGGGGCATAATCAGTGTTTCTGTCCTCAGTACTCATATAGGGGAAAATGTCCGCTTGTCTGTCTTATTCCCATTACAGTGCTTTGCCTAGGTACCACATTACATCAAAACAGACGCTGACATGCACTAAACTTATATTCAAGGGAGAAAAGAATAAAAGAAAAAAAGGTCAAGGTCAAGATGTGCCCCCCCCTACATTTCTCGATTAATTGTATTTTTCCGTTATTGCCTTTCTTACCATACATAAAGCTGTATTTTAGGAACATTTTCACCAAATTATCTTTTTTGAATACTAACCCTAACCCTAACCCTAGCCCTAACCGTAACCCTACCCCCCACCCTATAAGACGGAAAAACACAACGAACCACAACTGTGACAAATCGCGGTGTACTGCAGTACATAGTAGGGGGTAGGGTTAGGTTTAGGGCTAGGGTTAGGGATAGGGTTAGTATTCCAAAAAGGTTATTAGCTAAAAATGTTCCTAAAATACAGCTTTATGTATGGTAAGAAAGGCAAAAACGGAAAAATAGAATTAACCGAGAAATGCAGGGGGGTGGCACATCTTTACCTTTACCGAAAAAAAAGACATTAAAAATTTTACAATGAAAAAAAAAGAGTTAAAAGGCAAAAAAGAAAGCCACCAGGACAATCTAAATTTGAAAAGAAGAAGAGAAAAAAACCATATAAAAATAATTCATGTTACACGTCATCTGGGTCGATTTCCGTAGAAAACCTAAAGGTTTGCATCTCATATATCTCCCGCATAGCAAAAGTTTACAACCCTATATGGGGTCACTCATCTTGATTAAAATAGATACAGTGGAATAACAAGGTGAATATATGATCAAACGAATTTTATAACAGTTTCACTCAGTAACAATTTGGGCTCACCTAGAAGGTGAATATATAAGAAACAAAAAAAAGGCTATATATAGCCTTGTGAACAGATATATTTGAACGGAAAAAACAACAAAGTAATAAAAAAATAATTAAAAAATACCTATCTTAATGCCTCTTATATTTGAACACTGTGTAAGTGTGTGTGTGTGTGTCTGTTCGCCCTGTGACTCGCGAACCAGTGTACAGAATCGCTTCAAATTTTGTGTGGTGATATATTATGGCGCAGGGATGGTCCCATAGAAAATGTGTAACCGTGGTGATCTTGACCTTGGAATTTGACCTTGAAAACCGGTCAGAAGTAGGAGTAGTAACTAAAGGGTAGTAATTAGGGAATGAGTGGCTGGACTGGTTTTCACTGGTTACTTCCCTTGCATCATAAACCTCAGTGAAAGAGGGGGGAGGTGAAAGAGAGAGACAGTGTGAGTGTGAGAGAGAGAGTGTGTGTGCTCGCGGGCGAGCAGGACTGCTAATTAAATATAACTAGCGCAATGCCTAGTACTGGTAATGCCACGTACTGATAACACTGAGTACTGGTTTTGCCGGGTCCGCGAAATATTATAAATACTTTTGTCTCTCTCCATCTTTCCATCTTCTTCACTCATCCCGTTCTACTACCCACCGCACCCCCCACGCCAACCATACCCCGCCCACCCACGCGCAAATGACACGGCCGCCTCAGTTGCCATCGCCCCGGCCCGTTAGGGCTCATAGCAAATTTGTAGCGATTCGGTCGTTATAAGGCCCGTTCTGTGTTTCAGACAGACAGACAGACACACACTTGCCTTTTTATTATATGATTTGATACACACCAAAAATCTTATATTCTGCAAAAACTAAACTGAAAATGAAAATGAAACTAAGAGGCAGAAGCTTCCAATTCCAATGTCTAAACTTATTATTTTAGGAGAATCTTTTCATTATATAATACCATAGCCTTAAGATTTTATATTTAAAAAACCCACATTCTAGGACTTGAAAATTAAAGATTCTTTACTCTTAGAAATAAAATAAAAAACCAGTCGGTTACAATCTCAATATATATCCATTTTTTTCTCCCTATAGAGGATCAAATTTTGGAATCATATTTTGAAAAGAACCATGCATTTTCAACTATTCTGAAATGAGTTGTTCACTGAATAATGTTTCTTTTTATCTTGAAGGATTTTTGTTTGTTTGCTGGGGGTTTTGTGTAAAGGCTTTGGAGTGATTGGTGGGCAGCGAGGTTTGTAGTTGAAAATGTTAAAATCCTGTGAGGTAGTGTTAAGATTTCTTCTCAAACTTTGATGAAAAAAAGAAATGGTAATATAATGTGCTGTCTGTGCAAATATTATGTTGCACATATGTTGCTCAGAGTACTAATTTCACAATTAAATTAAAAATAAAAACATTGATACACACACCTGCTCATCACACTTTAAATGTGAATCATGATGTTATCATAATTTGTCTTTAAACATAAAAAGTCACCATAATTTAAGAGGTGCACCTTATTATTAAAAAAATCAGATGTTATTATATATTTCTGCTATTTTATTAGTCACATTATAGGATGCAGTGGTCTCAGTCTGGGGGAAAAAGTGTGACCTTATCATTTGCAAAAACATGGTAAACAAGTTGTACTTGGTAGCATGATTTAAAGGAACTTCACATGCCCTATTTGGATGCAAAAAACAATCTGAGAAACTCCACAGCATGGTTTTAGAATACCGATGAACACATACTGCAAACTCTATTGCTTTGCTTACCTACCTTTTGTGTCACATTCTTCAAAATAAATTGAGCTAATAAATCATAATTTGCAAAAATGCACTGTGGAGTTCACTAGAACGTTGTCTGCTTTCTGTGAACAAGTTCTCCAGAGCTATAAAGCTGCAACGCCATCCACAGAATTCCTCAAGATCAATTTGCTTGTTTCAAGCCAGCATCTGTGGGTGACGTCAAACCAAGGATGCATGATATCGAAGAAATGGCGTTGTGGGTGAGACACAATGGCCGGCTGATTCTGGCTGGTAGATCTGCGATTTTTGGAAATAAATGTGTGAGTGCTCAATTTGTTTGGAAGAACGTGACACAAAAGGTAGGTAATAGCGATAGAGTTTGCAGTCTGTGTTTAATCGATATTCTAAAACCATGCTGTGGCGTTTTTCATAGTGTTTTTGCATCCAAATAGAGCGTGTGAAGTCCCTTTAATAACTGCTGAATGTATCTTGGTGCATGCTATTAAATGTTTTAAGATTTGAAGTATACATACAATTTTTTTTTAAATGGTATAAGAGGTAAAACCTACATAAAACGGCTACCAACGTCAACAAAATGTATCATTGCAAAACATTCTTTTACAATCTTACAACAATGCTTTGTAACATTAGAGATTCAAAAACAACTTTTTGAAATTTAATTCTATTACAAGCACAGCATACATACATTCAAGAAATGTGTGACAATTATGCATCAAGTATAAAAAAGTCACAATTCTGAGCATATATTTCAAAACTTAGAAAAGGGGGGGGGCATAACTACAAAGCTAAAATAAATCTACATAGCAAAAGTAAATATTAGAAGTGGTCTCACTAAGCATTCATTTGCATAGATACAAGCGTGCGCACAAGCATGAATATATGTGCACACTCCTGTGCAGGCATGCACACAAACACACAAACCACAAACACAACACACACACGCACAGAGGAGATCCAGTGTTAACTGGCGATAAAAGAAGTTGAGGCAAGGTGCAAAACATTAAGAAATGCTAAGACCAAAACTACCTAGAATTTGGAGAACTGAAATGGAGTGTTTTGTGGTTAAAACACACACAAACACATACACAAAGCAGGGTAAAAAAAAGTCACAAATGAACAACAGACACATGCAAGAAGCATAAAAAACACAAGCACTGCCAGTCATATAATATCAGTTCACAAAACTCACTAATCATATGACTTCACACCACAAAAGTCAAAACCAAATCTTTGGCCGATGATCAATTAATAAACACATCAGCAAACAAAACGTTTGCTGCTAAGAAGCCGAAATGAAAACTAAAGCTAAAACGATGAAAATAAGATCAATGAAATTCTTCTTCTTCTTCTGCGTTCCCAGGCCATATGGCCACAATGGGTAAGGTACGTATGTGTCTGGTTTTCAGTTTTCACTGGTCTCCCCGCTGCGTACAGCCGACACATTCCGATTTCGGAGGAGCTCAAAGGAGAAAAATGATTTGGATTTTTTTTTTGAAAAAAAGGCAGGAGAATGGGCCAGAAGTCAGAAAGATAGTAGATAATAGAAAGCAAAGGGAAAAGGTAGAGTCAAAGAGAGTGGCAGATTAGAGGAAGTTACAAGCACAGAACTTCTAGAAGGTGGGGGAACTATATTTACGAAAGACCCCCTGGTATCCCCACAGGGAGATCACTGAAATAAAAACCAATGCTTAATTTAACGCACAGTTTCGAATCGGAAGTAATGTCTTTGGCAGATGAGTAAATACACAGCTTACAAAACTTGAAACTCTACAAGAACAGAACGTGAAGATAATTATTACTAAAGAAAGATTTTGGAGTAGGTTTTTAATGTAGCGCATCACAATGTTGGAGTGAGATGTGTTCTACTTTACCCTGGCTTAAAGACTCCAGGGATCATCCCAACAGCCGAAGCACTTGAATACTAAGGTACAAATGCACCAGCTAGGGATGAGAACATAGCGCGTGTGACAGTTTTTGATTATCCCGCCACATGAGCAGCCACACTCCGACTTCGGAGGATGGAGGGAGATGAAATCAATACAGTAGTTCACAATACCTTTCACTATATCTATGGCTCTAAAAACAAAAATAACTAGCTCACAAATAAAACACAAAAACAACAAAAGCGATGTTTGGAGATATCATATTACCGATACATACTAATGAATGCATAGAGTACCAAAGGGGGTTGCGTACCCCTCAAAATGATGCAATCAATGACGCAAACATGACATGATTTCTTTACAATCTCTACAATTTCAAGGGGGGGTACCGTGTACGCACGTACCCAACCAACATGCAGACCTTTTAGTACTCTAGTACTAATATGAATTGCTGAAAGTGTAAAGCAAAGCTAAAAATTCAGCTACAAATGGAAAAAATCATCATTATAAAAACACAAAATTATCACCATGTTGTGTGTGTGTGTGTGTGTGTGTGTGTGTGTGTGTGTGTGTGTGTGTGTGTGTGTTTTCTTTCTTTTTAATATTTACTGCACTTTTCTAACTAGGACAGGTTTCCAAATCCTTTCTCGCCACACGTGCTTGCTACATTGCGTACTTTATAATACAAGCAAGCAAGTTTACAAACAAGTAGCCCCAAATCATCATTTCAGAACGAAAAATAATATCATTTGAAAAATAGAAGGTGACCTCACAAGCATTGAATCAGGTTAGTTTTTCACCCCTGAAAACCAAATGTCTTTACACAGCACCAGAACTGAACAAATCAATTATTGATCAACAAAGAATCAAACCCGCATCACCCACAAATATTTGCGTAGGCAAAAAAAAAAATATATATTAATATAAAAAAAGGCATTACTTTCAAAAACATAACACATCAGTGAAAATGAATGTGCATATTGCTGGCACAACAGATATCTATATAAAAAAGACATTAAGTGATAAACATGGGCGCAAAATATTCACACACACATTCCCACTGAGAGCATAAGCCGCAGATCAAAATGTAAGCACACACATACCTTTCCCACTTGCGTTCCACGCCTAGATGCCTCCTTCAACAAGCTGGACGCTCAGATGCATTTAGTGATCCTTTACGTATTCATCCCCCTGGGAATACCAGGGTTTTTTCAGTTCATTATAGCTCCCCGCCTTCTGCCTGTTCCGTGCTAGCAATTTCCTTCAATCTATCATTCTCTTTTACTCTGCCTTTTCCTTTGCTTACTGTTATCTAACATTATTTCAGCTATATTGGCTCGCTCTCCTGCCTTTTTTTCTAAAAGAAAAAATCTTCAGGTAATTTGAGCTTGTCCAAAATTGGAATGCGTTGGCTGAATGCAGCAAAGAGATCAGAAAGCAAAGATCAGATACACATGGTGACCAAACCTTTTGCCTGAACTTTCCATCACAACCCTTCTTCTTCTTCCAATATAGTTGGCACGGTCAGTTCTGACCATTATTACAACTGAAAAGGGTGAAGAGAGAGAATAACAAAAGAAAAGAAGAGAAACAGAAACAAAGGAGAGAGCGAGAGAGAGAGAGAGAGAGAAAACGAAAAACGAAAACGAAAACGAAATTTTATTTAACCAGGGAAGAGAGAGAGAGAGAGAGAGAGAGAGAGAGAGAGAGAGAGAGTGTTTTGGTGGGTAGACAGCCAGACAACCAGCCAGACTGGGACCGTTCAGTGGAACCCAGCCATGATGCCGGCCCAACCATTGCCTACCCTTGCTATACTCGTCCCTTTAAGAGCAAAAAGAGCACGAGAAGAATCCTATTTTCAGGCAGGCCCCTGCCTGAGCCTGCACCAAATGACTTGAATTCAGGCTTCAGGCACACCCACACGCACCCCTGGACACATAGATATTTCACCTATTAACCCCTCCACTACCAAAGGGAAACAGAAAAATTGATCAACAATTATTATAAAATTTAAAAGACACCTGTTAGGCTCAATCTGAAAAAAATGGTCTAGAGATTTATCTTTCCTGATTGTCTAAACAAACAAAATCATTATTCCAGGGCCATGACATCATCAATGACATCACACACCCCATAGTAGACACTGGACTGGACAGGGAAGGGGGTTAATGTCATGCAGAAACACAAAACAAATCATTATTCCAGGGCCATGACATCATCAATGACATCACACACCCCATAGTAGACACTGGACTGGACAGGGAAGGGGGTTAATGTCATGCAGAAACACAAAACAAATCATTATTCCAGGGCCATGACATCATCAATGACATCACACACCCCATAGTAGACACTGGACTGGACAGGGAAGGGGGTTAATGTCATGCAGAAACACAAAACAAATCATTATTCCAGGGCCATGACATCATCAATGACATCACACACCCCATAGTAGACACTGGACTGGACAGGTAAGGGGGTTAATGTCATGCAGAAACACAAAACAAATCATTATTCCAGGGCCATGACATCATCAATGACATCACACACCCCATAGTAGACACTGGACTGGACAGGGAAGGGGGTTAATGCCATGCAGAAACACAAAACAAAAAGAGAACATCATATTCATGAAAAATGTTTTCCCACTCTATCCTATACATCGAATCATCAGCTTCCCCCCCCCCCCCCCCCCATTTTTTTTCCTTAATACAGTCAACTTTTTTTTTTACACACTATTTGTTCACAGTTCAAAAGAACCAAAACATTTTACCAAGAAAAAACAACGCACACTACATCACTAACATAAACATACAAACAAGCAAGACATACATACATTTACACACACAAATATAATTTAGAACACATCTTGACTAGTTTGTTTTCAAAAACTTTTAAAAATTATCATCATCATCATCAACAATAATCATAATTTTGCGTAGCAAGCACAGTGAACAACTACGTGTCAATTGAAGTCAAGATTTCTAGTTAATGCCTAAAAACTATGACCAAAAAAACCCTATTTATTTAACTAAAATATTTATGTCTGGAGGTCGATTCAAAATCTAACTAAAACCTTTATATTTGGAGGTCTATTCAAAATCTAAGTATGTAGTTTTTAAAGAAAATAATATCGCAGCATTTATTTTCAAGGAACCAGTCTTGAAACAGGTATAAATATTTAAAAAAAATTACTCTCATTTTGCTTGCAAAATTTGTTTTTGGCTTTCATTTCTCTCTTGCTACTAGAACACATCACTTACCACAGATTTACATTGAGAACTGCTAATAACGCTAAATTTTCTTTCTTTTCACTAAAAATAAAAAGTTACAAAAAAACTAAAACCAAGCTGAAAAATAATGCGATGAGCTTACGTTTCATAAATCAAACCCGTGCAGAAGGCAAATGTGTTCTTCAATGTCGCCAACTGACAGTGAGCTTAACATTTCTTGATTCGTATTGCAGTTTGGTTTGTTTGGTTTGTTAATCTACAGTAGTGTGCACTTGTTAGCACCATCTCAGTATTTCCTCAAAACAAGAAACATTGTTCATCAAATGCATGGGATGTTTTTTCCTGGCATCACTGACTACCCAACATTTCTTGCCTTCTCAGTCTTCATTTTTCCTTCTCATTTTTCAATTTGTAACCATTCTCAATCCTCTTTTTCTAAGAAAAAAAAAATCACAACTTACACAATTCATATAAAAAAAAATGATTATTAGAATAGAAAAATAATAAGAATTAAATCAATTTGCCTGCTGACTTTTTCTGCATCCTGACAAACTGGAGTGTGGCTGAGACTTTGGGATTGGAACGAGTGGCTTGGGAGTGACACCACTGCACAGCCCATAAGATCCAAGGGACAGAAAAAAAAATCAGTTGCCTGCTTCACAAGTCCAGGAAAGGGATAAAAGTGGTAAACCACCCTGAAATATCTTTACACCTAAAGTTGACGTTTGCTTGTTGCGGTTGTCTTTGTTGGTCAACAAAGAATTAAACCAATGTTAGTTTTAGTACAGTGGAACCTCCCTTATAAGAGCTTCAAAAATCATCCCAAATGAGGTCTTATAAGGGAGGGGTCTTATAAGGGAGGGGTCTTATAAGGGGGGTCATTTTAATACTTACAAAGAAGGGCAATGTCTTTTATGTGGGAGTCTTATAATGGGAGGTCTTATAAGGGAGGGGTCTTATAAGGGAGGTCATTTTAATACTTACAAAGAAGGGCAATGTCTCAGAGAAGTAGGTCTTATGTGGGAAGGAGTCTTATAATGGGAGGTCTTGTAAGGGAGGGGTCCTATATGGGAGGTAATCTTAATACTTACAAAGAAGGGCAATGTCTCAGAGAAGTAGGTCTTATGTGGGAGGGAGTCTTGTAATGGGAGGTCGTTATATGGGAGGGGTCTTATAAGGGAGGTAATTTTAATACTTACAAAGAAGGGCAATGTCTCAGAGAAGTAGGTCTTATGTGGGAGGGAGTCTTATAATGGGAGGTCTTATAAGGGAGGGGTCTTATAAGGGAGGTAATTTTAATACTTACAAAGAAGGGCAATGTCTCAGAGAAGTAGGTCTTATGTGGGAGGGAGTCTTATAATGGGAGGTCTTGTAAGGGAGGGGTCTTATAAGGGAGGTAATTTTAATACTTACAAAGAAGGGCAATGTCTCAGAGAAGTAGGTCTTATGTGGGAGGGAGTCTTATAATGGGAGGTCTTATAAGGGAGGGGTCTTATAAGGGAGGTAATTTTAATACTTACAAAGAAGGGCAATGTCTCAGAGAAGTAGGTCTTATGTGGGAGGGAGTCTTATAAGGGAGGTCTTGTAAGGGAGGGGTCTTATAAGGGAGGTAATTTTAATACTTACAAAGAAGGGCAATGTCTCAGAGAAGTAGGTCTTATGTGGGAGGGAGTCTTATAATGGGAGGTCTTGTAAGGGAGGGGTCTTATAAGGGAGGTAATTTTAATACTTACAAAGAAGGGCAATGTCTCAGAGAAGTAGGTCTTATGTGGAAGGGAGTCTTATAATGGGAGGTCGTTATATGGGAGGGGTCTTATAAGGGAGGTAATTTTAATACTTAACAGAGAAGGGCAATGTCTCAGAGAAGTAGGTCTTATGTGGGAGGGAGTCTTATAATGGGAGGTCGTTATATGGGAGGGATCTTATAAGGGAGGTAATTTTAATACTTACAAAGAAGGGCAATGTCTCAGAGAAGTAGGTCTTATGTGGGAGGGAGTCTTATATGGGAGGTTCCGCTGTACCAGCTACCCTGCCAGGGACCACGCCACCTGCGATCCGCTAGTGGCATGGACTATCCCCAAACCACCCCAACACATTGTTTTTCTCCTCACATTTCCTGATATGAACACTGTTGACTGTCTTCATGCTATGTTAAATGAGTGG
>CM065684.1:35481963-35504463 GCA_017654935.2 Phymorhynchus buccinoides | reverse complement strand
ATTTTGAAATAATAGGTGTTTTACTATTTTTTTTTCTCTCTCGCAGCCCATATTGAGTACTAAACAGTCACAATCATGACTGTCCGAGTGCCACAAGAATATCTGAAAAAGTCCGAAGAATCTAAAATATATTTCAAAACTTTGTTTCTCACTGACAGTTGTGTTGACTAAAACAATCCATTGAGTCCTATGTATCAGCTTTCCTTTCACCATTGTCCACCTTCCCCTCTGCCTTACGCCTTCTCCCCAGCAGGACCCGTAAGGTGTGTCTGTAGCGAGAGCCCATGACAACGTAAACGACAATGTTGAAGGTGGCGTTGAGGAAGATGAACACCTGAGAGATCCACAGACTGCTCAGAAAGAAGTTTTGCTGGCGCCCTCCAGAGTTCATCTCAGGGAAGAACAGCCACACGATGCGGGACAAAGCCACGGGCAAAATACAAGCGATAAACAACACGGAGTTTCCTACTAGCATTCGAGTCAAGGCAATTTCTGGAAGCGAAAGCGTGGAGGATGCGCCGGTAACACGCCACGTTACTGCCTTTCGAAGTTTTATCACCGTTATGATTGTCGTTGTCGTCACAACAACGATTTCCAGAGATGGCAGAGCCAGACCGAAGACGGTTCCATGGAGAAAATCTACAAGCTGTCGGTGATTCCGGTAAAAGTGGCCCATCACGGGAGTCCTCTGCACCAGGCCAGACACAGGATTGTACATGCAACCGATCCGATAGCGGAAAGACACGATGCAGTAAAGACTTAGGATCAGGGACGACATGCCAATGATGATCACGGCCATTGTCTTGGTGCTCATCGCTGTCTGATAGCTCAGCGGACTGGCTACACAGTGGCATCTCTCACAAGCGATAATGGCGGACAAAACGGGCGACACGTAGCAGAAGCCTTGAAACACCGTCAAATGGTAGTTGGTGAAAAAGGTCAGCACAGGGCCGAACATTTCGCCCGTGCTAAACTGCAGATGCAACTGTTCGCCGTAAGAAAACATGGCAGTGATTAAGTACAGCTCGTCGGCTAAGGATAGAGCGAAGAGACACAGGTTGACCCGTTCTCTGAGCCCTTGTTTGTAGAACACGGCCATGTTGAGGACGTTGCCTGGCCCTCCGATCAGGAAGAGGAGGGCCAGAACGTTGTCCTTCAATCGTCGTGAGATGACCTCCACTTGAGCACTGACCAGGTTGTGCGGGTTGTCCCAGGGGAGGAACTCCATGTCACTGACCAGCACTGGGAGACAGCCAGGCACGGAGGACATGTTGGGCCCGCTGCTGGTCGGCTGTGAGGGATAAGGTAGGACGGTAGCATCGTTGTCTAGCTCCAGTGACTGAGTGGAGTGGCTATGCATGCTGTCCAAAATGGTATATTTCTTATTTGAATACGAAAGGTTGTTACAATATACCGCTGTCACAGGCTTTAATTCTGGTGTATTAGAAAAACAACAACCCAACAACGGCAATCAATTGCAGCGTGCGTTTAACAAGCATGTTCCCTTGACAAAGAAGAGAGAGAGAGAGAGAGAGAGAGAGAGAGAGAGAGAGAGAGAGAGAGAGAGAGAGAGAGAGAGAGAGAGAGAGAGAGAGAGAGAGAGAGAGAGAGACAGAGAGACAGATTGACACAGGCACATAGAGAAAAGAGAGACAGAACCATGAACAATAAGAAACTGTTTAAAGACCAGGCAATTTGCCTGAGAGAGAGAGAGAGAGAGAGAGAGAGAGAGAGAGAGAGAGAGAGAGAGAGAGAGAGAGAGAGAAAGTGGGGGTAGTCATGATTGAAACCCCTAAATAGTTCCATTCCATAACACGACGATCTCCATCTCCACTATAGCCCCACCCATAAAACAAGTCTATATTATTTTTATCATTTAGGTAGGGTAAGCCCTTAAAATTAAATATTTGGGTAAACTGCTTGCAAAGACGAGCATCATCCTTTTACAAATTCTGATAATGGTCTTAGTACGATTGGCTTGATTCTGAAGGTCCTGCGATTTAAACGAACTGCTGTTTGCACACAAACCACACATAAACAGATAACCAAACGGAGAGAATAAAATGTTATACGAAATAACGGTAATTTTCTATTCACAATCCACTGACTGACACCAAACTGAATGTACGCTTTACGTTTTATGATATTTATTTTCCATTCCAGTCCTGACCCCTAAAAGGCACGCACAGAAATACACAAATTGAAAACAAAATCACGGATACACACACAGCCGTGCTCGCACACGTATGTGCTCGCACACATACACACCACACACACACACACACACGCATACATACACACACACACACACACACAAGCAAGCGCGCGTGCTTACACACACAAACACGCACAAGTACACACTATAATCCTACACGCTCATTTATTTTAATATTCTACCTCTCTCTCTCTCTCTCTCTCTCTCTCTCTCTCTCTCTCTCTCTCTCTCTCTCTCTCTCTCTCTCTCTCTCTCTCTCTCTCTCTCACCAAATGTCTAGGTAATATAAAAAAAAAAAAAGTAATGATTATATAAAATGCCAGTAGATTTCTGTCGTTGATTCTCTAAGTGAAACACGCGCGCGCGCGCATGCGCCGCATGCACACGCACACCACACACACACACACACACACACACACACTCCGGAACGCACCGCTCAATCATTATGCTCATTGATTCTCTTATTCACTGCTATGTCTTTGCCTTTAATGAAATATACTGTGCAATGTAGATCGACCGATACAAGAGAAGTAAACGTATGCATGCAAGCTCAAGATAATTAGTGCACTATTTATAGTGATTTATCGAACCGAATAGCACATTAACAGAGTTCATAATTATACATTTTCTTGGTCTGGCTGTTTCTGTTGTCAGTTCTTGGATCGAGGATCGATACACCTCTACACATTTTTTCTCTCTCCATTTAAGTGTTTGTTTGTTTGTTTTTGATGATGTTACTTAGTAGGAAAGGGTTTCTTTCTGATACAGTAGCTACCAATTTCACAGACGTTATTCTTAAAATGTACATGCTTACAAGCTAGGGGTCGCTTTTCCTGGAAAACAGACGTTGTAAAAAGATAGTTATTGTTGTGAGTTTGTTTCTGTTTAAAGCAACTCCTAGCGATCTGTCTTATCCCATTTTGAAATTTCGTAGAGTATTACATACAGACAAGAACCCATTATATTAAGAATGAATGAGGTCAGAGATAAACAACAGTGTAGGACTAGACAAACTCAAACACACGGCTTTCTTGGGGTTGGTATTAACAAGAGAATGTACCAGCTGCTTACAATTCCTTCATCACCTTAATATTATCAATAAGAAGGATATAACATTGTACTGTTTATGAATGATCAAATAATTACTAATAGCGGAATGGGGTCATACTGACATTGGAAAACCTTTGGGTTTTCTGGAAGCGATTCCAGCCGCACGTAGCTGCCATTGATAGCTTGTAGAGCTCCAGTGATAATGACATTTCTTTCCCTTTACACTGCGGAAAGAAAAGAAAGCACGGGTACAGTACAAACCTTCACCAAAGGAGGCAACTCAATCTTAATCTGGTTAAAACGCTCAGTCGTCCATTAGGGAGTTATTGAAAACATAAAACCGTTAGTCTACAACGAGGCACTTTAGTAGTTATAGTTATGAGTTCCAAGGTTTGGACTCGTTTTCAGGCTAGTTTTTCATGGATGAAACGGAAGGATTGAAGCTATGGAATCACTGTATCAGTATAAGCTTTGTTCGAAGATTTATCACGTCATCCATCCGAATGTTAGCCTGAACTATTCAAGTCTTACTGGGTTATACCTACGGAAATTTCATCGAAATTAGTCCACAACGTTCACAACAGAACTGATCCTTATCTGTTTGATTATGAGAACAGTCAAGAATGACTCCAATAGGTAACGCAAACATGTGCGATTAATACTCTAAATCGTCCCTACATTTTATCAAAACCCGTTCGCAATTTCCCGCATAAATCACAGTCATACAACAGACCAAGCAGCAAAGACGAAGTTTTAATTAAGTGCCTTTGCGGAGGTTAATGACTGAAAAGGAAAACCACTCCATCTTGATCAAAGAGATCAGGTAATCATTACGGAGCATCACTCCGGCCATAGCTCAGGGAGGACTGGTGTGGATTGTCTGATTAACGGCCACAATCAGCGATAATTATGGCTGCTTAAGGTGTCAGATTACCACGTGACCATCAGAACGATAATAGCTGATCAAGATTCATAACGATGAGGGATAGACGCGGATTGCACGTGCACAGGTTGGGGAACAGACACGTGAGCGCAGACACGTGCGTACGTGTATACTCATACGAATCTTGATTACAAAAATCAAATCAAAGCGCACACACACGTTAGCATTCATAACGCATTCAAACAAAAACGCAATACAAAGCGAACACACACGGATGACATAAATGGAATACAGCAGAAATAGACCTAATGGCAAGAGAGAGAAGAGAAAGAGAGCGGAGCTTTAATGACGGGGGAACAGGTGGGTCTTGAGGTTAGCTTTGAAAGCATACGCGCGCATACACACACATATGCGCGCGCACATTCAACAAATTATGAGCAAGCTAAGCACACAAACATACACACGTACGCGCACGCTCGCACGCACGCACGTACACACACACACACACACACACACACACACACACACACACACACACACACACACACACACACATTGTCTCAGCTTTGTCAATTGTATTCCCCTACAATTCACTAGGCTTCCTTTTTTCTATGGTTAATATGTACAGTAGTAGTAGTAGTAGTAGTAGTAGTAGTAGTAGTAGTAGTAGTAGTAGTAGTAGTAGTAATTAGGGCTAGAAGTGGGCCTCGCGGCCCTTTTACGCCCTATCTCGTTGGTGACTTTGATTTGTTTCAGGGTGGCTTGCCTTCTACAGCTAAACTATAAAATTTAACACAAATATGGAATGGAGTTTTTCTTCTTGTTTTTTTTATTCATCGAAAGTAGCATACAAAATTGACATAATTGTGTCTTTGTGCAAAAGATTTTTGAATGTATTTATGTTAGGCGCAGCCTTAATGTTAGTTGACAAATTATTCCAGTATTGAACAACTCGGTTAGAAAAGCAAAACTTGCGAATGTTAGTAACTGATCGTCTTAAAAATAACTTCTCAGTACTATTTCGTGTCATGTTTGTGATACTTTTAATTTAAAGACCCACCACGCCAGGTGTCAAAATCACGGTTTTCACGTGTTTTCCCTCTTGTAGCTGGTAAGAAATCTTAAGAAATCTTCCAAACATAAGAGGGAATGTGACACGTGACGTGGGGGGTCTTTAACAAAAAGGTTGTTAAAGTCTATGTTATGAATATTATTTATTATTTTATATACTTGTATAAGGTCTCCCCTGACTCTGTAATCCCAGGAATGTTATCACACAGATGCCCCCCCCCCCCCCCCCCCCCCCCCCCCCCACCCCCCCCCCCCCCGAATTTTATCCCACAGATGCCCCCCCCCCCCCCCCCCCCCATTTTCCCCCTTAAGTAATGTTATTTCTACTCAGTCTTCTTTTCCGATTTTGCTGTCATTCCTACTTGTTTGTTGCCATTTTTGTTTCGTCTCCCTTCTGTGTTACACTGAAGACGGGCTTACAGCCCGAAACGTTTGTGTCTTCATTTTCTATTAAAGGACCTACCTGCTACCGGTCTGCTTTGTGTTTTGTTGTGTCATCTCTTAATGATCTATCTATTGAAAACAGGGAGGACAATAATGAAAAAGATTGAAAGCATTCACTGCTTCATAATTTCGATTGATTTGATGTCCTATTTGTCATTTGATAGAATTCATTATGCGTAACAGCATGTTTTCCTTCATAATACACGTATTGCTATCCATATTCTGAGGGGGTTGTTTTTATTATAATAAGAAAAGGAAATAAATGGGACGGAGTAGTGAACGTGCGCATGATGTGTTCTCTCTCTCTCTCTCTCTCTCTCTCTCTCTCTCTCTCTCTCTCTCTCTCTCTCTCTCTCTCTCTCTCTCCTCAAATGTTTTTGGTGCGGATCCGTTAGAGCAATGTTTACTGGATCTGTATGATTCCCATGTTTTTCATGTTCTTGTTTGGGGGGGGGGGGGGGGGGGGGGGGGCGGTTGAATACCCGAACAGCTTCAGAAAATTATTCTCAGATCAATGTAGAAGACACCGTAGAAAACCACGCATCTTCTAGAATATCACATGATAAAATAAAAAATACCTTTGGAGAACAACTTCTTGGTTTTTGTAATGCATTGGACATTGTGATCCTAAATGGATTATGCAAATATGGTTTTGATGGAAGTATAAAGTTGCCTCTGATAGCTAGCAAGTTGATGTTGACGATGCACTTCATATGTTTGTTGGTTGCCTTAAAACTGCAAGCAGCTGTATGATTAAACAATGCGTTAATGGACCAAGAAAAGAGTCTTTTAACTGGTTTGATAAAGAATGTGTTCAAGCTAAGAAATTCACCAGACATAAACTCGGAATTTTTAGACGTACAAGAGAAGACGATGACAGGAACGTGTATGTGGAAGAAAGAAAAAAGTACAAATCTTTAATAAGAATAAAGAAACGAAGTTATCGAAGAGAAAAACTTAAATCACTTGAATCGCATCTGCCAAATTCGTCAACGTTTTGGAAAGAGCAGTCTGAAATGGGTTGTGGAAAGACAAAAACTAATATTAGTAATAATATTAGTCTTGATGAATGGCAAAATCACTTTAAACTATTCTCTATGGATGATGACAAAAGCACTGTTGATCATTTGGTAGAGTTAATCTTTCAGATGATGAAGACCATGTATTAAATCGAGAAACTTCTGAAACAGAGGTTATCAATGAACTTGGTTGGTAAGTAAAAAGAAGGTAAAGCTTGCGGATTAGATGGGGTAACAGCGGAAATGCTGAAAGCGGGTCATGAAGTCACTGTACCATTTTTAACAAAGCTATTTAATACTATATTTTCCCAAGGAACGTATCCCAAAGAATGGGCGAAAGCCATTGCTATCCCTCTTTTCAAAAAAAGGTAATGTTGATGATGTTGACAATTACAGAGGTAGCTCTGTTTTAAGTGTTGTATCTAAATGTTATACAGTCGTGTTAAATAATAGATTGTATAAATGGTTAGAGGAAAATAATAAGATTACAGAATGCCAAGCAGGTTTTTGAAAAAATTATTTAACAGTTGACCACATTTTCACTTTATTTGCCACTGTACAGAAATGTTTTTGCAAAAACAAAAAGTTGTATGTTGCTTTCATCGACTTCAGAGGCCTTTGATTCTGTAAGACATGATGCATTACTTAAATGTTTTCAGGGTCAAAGGGTATCCGGAAGATTTCTTTGGTTCTCTGAAGGCCATGTATGATTCTTTGTTATCATTTGTTAGAGTACATGGAGAATGTTCTGATTTTTTTGAATGCCCAGTAGGCGCCAGGGATGTGTAATGAGCCCAGCATTATTTTCTGTCTTTGTTAATCAAATTGCAAATCATATGTCTGTATCGGGTAAACATGGTATTCAGCTACTACCCGGTTTAATGGAACTGTTCAGTATGCTTTTTGCGGACGACATAGCTCTATTATCATACACTCCTTCAGGACTCCAAAATCAGCTTATATTCTAAAAAAGATACATTGATGAAATTAAATTAAAAGTTGATCTTCTGAAAACAAAACTAATGGTCTTTCGAAAAGGTGCACATTTAAGTAAATTCGAAAAATGTTTTTTAACAATGAAGAAATAGAGATAGTAAATGATTACTGCTATTTAGGGTACACGTTTACATCTAAAAGTAGTCCCCCAAAAGGGACGGCTAAGTTCGTAATGAAAGGCAAAAAAGCAGCAATGAGTCTTATTAGGGCATTTCAAAAGTTTAAAGAAATGTTTTACGCAACATTTTTTCAACATCTTTGATGTGAAAATCCAACCAATCCTGTTATATGGATCTGAAGTTTGGGGTTCTCAAAGGTTATATAACATTGAAAAGGTTCATCTACTTGTATGTAAAAGATTATTGGGTACACCAACTAAGACTCCTAACAAGATAGTATATGGAGATTTGGGCAGATTTCCATTATTCATTAATTCTTATGTTAGTACATTGAGATATTGGTTTCGATTATTACAAATGGATCAACAACGTTTATCTTTTTTGGCATATCAAATGCTTTTTGATTTAGACAAAATTGGAAGGTTATGCTGGGTCTCTAAAATTAGAGAAATGCTTTGTGAAAGTGGCTTCAACTTTGATTGGTAATGTCAAATGGTTTCTTTATATCTTTAGACAAAGGTTGATAGATATGATTAGTCAACAATAGTCAGGTAGCATAAGAGACAGGGACAGGTATTTGAGCTACAGATAATTTAAAACAATATTTGAAAAGGAAATGTACCTATGCCAGGCTGAAACTTATTCATTTAGAGTGGCGCTATCGCAAATTAGATTTGGCGTGCTACCAACAAATAATAACGCGTTCAAATATAGTGAGAATGATATGTTAAAACGGTGCCCCCTTTTGTTAAACTGAATTTGATAATAAAAAGCACTTTCTATTTAGTTGTGATATTTATTCAGATTTGCGTTTGAAATTCCTTCAAAAGCTTGCAAGATTACCTTTGAATACCTCGTTGAAGTCAGACAATCAAAATATGAATTCTTAGTTGTCTAAATTCATTTTTGTGGGAAAATCTCAAGCGAAAATCCCAATTATGGAGTGGTCTTGACAAATTTGGAAGTGTCTTTTCAACGGTTGATTGGGATAAAGGTCCCGGTGAACATTGTGTCCATGACTTATGTAAATTGACATTATGCAATGCCAAGAAGCTGGAACAGGCTCGAACAAGACAGAAGAAACAAGAGGTTGAAGAATGCCACTCCCAGTCACCTTCAACATCTGAGGCTTTCTCCCCAGATACTGCTCCACCTGCCAAGCGGCTGCGGTCGAGTATAGAAGGGCCGGTGCATGACAAAACAACATATGTCTGGTGCTGCAAGCCTGAGTCAGGCAAACACCCAGAATCTAAGTTGTCCCTCATTTCATATGCCCATGCATGGGCAATTTTCAAAAGCCATACAGTAGCCCTGGAAGATCAGAACATGCGAGACAGAATCAACTGTCTGATTGACTATGCAGCTGATCAGCCCTACGCAATTGAAATCAGATATCACGGTAAATGCTGGTTGAAATATGTGCCTAAATACCAGAAAATGAGTGCAGATGACAAACTGCCACTCATGCAAAATGTCAGTCTCTATGAGGCCAGGACTGTCTTCTTTGAATATGTCAGAACAGTGATATTTGAGGAACATGAATTGAGGTCTCTGCAGGGCCTTCTCCAAGACTACAGCTCCATCATTTCTCTGTATGGTTTCCCAACATCTGGCATCAAGTCATCCTTTATCAAAGATATCCTGACCCGCGAGTTTGAGGATAAGATTGGATTCGACTGCACGGCTGCACGGCTCAAGGATGACATCAAGTCAACCAAACTCATTCCTTGGCCGCCAAGAGTAGAGGAGCTAGAAGAGGAGGAAGAGCTTTCACCTCTCCTTGTGCAGTTGCTATCTGCTATGCTGGGGAAGAAAGAAGCAGATTTGTTTCCAAGCACACTCGCCCTCGCTTCACTGATCACACAGCATATCACAAAAAGCCCCACCTCTACTGCAATCAATGCTACGATTACTCTGAATGGAGTTACTCGCAGTAAAGAGCTTGTAGACTCTTATCACAAGTTGGGCATGGGGATCAGTTACCCAAACGTGCTTCTCCTACGTGATCTCTGGACCATGCATGACCTCGAACGATGTTCAATCTGTCCTGATGAGATTGCCGAGAGCACACCAAGCATCAGTATCATAGACAATGACGACTTCATAAATGACACCTTGACAGGAGGAAGCACAGCACATCGCTTTAACTGAATGTTTCTGCAGCGTCTAGAACGCCTTCAGCAGGAGAACACAGAAGAAGAGCAAGTGCGTATAAAGGACGCCAAGGCTGTGTCACAAATACTGACGGACAAAGCATCCCAGATGCAAGCAGTCACACCCTACAGGACCATCAAGCGAGGTGAGCCTCCCATTCGCCATGCACGTGAGCAGGCTAATTTCCCTTCCAGCACAGCGATTCAGCAAACTCGGGGCATTATTCATGCTTTTGCTCGTGCGGACGTGAATGGTGACCGTCCCGATGCAGCTGAGCACAAAGTTCCTTCCTACAACGAGTTTCATGCAAGCTTGACTAAGGACCAAGGAAAGAGCAAGGCTTATTTTCATAAGTCTTACAACCAGCCACCTAACAAGACAGTGGTGGATGACATCATGGTCAAGCTGTCAACCATCATCACAACCAAGCGCATGCCCTTTGCCTTCTTAACAGGAGACCTTCTTGTCTACGTTCTCATCCCCTGCTCAAAGCCGAGAACCCGGATAGATTCAGAGACATTGTACCATTTCTGGGTCCCTTCCATGCACAGTGTGTGATGATGAGTGCTATCTACAAGTGCTACAAGGGGAGCGAGTTAGGAGATGTACTTGTGGCGACAGGAGTTATTGCCCAAGGCTCAGTCGACCATGCTCTGAAAGGCAAGCATTACAGAAGGGGACTGCGTTGCTTGAGGCTCATGTATGAGGCACTCATGAGTCAGCTGGTACAGGAGAGACTCGCGCCTAACCTTGCTGATGACACAAAAGAAAACCTCAAGATTCTGAGAGATACAAGTCTCTCCCAAGAAGCCTGTGCTGCTGCTCATGAGGCACTCATGGAGGATGCTGACCTCAAGAGCCTGATCAACAACTAGTTCAACCATGTGGAAGCCTGTGACAAGGCAGACTACTGGAATGATTTCCTTGTAATGACGGATGCACTTTTTCAGAATGTACATGCAGTACATGTCTGCAACTATGACGAATATGTTAGCTCTCTGCGTGCCATGCTGCCATGGATGGTAGCGTATGACAACAACAGATACGGGAGGTGGCTGTCTTGACTTCTGGGCGATGCTGACGTCACTCCCTGCTGATCAAACCGCCTTTCTCCATACTGACTTTGCTCAGTCCATCACAGGTAACCCATATTCCAACATGGGACATGTGGATCGAATGCACCATGAACAAAGGCAGCAAAATGAAGTCAGGTTGGCTCTCCATCCTCCAGAATGAGAAGCTACACACGACCTGCTCTGCCAATGCATCTCACTGCACCAGAGCCTGTCGAGGACACTGGAGAAGACGAGAAGGAAGATGAGGATGAAGAAGAAGATAATGATGTGCGGATGATGCTGATGGAGTCATCAGAATCGGATTAATCCGAATCGAGTGGGGCAGAATGCTCTGATTGAGACTGATCGCACCCTTCCAACCATATTGACTGATCTGTGACAATGTCATAACAATGTGAAATATGACAAGAAAGGATAATTGGAACCTTTTAAATATTTGTTAAAGCAGTTATTGTTATCTACCAATAAGGCCGAAAAGCCAAAAGTAACCCTGATTTTGGGGGTGAATAGATTGTTTTATTTACGTGTTTAAAGAAAGTTCATATCAAAATATTACATTCTTCTTATTAAAAAAATCATAATTCAGAAGTTGTTGAGTCTAAAGTGTCTTTCTTTTGCTAATTCACTTTGCTGTAATGATCCTCAAGGAAGCCGTCTCCATAAAGTATTAAAGTAAAAATGTTGGTCAAGTGGGCGGCGGCCATCTTGAATTTGAGGGTGAAAATCATGTCATATTGTTAAAAGGATGTCAGAATCGCAATCCTCATGCTCGATTTACCCTAGAATATATCTCTGTACATGAGTCTATGTGCTTTGGTTCAAAACTTCTATTTTTAGGTTCGCACTGGTGGCCATTTTGGATTTTGGCCTGTAGCAAAAAATGCCAGCATTTTTCAGAGGGACATGGGGGCTAAATCTTTTATAAAAGGCCCAAAGAGGTCAAATCAATCGTCAAACCTTACTAGCCAGAGAGTGGTCACGGAATCTAGGTTTTAGACTCAACTAGTAGGAGTATGGCCTTACGAATCACGCAACTTCAATTATTAATTTTCTAAGAGTAAGAGGCTTAGACCCACAGGCAAAGACTGTAGGCCTACTACAGGTGTCCGTAGACCCCCCTTACCCCGGCGGGGGGGTGGGGGGGGGGGATTGGTCACTATGTTTTTCTGAAAGCTTGGTCAATATGCTTTTCAATTTTACTTGTTTGCCAAAAATAAAAATAGGGCTCCACTATGTTACATGCGCATACATATAATTAAATATTAAAGAAAGGGGTAGGGGTAATTTAATGCATAGAAATAATTTTAATTTACACAGTAAAATAAAAATTAATTCTGTTTTCAGATGCACAAGTGTCTACATAACAGTATTCTCTCTATACAGGCATGGGAATTGTCATGGGAATTCCCATGCCTGCTATAGTAATAAAAATCAGACGTGAGCCTTGCAGGCTTTGCCTCTTGTTTGTAGTGCAGTAAGACAAACTTAGAGCTATTTCCTTTGTTGTGAGCGAAACTCCTTTAGTTAAAGTGTATAAAAACACACCAACAACAATAAAAAGGCTTGTATTGTGGAAATTTCGTGCAAACGATTTGGTCTAAACGCAGGTGGCCATTAAAAAAGAGACGGCACACGCCTTCTCTTTGGGTGAAATAATTTGACTTCCAGCACCTCCGCCAAGAGGAATCGCCGATTTGACGGTTTGATTTCTAGGAAACCAGAGCAAAGTGAGTGTTGCAATCTCAGTAAAGGGTGTTTTCCTGCTGATCTCGATGTGTTTCTTACAAAAAAACTCATCCGTCAGGGTGCCCCTTTAAAGAATATGTCGCCTCCCTTACTGACAGGTCGCTGCAAAGACGACGGAGAAATAGGCACAGTAATCAATCCTCCAGAAACTCCACGCTTCATAATCACCCGGACAAGCACACAAGATGACTACATCATGCTGGAATCAGACGATATCGTCTTGGAATTTTCCTGCCCCTCTGACTCAAGTGACAGTGAAGTGCTTAATTTGGTTCGTAAAGCAAGAATAGAAAAAACACATGCTACACGAAGAACGCACTACTAGTACTAGCTATAGGCTTCTCAAACTTCCCAGAGGGGAACGTGGGGACCACAGACAACACGCTGACGTCATCGCACGTGGTTCTCCATACCTGGGAAATCGGCTTCTTTTGTTCTACCTGGGCTGACGACACCCGCACGGCTGAAGGGGAAGCCCTCAGTGAAACTCGTGAACAACGATATTGGACAATAGTATTGTTAGAAAAGGAAAACGAAAAGGGAGAAATAAAGAAAATGGACAATTTGACGAACATCTCATTTCTGCGGCCTGTTGTTTTGTTGTTAGTTTCCATTCTGCTGTTGTTTATGCCGACTTGCAAATGGAGCTGTAAGCTTTACTACAATAAATCTTTCGCATTCTCTGTCTCTCCTCTCTCTCTGTTTCTCTCCTCTCTCTCTGTTTCTCTTTCTCTCTCTCTCTCTCTCTCTCTCTCTCTCTCTCTCTCTCTCTCTCTCTCTCTCTCTCTCTCCCTATCTCCTCCCTCCCTCTCTCCTCCATCCCTCTCTCTTTTTCCCTCTGTCGATCTCGACAGTTTGTATGTGTGTGTTTGTGCGTGCTTGTGTGCGTGCGTGTACGTATGAGTATGTTGTGTGTTTGCGTGTGTATGCATGTATGTATGTATGTATGTATGTATGTGCGTCTGCGCGCGCGTGCGTGCGTGCGTGCGTGTGTGTGAATGAACTTCGCACTAACATTCTAAAATGTCCTGCCTCCCACGCTGGATTTTATTCCAGCTGAAGAAACCAATTGGGATTCCTGCTAATCTATGAATGAAGCAATGTAAATAAACAACAACCAGAGAGAGAGAGAGAGAGAGAGAGAGAGAGAGAGAGAGAGAGAGAGAGAGAGAGAGAGAGAGAGAGAGAGAGAGAGAGAGTAGAGTAAGCATTTTCCTAAATTAAATAAGACACGAATAACATCTGCACAATTGGAAGCTTGCCTGAAGAAATAGTCACTCAAAGTGGAAAGCTTGTCTCCTGAAATTGATAAAGGTCACGAGACTTGAAAGGAATCAATTGGAAATTGTACTCCCTCCCCCCTCCAGCCTAACCACCCACCCACCCACACCCACACCCACGAGAAAATCCTTCACAAGTCACCATTAGTATCTAATGGGTCAAATGCAAATACACAAAAGAAAGAAAGAAAAAATCAATTAATAGCCCTAATTATTTCGGATTTTATTCATTTTATTCTTATATATTCTGACAGTACCAGCAATATAAAGCCTCAATGTAAAATATTTTAAAACAAAATCTATTTAATCATTTTTGAAAACTCATCAATAGAAACAAGGAGCCCAAACTCTCTTTAAAATGTCAGATTTCTAAAACGAATGGATGAATCTTGGATGTCAAATTGCAAATAACTGTAGGCTACATAAAATAACTGGCACATGTATCTGAATTGGTTTTCTGGCATGCTTGTTAGAAACGACACACACACGCACGCGCACGCGCGCACACACACACACACACACACACACACTCACACACATACACGTGCGCACACGCACACGCACGCACACGCACACGCATACGCACGCACGCACACACACGCACACGCACGCACGCACACGCACACACACACACACACACACACACACACACTTGAAACTTTAAAACAGATACATTTGTGGGCATAAGAAGACAAAACAACTGCAAGTCTTTTTAATCGTAAAAAATGTTGCCAGTTCCAGACAGGGAGATCAAAGACGAACCGCAAGTGTTTGGTTGTTTTTTGTTTTTTTAAAGAAGAATTTATCCCTCTTGTTCCTACCAGACAGTATGTCGACTACATTTTAGTAGTTCTTTTCATGTTTAATAATATAATCAAGGAAAGGCTTTGACAAGAAACTCCCAATGTTTGGTCTTTGGTACCAGAAACGAGAGATTGATGACTATTCTAATCAACGTATGGAAATCTATTATTGCTAAAACACCAGGTTCGGTAAACATGAGTATGTCGTAAGCATTTAACACGGGTAGTAACGTGTAAATTAGACTGAACGTTTTGCCAGTTTAGTCTAATGTACATGATTACGGCACCTGATCTTTTGTGCAAAGGCTGTGATTGAAATGAGGGGAGGGGGGGGGGGGGGTTTCAACTTTATTTTCCAAGGATAAAGATTTTAGGCAACGCCTAGTCTTTCAATCTGTCCTTGATACATAAACAAACATAGAACACAGACGTGGCAATGCATGCCATTACACATGCATATTTGAACACACAGAGAGAGAGAGAGAGAGAGAGAGAGAGAGAGAGAGAGAGAGAGAGAGAGAGAGAGAGAGAGAGAGAGAGAGAGAGAGAGAGAGAGAGAGAGAGAGAGAGAGAGAGAGAGACTTCAGACATCCATGTACCCCCATGGGGCTTTTTTGGGAAATAAATTTGAAACTTGAAACTTAAACTCTATTTTACAAGGATAAGAATTTAGTCTGGGCCTAGCCTTCCTAAATTCTTATCTTTATAAAATAGAGAGAGAGAGAGAGAGAGAGAGAGAGAGAGAGAGAGAGAGAGAGAGAGAGAGAGAGAGAGAAATTTATTTTGAACTGAGCACGTCATAACTTAAGCTTTGCTTGTTGCTGCTTCAGTTATGTCGTTGTTGTTGTTGTTGTTGCTGTTGTTGTTGATGTTTCTTTTGAAAATAAAACATTTAAACCAGAGTGAGAGACAAACAGACAGATAGACTCACAGTAAGAAAGAGAAATGACTATGCATAGCTATAGTCCAGAACGAAGCCGTCTCTAAAATTAATGGCCTAAAAAACGATTTGCATATTTTTTCATTATTGTAGATGGCCAGAAGATTCCAAGTGATAATTATTGAAATTATATTGGTAAGAGGTCGCATCTGTTATACTGATGAATATGAATATACTATCACATACTATTCTGATCAGGATAACAGAGGCGATCTCTTACCACAATACTTCTTAAACATCATACTTCCAATACTACTTGGACATTTCTAATAAAAATAAAAATAAAAAGAACAATCTCGTTTTCTAGGCCAGGCCAGGTAAAGAAGGTTTCCTTATGGACTGCTAACGGGTTCTACTACACACGATTCCACCCCAATGCGATGTGGTTGTGACGATGTCTGTGAGTCATGATTCACGTGAAATACTTCCGTTTAAAATAATTCTACTATTTTTCGCTCACTATGCTCAAGTAGACCCCAATACATGAATCAAGTAACATGTCTGGTACCAAAAGAATATAGATATTTCATCAGATTCCTGTACGGATGACTACAACTTTAGTGAACAGAACTGGTAAGATTTCATCAGATTTATTTAGACAGTTGAATTTCACGAGACTCATGCCTCACATATTTCAAATTGCATCGCATTGTGATCAAATCGTATGTAGTGTAGCGGGCCCTCAAGAGAGACGAGGAAAAAAGCCTGTAAAACCTGTAAAACTAGCTGTTAAGGGCCAGCCACACGTCGACTAAAATCGCACAACTGTACGATCCGATTCGATCACGTGATCTCAATTCAACAATCACATTGGAGCTCACGTGATCGAATCGTATCGTACAGTCGTGCGATTTTAGTGGACGTGTGGCTGGCCCTTTACAGATTCATTTTTTGTTCTTTTTCTCTCTAGAAAACCTGTAATGAAAAGGCATGCATAGAAAATTTGTGACGCGTAGAATTTTTCTCTCTCTTTACATTGCTTTCATTTTTTTAAAAACATAAAATCGCAAGGTTCCCTTCTTTGAAAAATTCTAACAACGATTTGCTTTCTAATTGATGCTTAATTCATTGTTTCTTTGTTTCCTTTTTCTGTTTTTACATTAGTACTGAACTTTAATGTTTGGGTTCTACATTTCAAAATCGATAACAGCAATGTTATCTTTCTTCTATCTTCTTTTCTGTTCTGTTCAGTTCTTTTTATTTCGCTGCTTAGTTTGCTTTTTTATGTGAAATCTGTGTATATTCCAATTTTACGAAGCATTAGGAATATAGGATCTTTTACATTGTTTGTATGTGTGTGCTTGTGTGTGTGTGTGTGGGGGGGGGGGGGTTTTTAGTGCGATTTTTGTGTTTTAGTGCGGTGTGCGTGCATGCGTGCGTGCGTGCGTGCGTGTGCGTGTGTGTGTAACAATAACAATAACAATATGTTTAATTCCGTTTTTGTAGGCCATGTGGCCCATAGTAACATCCGCAAGAATTAACAAACTGACACGCACAGAAAGATTACACCATTTTCTCATTTCTAAGCATTTAGTAATGTACAGACCAATTCTGCATAGTGACTTTACATTTGAAGTTTTACACAATAGTTGTGCTTTAAACATTTATGGAAATCTGTGATAATACAGAGGGATATATTTTCTACGTAATGAACCATACATGTGGCATACAAATAAGAAATGTCACAACTCTTCTTTTTGTTGTCCATGACACTGAGTACAGAATGAATTGACAAGTGCTTTTCCATAGCGTATGACTCCATTTAAAGGTAATCTGTTTGACATTAAAAGACAAATTGCTCTGCGAATTTCTACCGGTTCTATTTCACTTACATAGCCAGCTCTACAAATAAGTGGATGATAGTCTAAGTAATCTGACCGAGTTGAGAGAGGATCATGCCAGTTCTGGAAATGATATCTTGTAGCGTGAATGAAAAGCAAATAAGAAGGACGCGTTATGACCGTAATTCTGAGCTGCCCAAACATAGCCAAAACCATGAGTACATAGTATTTTCCTAACGTGTGAAACCCAGTTTTCACAGAAATGTCATGTTTGAAAAACATCAAATAACATTGCTTAGGGAATCTGTTTCCAGGCATATATATCAATTTCATCCAATATTTAATCATATGGATAAAGGCATCAATATATATAGATACTCTACCACATTCACCTAAAGCTATGCTACTTGTACATCCCTCCCAACCCCTAATATCTTTTTACACATTTTTACTTGGATTTGTTCGATATCATCATATTGCTGGAAACCCCACACTTCAGATCCGTATAGAAGTATCGGTTTTACTTTTGTATCAAAGATGTTAACAACTGTACTTGTTGGAAGGTTTTTAAGTCTAAAGAACAATGATACCAGCAACAGCATGTAAAGCTTTACTTGATAGGTTTCCAACACATTTAGACCAGTTCAGAATTGCACTAAATATGACACCAAAATAATTGTAACTACTCTCTACTGTTATCTGTTTGCCTGCATAATATCAGTTCTCACAGTCTTTAATACAACCTCCATTGTTAAAGACGACAACTTTAGTTTTATCCATCTTCACAGAGAGACCGCATTTGTTGCAATAGTATTCCAAGCAATTTATTTTTCTTTGAAGATTTGCTATTGAGTCTGAGACAAGAACAATGTTATCGGCATACATTATGAGTAATATACCGAGAGGGTCAGCAAAAACATCAAACCCTTTAGCCCCACAATTTTTCAATTCTGCTTCAAGTTCTGATAAAAAGATTGAAAATAGCAACGGGCTAAGGATACAACCCTGCCTAACACCAGATATACATTCAAAATATTCAGTGATACTACTTCCCATTTTGACTGCTGCCTTTACCCCTTTGTGCATACTCTGTAAAGAACAAAACATATTACAATGAATACATCGCTGCAACATTAAAAAGAACAATTTTGATCTATCAATGCAATCAAAAGCCTTAGAAAAGTCAACAAACAATGTATAAAATGTGCCACCTTTCTTTGTCAAGTATTTTTGTACTAGTGCTTGCAAGGCAAAATGCTATCCACAGTACTATATCCTTTGCGTAAACCTGCCTGAGCCTCTGTTAGCATATCCATCTCATAACAGAATTTGACCATGTCTTCTTCTGACCACGTCTGTCTCGTTGCTGATCTCCAACTGCCCCACCCTCCAAACTTACGTTCTCGCCAGACACTTCTCCGCTGTTGACATGACACACTTTGAGGCTGAAATTCAGTCTTGTCTCGCTTCTTCACAACCAACTTCCCCTGATGACCTGAACTCCCTCCTCCTTGGGCCCCTCAACCTCTATGCTCCTGCTCATGGTCGCCTTGTCTCCAAGAGGCCATTCTCACCTTGGTTCTCATCCGTCGGGCCTCGGCTGCAAGAAGCCAAATGTGAGAGACGCAGAGCCGAGAGAGAGTGGCTAAAATCCAGTCTGACTGTACATACAGATTTTTCAAACTGCCAACAAATTTGTTAATAGCCTTGTTGATGCTGCTAAATCTGCTTACTACAATGCCAACATTCTTGCATGCTCCACTTCGAAACATCTGTATAACATCATTAACACTCTTAGAAGAAAGACCATCAGGACCCGGTGCTTTGCCTGAGGTTTTTCAAAGCATTCATGCTTTCAGCCTCAGTAATCACATCATTCATGTTTGAGGTTAAACACGTTTCACAATAATCAACATCATGTAAATTTAGCGTATCTTCTTCATCAAAAGTTGGATCATTTGAGCTTTTTGCAAAATGAAAGAGCAATTTGAAATAATCCAACCATGATCGAGAATATATGACACTGGATTTATTATATTTCATGCAAGTGAGGGTTTATAATTTCTGCCAAAATGCTTTTGAGTTATTACTGGTACAGGAATCGTTCAAATATTTTAAAATGATTTGATTATAATCAGTTTGTTTTGTTCGCACAAGTCTTTGAATTGCTTTTTAGATACAAGATATTCCTCTAGTTCTTTAGATTTGGTTAATCGAAAAGCATTTAATAAATCATCTTTATCTTATTTACTTTCCTCACAGTCAGTATCCCACCAAACTGGTTGTGACTGAAAAACCGAGTTCTGCTTCTGCACTGGTTTCATTGTTTCTGCGTTTTTTTGTATAATTTTATGCGATACATAAATTTGACATGGTTCATCAACATTGGTATCAAGAGCATAAGAGAACCTGTCAAATTCAGACTTTTCATTGGACAAAAGATTTTGTTAGAAATAAATCACAAAATGTATCTTTCCAAACATATTTTAACAATTCTTCTAATAGAATATCTTCTTTTGTCTGTACGTTTTGTTCAACATCTGTTGCGCAAGAAAGAGCAACTGGAAAGTGATCTGACTCACATCTGTTGGCAACATTCATGTCTAAAACTGAGTCCAACAATGAAAGCGAACAAATAAAATAATCAACAACACGTTTGCCCCTGTTAGCAATGCACGTCATCTCACCCTTCTGATCAGATTTTGATCTTCCATTGACAATGATAAGATCATGTTCTTTACAGAAATCAATTATTTTTTTACGAAAACTATTTACAGAACTGTCCTTAGAACATCGACTTATTTGAACTTTATCTCCAATTAGTTCAATTAAATCATCAAGTAGCGGAATATTAGTGTCATTAATTTCAGTGTCAACTTCAGAAAGATTTCCTGTATGGGTGTTAAAATCCCATCATAAAAGCCATGGTAAGTCAGGAAATAAGTTCAGTATTTCAGACATATAACTATCAAGACTTTCAATCCCTTCAGTATTATCTCCATTATATATAACATATCTCTCTGGAGCCACATAAACAAAACAAGCAATGACATCAGATACACAGTTAAATACAGACTTACTTACTTTTAAGAACACACAATCCTCAGGTTTTTTCAAGTATCCTTTGCACATGACTGGAAATATCATTATGAACACATACTGTGACACCACCTTTCAACAGGATGGAGCGTGGGCAGAAACATACTGTATAATCTGGAAATGCTTCTTACATGTCACTCTTTTTACATGTTCAAATTTCAGATAATGCAAATATCTTGACATGTTCATAATATAACCTAAAAGATTGACATTTACGTTTACAAGTCAAACCTAGGACGTTCCAAGCCATTGTCTTGAATTTGGAAGAACACTGTGGTGTGCCTGAAATGTGTGTTTGATTCGAACGAGAGTTTACCTTCTTTACGTTAGCATCAGGTTTGGGGAAGGGAAGTAATCCTGTTGCCTTTGATAATCCATCAACTTTAACATTATCATTAGCACAGGAAGAGTGACATTCGGAAATATTTTCTCTATGCTTTTCTCTATGCTTATCTGAAACAGTACTTGATAAAGAAAAAGGAACAGAAAATGGGGGACAAATGGGTATCTTTCTTGATTGGAATGTTGGCTGGCCAAATCTGCACCTGGGTTGTCATTCTTTCAGCCCTTGTGTTGTTTGGTCGTAGTCATAAGTTTTGCCATCCACAACCAGAGAATCAAACTTCAGGAAAGCTCGTTTCTTTTCTGATTTTGCCTGCCTCAGGAAGGGCACCAAAAGACGACGAATCTCACGAACACGTTTGGAGAAATCTTCACCAATGAAGACTGATTTTCCTGCTTGACAGTCCTTCAGTTTCTTTTTATCATTCATGACTCGCTGCTTATCCTTGAATCTTGAAAAACAAGCAATTATGGGAGAGTCTGGATAACCGATGAACACGCTCAAATTCAATGCTGTCTTCAATTTTCAGTTCTTTGCGAATAACATCTTGAACTAGTTGTTCACATTTATCACAGGATTCCTGTGCTTTCTGTCATTTCAAGCCGTTAAAGATGAGATTATTTCTTTTGGATCTTCCTTCCATATCATCTAGTTTTTTCTCTACGCATTTTCAACGAGGCGAATTGAAAAGGAAGAGAAAAGACATGTACAAGAAGTGGGAAAAATGAAAACAAATTTAAAAAAGGAGAATATTACTGTCATACTGTCATTTACTCGCATACAACCCCGCAAGCAGACAGCAAACTCCTCTCAACCAGTGTGAACAAATAATAGTCAAGGAATACCAATCTTGGAATGCCCCCTCTTCTTAACGACAAAAGAAGAGAATAAATTTATTCATAAATACAAAATAAATATTAAATAGTCACAAAATGCAAAGTTAACAAACGAAATAATAAGTCCCCAAACAAAACAGTTTGTCAAAACAATATCTCACTCTCACTCTCTATCTCTCTATCTCTTATAAAAGAGGGGGAATAACAAATACTATTCGGAAAACCTTACTTAAAATATGAGATGAATATTTACAACTAGATAGGAGCCTATTGTCGAGAAGGGTGGGGAGAATTTGAAAAAGGAAGGAAAATCAGAAATTTCAAAAAGGAGCACGTTTATCACAACAAACGGAAGGAAAAGAGAAAGAAAGCCCTCAGGCCGCACCCTAATAGCAACTGCCTCCCGTAAACTGGAGACGGGAAAATTTAAAGACTACAATACATAATATATAAGACAAGTACGAATATATATAACAGTACAAAAGTATTCAATACACACACAAAAAATCACACGATCATCATCAAACATAAACACAAGTTCAAAAAGAATACCAAAAAATCGCTAATTTCTTTAACTGAATACAAAAAGAGGGGGGTAACTGAACTAATCACAATTTTGAAATGACAATGAATTTTAAAAAAAGT
>CM065684.1:35469463-35476963 GCA_017654935.2 Phymorhynchus buccinoides | reverse complement strand
CTTCAGCCTTTTCAAATTTCGAGGGAAACTCATTACCTTCCAATATTATGGGGTACTCAGGAAGACTAATACCATTTTTCATTTCTTTTAATTTTTTCCATGTTTTTTGGATATCTTTATAGTCTCGAACTTCGTTCTCACAGAAATTTGACCAATATTCTTCCTTAGCTTTTTCATTTATTCTGTTACTGTAATTTTTTGCTTTGTTCTTTTCAGCAGTTTTTTTCATATTTTTTGTCTTTAAATATATTTTGTAGGCATTCATTTTTTGTTCTCTTGCTTCTTCGCAAGACGCATTCCACCATACGATACCCGCATACTTACTTGGTTTATCAGAATTACACTTAGGAATTGAAAGGTCAGCCGCACACTAAACAATATCAACAAAATTCATGTAGCTTATGTCAATATTATCGACCATTATCTCTTCGCAATTGTAAGTAGAAAGTATTTGATCAAATTTATCCCAATCAGCTTTGTTATAATTGTACTTTGTGATCTTGTTTTTAGTGCAGTCTTGAACAGTTTGTTTACCTCTGATGGTAATAACTACAGGCAGGTGATCACTACCAAGAGGATCTTTAAAGGTACACCATTCACAGCTTGGAGCAATAGCAGGGGACATAAGAGTTAAGTCAATTGCTGTTGCTCGATGATGTGAAAGGTCAGGGATTCTAGTAACACTACCATCATTTAATAGACATAATGACGAGTCTACTATATTTTCAACAAAACGATTATGCGTTAATATTTTGCACTCATTATCCCAGAATGGGGCATTTGAGTTAAAGTCACCTGCAATCAACCATTTATTATTTTGATCCTGTAGAGTATGTATCCATTCTGTGTTTTGATTGTCAGGACCCTTTGGTAAATAAACTGATATTATATTTAATGTCAAAGATTCGTTAAATTTTACTCTTGCTGCACATGCATTTATGCTTTTGTTGTTTTTTGAAAAGGGTAGTTCTATTTCTAGGTAATCTACTTTTTCTTGAATGTACAATGCTGTGCTAACCCTTCCCGTTTCATTATTATTCTGAAATATATGAGGGTAATAAAAGTGTTGGAGTTTAGGAAGCTTTTGTTCATTTTGTGTGTGAGTGTGCGTGTGTGTGAGTGTGTGTGTGTGTGTGTGTGTGTGTGTGTGTGTGTGTGTGTGTGTGTGTGTGTGTGTGTGTGTGTGTGAGTGTGTGTGTGTGTGTGTGAGGTGCGCGCACATGTTCACACACGCACGCACGCACGCACAGAACGCGAATCAGCCCAAGCTAAAACACGCCTAGACAAGCACACAAACTCACGAACAGAAAGTATTACCACAGATGCCAGACTAAGCGAGTATCATATCACCGACCACAGGCCAGCTAGAGGACAGTCCATCTCCGGACACAAGTAGCGAGCATAGGAAAGAGATCAGACAAACCCAATGCCCTCCACCCCCCACCCCACCCCAATCCCTCACACCCACCCCCCTCCACACACACACTACCATACCCCTCTCCTCCTCTCCCACACATTTGTCTTTCACCTCCAGTCTTCTGTTCGCCAATTCCCTAGATTTCCCCGTTTGTTTTTATATTTCCAGTCAATAAATTATTGTTTTCCTTTTTTAACCAAGGACTGATTGGAAAATCTTTATCCATCTAATGTAAAGTTTTTTGAGTGATCAGTGTTTAGTGTTCTATAGCTGTCAGTAGGGCCTACATGTATTTAACGGATTGTAATAATAATAATAATAATAATAATAATAGTAATAATAATAACAATAATAATAATAATAATAATAATAATAATAATAATGATAATAATAATAATAAATATACAGATCTCCAAGATAAGCAAAGAAGGCTGCCAAGAGTGGGATATAAAATCATAACTTCACATATTAGTTGCGTATATTAACCCATAGTCTTAGTGTAAATGCACGTGAGAAAAAGGTGTAAGAATACACCGTTGCTATTAGAAACTTGACGTCACAGTTATTTATCTTCACATAGCATTATTACATTACCGTCTTGTCAACGCGAGCTGTACCTACCAAAGCTGGACCCAGAATTTGACAAGCTGTGCAGTGCTACCCCAAGGATTCATTCAGCGCTGACGACAAAATTTAATAATGGTACACAACGAAGCCACTCTCAAGAGATTCATGGCTCGACTGAATCAATAGTGCCAGCTGTCACAGATCTACACAAACCATTCTGTGCATGCCACTTGGAAGGTCTAGCCGTGGATCTAGGCCTAGGCTACTCAACTCCATGACCAGCCATGCGCGTCGATATTAGTAGACGATTCGAGCTATGCAATTTTGTTACAGGGAGCTATGCAATTTTGTCACAGGGAGAGTCCATGTTGATAATGTAGACGCAGTACTGTCGCAAGATCAGCTCAAATTCATCTTCAGTCCGGAAATAAAAATAATCCCACTGAACCTGTGCGAAGAGCTACTGCACCTCCGTTTAAAAAATGCGTGTTATCCGGGCCTGTGATTGACGTTCTTGTCAAAGCTTTTTTTTCACGGTGTGTTGAAATTGACTCGCTCTCGTTAAGTGTGTACGTTTTATTGTTGGTGTTGACCGATACTTCGGTCTCCGACCTCGTGTAATAAACAGCAAGGCTCTTGAAATAGGATAAAAGCAATATCTCACTCCAAAGTCATAACAACTGATATAATAATAATAATAATAATAATAATAATAATAATAATAATAATAATAATAATAACAATAATAATAATAATTAAAAAAATCAACTACATTTATAAATGTATAATAATGTAACATAATTATTGTGTTAACATTGAGTATGAGAAAAAAAAGCGATTATTTTAAACAGAATGTTTAAAATGTATTGTTTGCCTTGGAGGATTCTCCCACATCACCTTGCCATTTGCAAGTTATTCAATATTAAAATGTTGCCATATTTGGCAATTTTCGTCCCCACTTCCGGTTGGCACTTCCGGTTCGAATTTATAACGAAAGTATTGCAATGTTACTCTTTAGTAAACACTGAAAAAAATGAAAGTATTCCGTGCAACCGTTTTCAAGTTATTGAAGATCAGAGTTTTGCCAAAATTTGCACTTTTGGGCCCATAATTCGGCCAAATGTTGGCCAATCGGTTTCATATTGGAAACGTAGCATTACAAACGTGTCTTTCAATTTTCCTGAGAATTTCAGCGAAATCGGATGAAAAGAAATCCTTGTATGGGAATTAGTGAGTGGCACAACCAAATTTACATAAATTTGAATAACTTCCAAACTATTTAACATATCGTCAACAAACTCCTTTCAGACCTGGGCCAGAGTAAGGGCTACAAAATCCAATAGTTAGTTTTGTGACGTCACTTCCGGTTTTGGCTATTCCCTGAACCAAATAAAAGCTGCCTGACCATGCATGCATCGCGTGGTTCCTCTTTTCTTCTGGAAGTCCAGAGCTCATGCACAGTGCCTAATAAAAGTTTCTGAGACCCGTGTTGTTAATCAGGTCCGCTGTCGTCAGCAGGGAAAAGAAACCAGTCTTGTACACGTAGACTGGCTACCTGTATAATCATGTTCATTCATCGGTTGTCATGCGTTAAATTACCACCAGTCATTCACATTGGGAAAAAAAGAAAAAAGGAAAACAAAGCTACCTTCCAATTTGTACTTTCGGTTCGGTTTTTATACTGGAAGTGTTGAAAATCTACGTTTTTGTAAATTCTGAAGATATGAACGAAATCTGTGCAGCCGTTTTTGAGATATTCAAGATTGAAATTTCGCCGATTTTGTCGGCCATATTTTGCCGAAAATTCGGCGAAATAATTTAATATTTCATATTTCATAGGCCCATTATGGTCCTGCAACTTTTCTGAAAATTTCAGCTAAATCGGAAAAAAAGGGGAAGTAAAAGAAAACAAAAAACACAACTAAAAACAAGACAAAACGAAAAAAGAAGAATTCTTACAAATGCAATAGTATTCTTCCTAAAGGGGAGAATCCTAAGTATTGTGTTGAAATTGAGTATGAGTTTGAACTATTTCACATAAAGTCAAAGAGAAAACAAATATGCGATTATTTTAAACAGAATATTTATATATAAAAATAACTCCGAAAAATGTAAATCTAGAAAAACGAAATGTTAGCGCCTACGTAGTTTATATATGGCATGATTTGTTGTCTCACGTAAGAGCCACACTTATTTAATCAATTTGAAATGCAGAGTTTGACTGCTGATGATGTAAAAGCTCTACCGCCGTGCCTATCACGTTTACGTTTGAGTATTCGAAACACCCTGTAGTAGTAGGTAGGTAGGTAGGTACGTAGGTAGGTCTAGTAAGATCAATAGCTGCAGCGCGGGAATTCTGTATGCTGGCGCATAGCTTTAACTTTAACTTCAGTATCCATGTTGACAGTGAAAACACGAGTTGTGGTGTCAAGATGATGAAAATAAACTCAATTTGAAGGGTGGGTGAAGCATCGTCAAGCGTTCGGTCACCCACGCTGCATGAGAAAGTTTGAATGAGCTTGAAGGCCAAATGTGTCGCAATGCTGGCGTTAGACAGCCTGGGGCTGTATGCACAGACATGGACAAAAGGTTGATTTCCACCGGAATGGTCAACAGTTGATGTCTGGTAGCAGGAAACACAGTTGTGTGTGTGTGTGTGTGTGTGTGTGTGTGTGTGTGTGTTCTAGGAAAAGGTAAGCCAGGAGTACACTGCTCAAAATTTGCTAAGGATAGACGACTTTTATGACCTTGATTGCTAAAAGGTGGTTTAATTGTAAGCAATAAAAATTACATGACCGGAAAGAACAATCATCCGTGAACAAAGGCTCACTTAAACTTGTTTTATCCAACAATGCATCACGTGCATTTCGAGTGCCACCCCCCAAAAGTGTCATTTCGCTGAAATGGAGTGAAAACATAAAAGTGAGTATAATTGTCAAAAACAACGACATTTCTTGCTCACAATCGTAAACGTCATACAAGAGACAAAGTTTCATGGCCGAAGTGAGATAATGACACCATTTGATACGCAAAGAGTTGTGTGTGTTGGCATGCTGGGGAGCAGTTGTACACAGACTCGTTGTGTAATTAGTGTGGAATACCACAATGCATTGCTTCCAAGGCTTGGATTCACTGCCATGATGCTGGTACTGCTGATGTACGTCGTGAAGGTGGCAGAATTTGGGCGCCTGGTAATAAAGATGGCCGTTTTCCGCTTTTTTCAGGCCTGCCAAAATTGCTCTCTGGCAGCATTTTGATTTGCTGAATGCCTCTTTGCGGAACGTTTCCACCCAAACTGTGAGGAACGGACTCCATGATTCCCCTGAGCATGTTTGGCCATTTTGCTCATTCCAGCTCATAAGCAGCCCTGTCTTTTGAGAGCCCAGAACCACGTCATCTGGACGTTATGAGACTGGACATGAACTCTCTTCACCAACGAGTTCAGGATCTGTCTTTCTTTCACAGATCGTCTGTCCAGGATGTGGAGGTCCTCAGGAGAGCGTTACCAGGAAACGTGAGTCAGAGAGCATGAGAGATCTTGAGGTGGGTTTCTGACGGTTTGGGTCTGTATCAGCATGGTCAGGAAAACAGTGTCAAAGATTCTTCAAAAAGAATCCCTGATAGCTGTTCACTACAAGTATGAGTTCATCGATGTCCACGTCAAACCTTCTGCTGGTACGACCCGAGATGGCGTCAACTTCATGGATGATTATGCACCTTTTCATCGAGCAAGGGTTGTTTACGCATACATGCAGCAAGACATCATCGTCCATATGAGGTAGGTTGCCCGATCCAGAGACCTCAGTGTAACAGAGCAATGCTGAAACATGCTCCAGCAGCCATTAGCAGCCGTTCACAGCAGCTCAGAAGTTCACAGAACTCAGAACAGTGCCTGTTAGATTGTTATTTGTTAAGTGTTTGTTTTTAGCAATTGCTCAGTTTCTTGTCACTGGAGCGCAGATGCGTCATGCTGCTGTTATGTGCCCAAGTTCACCCGCTCGGGAACTTATCTGCCGCTCGGCGATCCGCTTGTTGTTATTGAATTTCAACCAGCAAAAGTCTATTTATAACCTCAGGCTGCTGTCTCCGTCCGCTTTACATTTTATTAAACAAAACCCGAATATAAACTTTCCTCTCCAATACATCTTATTTACGAGAGTGAAGTTTTAGAGAACATGTCAAAGTTTAAAAAAACAAAAACATACCGGCCTGTTTGTCTCTCTGTCTGCCTGTCTTTCTGTCTGCTTGTCTGTTTCTCTGTCTGATGTTTATCTGCTGTCTGCCTGCCTGTTTGTCTGTCTGCTTTTCTGCGTATCACAGAGGTTGTGATCTGTCTGGGAGGGAAGGAGAAGAAAAAGAATTACTTTTAAAAGTTAAAACCTAACGAGAAAAACACAACTGGGATTGTCCTCGTCTGTATCCCTCCTGAATCCGAGTCAGATTTATGAGCTCACAACTCACTCGATATAAAACAACAACAACTTCTCTGTCTATTTTATAATTATACATTAACAGAAACTGAAGTATTAAATAAATAGGATGATCTCTGGACTCTTCTACCTGTCTGTCTGCCTGTCTGCCTGTTGTCTGAACATGTGAGTTGTAACCTTAACAACAACCATAACAACAACAGCAGCAGCAGCAACAGCAGCATCAACAACAGTAACAGCAGCAGCAACAACAACAACAACAGCAGCAGTAACAACAACAAAACGTGTTCAAATCATCATTACATATTAATTAACAACGTTGAAATCTAGTTCCTCTGATCGAAGACATTGCATTCCTGTTATCTGAGTCCACATCAAGTCCATGATGTTCATGAAGTCCAAGGCCACACTACACAGCCAAAGGTAGCAAGCAGCGGTGGAGAAAGGCGAGGTGTGTGTGTGTGTGTGTGTGTGTGTGGGACTGTCATTTTATATTATGTCGTAATTCAACTCATGTTTATCGATGCCCATGATGTCAGCTCATCCAAAAATCCAATTATTAACAGATTTAATGGGGGGGGGGGGGGGGGGGGGGGGGGGGGGGGGGATGGGGGGGGGTGTAGGTAATGTAGGGTTTCGACATTGGGCATTGCATTTTGTCCTGCTTAGGTTGTAATATTATCACTCAGTTGAAATGGAATATTATTTCATTCTGTTATAAAGAATGCATTATTCTGCCATGAATCCCAAAATCTGAGTCTTCTTTGTCTATCTCTTTGTCTGCCTCTCTCTCTCTCTCTCTCTCTCTCTCTCTCTCTCTCTCTCTCTCTCTCTCTCTCTCTCTCTCTCTCTCTCTCTCTCTCTCTCTCTCTCTCTCTCTCTGTCTCTCTCTCTCTCTCTATATATATGTCACTCTCTCTGTCTGTCTCTCTCTCTCTCTCTCTCTCTCTCTCTCTCTCTCTCTCTCTCTCTCTCTCTCTCTCTCTCTCTCTCTCACACGAACATATTCACACACACACATACATATGCACGTACCCCCCTCCACACGCACCTGAGCACCTGAGAGAGAGATAAAGAGAGAGACAG
>CM065684.1:35456963-35464463 GCA_017654935.2 Phymorhynchus buccinoides | reverse complement strand
TGTTTAGGTTTTGTCTGATTCTCAGTGATTAAAACAATAAGTATTGTAAAGTCTTCAGTTAGTCGAAGCTAGTCTTGGTTCGAATGACAAAAAAAGGTAATACAATGATTCAATGTTTATTGTAGGCCTAATATGCTCTTTTTTTGTCTTGTGTTTTGAAGCTCAATGATTCCATTCGTGAGCAGCTAACAACCCCATGATAAGTAATAATAGATAGGAAACAAAGAAACAGCATATGCATTTCCCACACACAAAGACAAGCGTGCACGCACGCACGCACGCACACGCGCACGCACGCGCGCACGCACACACACACACACACACACACACACACACACACACACACACACACACAATACGCCTACATACACATATAACGGGCAAGCACACACACACACACACTTACACATACACAAGCAAGCAAGCGCGCGCACGCACACACACACACACGCACACGCACACACGCACGCACACACGCACACGCACGTACACACACACGCGCGCGCGCGCGCGCGCACGCGCGCACGCACGCACGCACGCACACACACACACGCACACACACACACACACACACACACACACACACACGCCTACATACACATACATTCTATAACGGGCAAACTCACCCATACAAACACACATACACAAACGCGCGCGTGCACACACACGGCGCGCGCGCACCAAACCACTGACGCTGACGCCGCCAATAGCCAGACCTGCCCGCTTCGGCACCTGACACTGTAAACATGAGTGCGTCTTAAACGGTTATCACGGGTAATGATGAGTCCATTAGAATAAACCGGGTAAACGGTTGGCAGTTTAGACTAATTTACATGGTACTCTCCGTGCTATTTGTTCAAGAAGCACTCGTACCTGTAGTACCTGTCTGTGACAGCGCAAATTGTAACAACTGCGCAAAATGTAACAATTGTTACATTTTGCGCAAGGCGCCCACCTTTTGACGAAATTAGCAACAACAACAAATGGCAGTTTTTCGTCATTACAGATCAAATCGAAGTAAAATCTTCAAGGAGTTGATAAATTTGTCTTCATCATAATATATCAAATCGAAAAACAAAGTCTACATCTAAATTTCCAAATGTTTGTTTGCTTGCTTGTTTGTTTCACTCGTTCTTCATTCGATTTAGCATTATTACTTATTATTACAAGGTGCAAAGTATGCAGGTTGTTTTATTGATTTTTTCCTCTCGTGTGTTATTTCTTTCTTGCTGTCTTCTTGGGTACAGCGGTTTTTTTCGCCTGAACAATGCCGAATTACTGTTGTGTTTATGGATGGAGCAAATCACAGCTACGATATTTTCTGAACTGTATTTATCATTATTTTCCTTCGAATCTCTCTCTCTCTCTGACTGTACTATTAGATCTAGAATATCAAAACACGAAGAACGACAACTCGGTTCCTACTTTCGTTTTCGATATTGGATCTAAGATTATGTCGGAGTCAGGTAGGTAGGGTACCCCAAGGTAAAGCTAACGTGAGAAATGGTAACGTATGCAGTTAAACGAAGGATTATGCTATCCTTTATAAAACTACCTTGAACAAGTGTGCAAATGAAACAAAAATTGAGAGAGAGAGAGAGAGAGAGAGAGAGAGAGAGAGAGAGAGAGAGAGAGAGAGAGAGAGAGAGAGAGAGAGAGAGAGAGAGAGAGAGAGAGAGAGAGAGAGAGAGACAGAGAGACAGAGACAGAGACAGAGAGAGAGAGAGATTCGAAGGAAAATAATGATAAATACAGTTCAGAAAATATCGTAGCTGTGATTTGTTACATCCATAAACACAACAGTGATTCGGCATTGTTCAGGCGAAAAACCCGCTGTACCCAAGAAGAAAGCAAGAAAGAAATAACACAGGAGAGAAAAAAATCAAAAAAACAACCTGCATACTTTGCACCTTGTAATAATAAGTAATAATGCTAAATCGAATGAAGAACGAGTGAAACAAACAAGCAAGCAAACAAACATTTGGAAATTTAGATGTAGACTTTGTTTTTATCTTTCGATTTGATATATTATGATGAAGACAAATTCATCAACTCCTTGAAGATTTTACTTCGATTTGATCTGTAATGACGAAAAACTGTCATTTGTTGTTGTTGCTAATTTCGTCAAAAGGTGGGCGCCTAGCGCAAAATGTAACAATTGTTACATTTTGCGCAGTTGTTACAATTTGCGCTGTCACACCTGTCTGTCCAATCTGCTGTCACTGGACAGCAACGGACAGACTTCCAGAAAATATACCTGTTCTTTTCCAGTTGGCACCTCATTGCACGGAATTAAGAATAAAAAAAGGGGTTGGGGGAGGGGCAGAGACAGGCACCTATATGGTATGTTATTCGTTGTAACAGGTATTTGATATATGCAAAGAGAGATAGCAGGGGGGGGGGGGGGGGGGGGGGGGGGGGGGGGGGCAGACAGCGACAGACAGACATAATCAGACAGGCAGACTCAGAGACAAAGACAAAGACACTCAGAGATTCTGAGACACAGACAATCACAGAAAGAAATAAAGAAAGAAGAAGAGGCAGAGAGAAACAGGGATGTAGAGATATATGTAGAGATGGGTCTTTGTTGAACAGAGAACGAGGGAGAAATAGAAAACTGAATTCTGAACACTTTATTTTAATGAATAGGCCATAGCCCATGTCACCGGGGGTAGCTACAAAAACGGGTCAACCATCATCAGTTTCAAAATATATATGCATTTATAAATATATCGATGCATATATGTCTCTACTTTTGGTCAATGGTTGATGAAGGCTTCCATTATTAAAAGCCTAAAATTCCCAAAGTTTAACCAAAAGCTTGTTGCTTTGTGCTTTGGTTTTTATTTATTGCATATAATTATGCGGACATATACACACCATCAGAACAACATCTGTTGTGCAGGGAGAAAGACAGAAACAGGGACAGAAACAGACACGTTATAGTGACACACAGACAGATCCACGGACATATATCGACAGAGACAGAGACAGGGAGAGTAGAGAAGAGACAACGGAAGGCAGAAGTAAGGAAAACAAGTGCAACGCCGAGCGGCTGCAAAGTCCCCTCGCAGCATCGCCGAGGTACTCCGAAATCGGAATGTGTCGGCTGTACACATACATAAAAACGCATCAAAACAGCACGTAACTACATAAAAAGGCATCAAAACAGCACGTAACTGAATAGTTTTTTTTATATATAGCCTTGGGGTTCGGACCCGTGATTTGAGCGCGCGCGATCATGCGCACACGCGCGCACAGAAAAATTCATGACAACTGTGTTATAGACCATTCATCAAGAAATGTGGTGAAAAAAACTGCATTGAAATACATAAAAAAAAACGTCGCGAGATATTAGCGATTATGTGTTTCGGGGTTTGAACCCCGTAACTGGTGCGACCTTGACCTTAATGTAAAACTAAATACATCAGTGGCTAGCTTGCATCTTGGCAAACTAGTATACCAAATTTGATGATGATAGACTGAATAGTTTTTGAGAAAAACGGACGAATAGCCGGACGGACGGAGGCACGCCGAACGGACGGACACCGGACGGACACCGGACGGACGGACGGACGGACCAGACAAAAACAATAGCTCCCCGAACCTTCGGCTCGGGGACTAATGACGAGGTGGGGAGGGGGAGGGGCGTCAAGACCAACGCTTGCGCTGCCATCCGTCGGAAGCTGTCTGCGACGCTTTTCTCTTACCGCCAGCATCAGCAACAGCAACAGCATCATCATCATCATCATCAGCAGCAGCAGCAGCAGCAGCAGTATCCGCCTCCCTTACCTCCCCCCGTCTGTCTCTCTGCGTCACACTGCGGCCCGTGGTCTGCCGTTTGAGAGCCCGACTCCCTCTTCAGCTGATACCGTTCTTTGTCCCTTCTTCCTTTGTCTTTCTTTCTTTCTTCCTTCCTTCCTTCTCGTCTTCCTTCGGCCAGGTAGTGAACGGTGAGGTGGGTGTGTCTGTCAGCGCAGGTGTTTCTCCTGTACTCACAGCCCGCCAAGGAAACTAATCAAAGTAAACTAAAAGGTAAAGTGATGGATTGGTGGAAGGAAGAAGTGTATGGTGATTTACTTGACCTAACCTTTTTGTCACGTGTTAGTATCTATAACTGTGAAATGTTCTAGTGACGAAAGATTGAATTAAGTGTTATCGTCAAGATTATCCCGAGCTAGAAAGTACTGCTGAGCGTCTCTTGGATGATTGAGTTTGTTTTATAATCAAGATTAGCCCGAATAACGAAAGTTCTGCCGATTTTCTCTTGGATGACCGTTTGCTTTGTGCTACCAGTATTCTGTTTTGAGATAGAAACTTCCATGATTGGAACTGTGTCTGAAGTTCTACAGATACATTACAACAGCATCCACAACAACAACAACAACACAACCTACAGATGTGATGAAAACCGACAGTGGTCAAAGCTCTGAAAGACTGAAAAAAAAGTTAACTTATTTTTGCAGACTGACACTCAGTCTCTGGTATCTGTCGGCCTGCACCTAGTTAGTAAAACAATCTTAATCGTCGATCATGATGAACATTATCATATGAAACGTTGTGAGACTTCCAGACTACTCAGATACTATTGCAAAACGGTGTGTTTGTGCTTTGCTTTAGACTGAAAAAAGAAGAACCTCTTTCTGGAACAATTCCCCACATATGATTTGAATATTATAATTAGAACGACAATACAAAGCAAACAGATAATTTATTATCTTCACATGAGTTCTTCCTATGGGGCATAAAGCGGTTTATAAAAAGTAGAATCTATCTAGTGGGGTCATATAAGACTATATATAACATGTCATAAACGAGTTTTCAAATACATAATTAGTTTCCTTCAGGTCAACAAGGAAACAACAAAACACGAAGCTTAATAGTATGTAGCATGGAGAGTATATTTTTGTTGTTGCTTCAAACACATAATCGAGATTATTCTATCCCTCATCTTCCAACTCATCTCTCTCTTTCTCCCCCTCTCTCTCTCTCTCTCTCTCTCTCTCTCTCTCTCTCTCTCTCTCTCTCTCTCTCTCTCTCTCTCTCTCTCTCTCTCTCTCTCTCTCTCTCTCTCTCTCTCTCTCTCTCTCTCTCTCTCTCTCTCTCTCTCTCTCTCTCTCTCAAGGGCCAGCCACACGTCAGCTAAAATCGCACGACTGTACGATACGATTCGATCACGTGATCTCAAAGCGCGCGAATCACATTTGTTCTTGGAGACCACGTGATCGAATCGTATCGCACAGTCGTACGATTTTAGTGGACGTGTGACTGGCCCTTTACACAGACATGCTTAGATACAGTATTATACTTATGTCTGAAATATTAAAAAAATTATATCAAACAAACAAGGGCAATAAAACTAACACAACCTATCCAAATGTACTTTCGTTCTTCAGACATACTCGGGAGTTAAATCTACGCTTGTATTGCATACCACACGGTGATGACTACTAATAAGGCAATGTGAATCCTCATTAACCCTTTCACCGCCAATGTCGCATTTTTGCACCACAATGATTGAACACCAATGTCCCAAAGGCATAAAGCCAGGGTCTGTTAATCCAGGGACCCCATTTTCTTAGCTTTGGGAGGTAAGGATAGGCCTTACTTCATACATGTCACAGAGTAATTTCCAATATTGCAGATTATTATTTTTCTGTACACAGGTAAGATTAATGGAAACATTTTTGCTGAAAAATGGCTGGCGGTGAAAGGGTTAATCAATCAACCTCTGTCCCCCCCTTACGTCAGCAGTAATCTGTCCAAACAACTGTTGCTGACTGACTGTACACACCTAAAAGCGACCGGGGATACGTCTTTCTCAAGACAATAACCAACAGAACAATAGTCACTAACACAAACAGATAGCATAAAATATATATTTGGTAGTTGGTATTTGTTGATGTTGATATATACTGTGACGTCAAAAGGGATATTAGTCCTAATAATCTCCGCATAGGAGTGAACAGATAAGCATCAACAAGTGGATAGGGGGAAAGCGACTTCCCTGGTTGTCTGCTGCTTTGACTTGATTACGGTGAAAAGACGGATCGGGGCTGAGTGCTGTGTTCTGACCGTCGCAATGGTTCTGGCAGGTAGGTTGACATCAGCTCTGTCCTCTGTGTCTGTCTGTCTCTCTCTCTCTCTCTCTCTCTCTCTCTCTCTCTCTCTCTCTCTCTCTCTCTCTCTCTCTCTCTCTCTCTCTCTCTCTCTCTCCTTCTCCTTCTCTCTTATTCCCATCTTATCTATTACGGTGGTTTGTTTCTTTAAAGGGCTATTATTCTGCAGAAAAAATATCATTCATTAATTTTGTCTGATAATTGTTTTTCTTTTTTTCTTTTCTTTTTTTAATTCAACCACCAATTCAAATTCCCCGTTGTTCATATTTGTTCACATCTGTCCTTAATCCGTCTTGTTCTTTTTCAAGTATTTCATGAGCTCATTTTGAAAAATCTATTTAATCATTTCCTTGACTTGATTGTTGTTGGGTGTTTTTTGTTTGTTTTTGTTTTTATCTAACATTTTCTTCACTTGATGCATGGTGTGTGTGTGTGTGTGTGTGTGTGTGTGTGTGTGTGTGTGTGTGTGTGTGTGTGTGTGTGTGTGTGTGTGTGTGTGTGTGTGTGTGTGTGTGTGTGTGTGAGAGAGAGAGAGAGAGGGGCATGGTACAAAGAAGCTAATTGTAGCCTATCCATTATCCACTTTACCTTCAATAGAACATTCGTATTAGTATTCGTATTCTCTCTCTCTATTCTCCCTCTCTCTATCTGTTTGACACGAGAGAGAGAGAGAGAGAGAGAGAGAGAGAGAGAGAGAGAGAGAGAGAGAGAGAGAGAGAGAGAGAGAGAGAGAGAGAGAGAGAAAACTTGAAAACTTGAAAACTTGAAAACTTGAACTTTATTTTTCAAGGATAAAGATTTTAGGCAACGCCTAGTCTTCCAATCTGTCCTTGGTACATACACGAACATAGAATACAAACATGGCAAGGCATGATATTACACATACAGATTTGAACATAAAGGTAGCACCTTTGTACATATACGAACATAGAATACAAACATGGCAAGGCATAAAATTACACATACATAATTGAACATAAAGGTAGCATAAAGGTAGAGAGAGAGAGAGAGAGAGAGAGAGAGAGAGAGAGAGAGAGAGAGAGAGAGAGAGAGAGAGAGAGAGAGAGAGAGAGAGAGAGAGAGAGAGACACTGGACACTGGAAAACTTTATTAGACAATGATAAAGATTTTAGGCGATGCCAGAGAGAGAGAGAGAGAGAGAGAGAGAGAGAGAGAGAGAGAGAGAGAGAGAGAGAGAGAGAGAGAGAGAGAGAGAGAGAGAGAGAGAGAGAGAGAGAGAGTGAGAGAGAGAGAGAGAGAGGAAATAACAAATGACAAAACAATATTGACCTATTGACTTCTTGTCTTTTCGGTTGTCATATTTTTTCATTCATTGTATTTTTTTAAACTTTTTTTTAAAACTAAGGAATATTGTATGTGG
>CM065684.1:35431963-35441963 GCA_017654935.2 Phymorhynchus buccinoides | reverse complement strand
AGCCCTACTCGCCTCCCTCTTCTCCTTCCTAGCTTTGTTTGGGGTTTCCCCTATCCTGCCTTCCAAATCAACTTTCAAAAGCAACATTTTTAATCTGACATAGCGGAATAAATAGATGAAGTGTGTAACTTGCTTGACCCGCATCGCAAGCAAAAGTCCGACATTTACGAGGTACTCGAGTTTTTAGTGTCCCAACCTCGGATTCGTAGCGCATTATAATATAGATTGAACAGTACAAAACGCGTCTAGACTTTCGAGTCATTTTTTGTTGTTGTTGTCCATAATCATAATAAGCACAGACTTAAATAAAACCTCTTTAACCTTATTCGATCCCTCTTGTTCTCTCATTTTATCTCTCCTTTGCCTGAGGTTCTGCCACTCTGCTGGTTTTCAGTTAATATCTTAATTAAACTTCTGTAGTGTTGGCAAAGATTGGGGGGGGGGGGGGGGGGGGGGGGGGGGGTTGGAAGATCTTGGAAGATGTGGGTGAAAGTGAGGGGATATGAATGGGTGGGGGTGTTTACGCTTCCTTTTTTTGTCATTCTGTTTCGTAGCTTTTGTTCATGTTGCTGTTGATATTGTCGTTGTTGTTGTTGGTGGTGGTGATGGTATTGTCGTCGTCGTCGGTGTTATTATTGTTGTTGTTGTTGTTCTCGTTGATGTTATCGTTATCGTTTTCATCATTGTTTTGTAGTCGCTATTTTTTCCTGCTGTTGGCATTACACCCCCCCCCCCCCCCTCAAACCAACCCCCCCTCTCTCTCTCTCTCTCTCTCTCTCTCTCTCTCTCTCTCTCTCTCTCTCTCTCTCTCTCTCTCTCTCTCTCGTGTTTGTTTATTTGTTGTTGTCTTTGGGTTTTTTGTTTGTTTGATTTTTCTCTTTTTCATTTAACTTTTTTTCACAATATGTTCACAAGAAAAAAATACAAAAAGCTGGGTGTTTTTTTGTTGGGGTGGTGGTGTTCCTATTGTTGTTGTTATTGTCAATGATGTAGCTGCTGTTGTTGTTATCGTTATTAGCATCGTTGTAGTTTCTGATGTTGTTGTTTTCATCATATCAGATGTCGTTGTTGTTATCAGTTGTTGCTGGTCTTTCTTTCTGTTTCTCTCAGTTTGGTTATTTACTAGTCTTCATGATTGCGTTTCTGTTTGTGCCTTAAAACTTTAAGGCAGCGATTTAATGCTCCAAAAAAAGAGATGATTTTCACCAAAAAAACAGATGCTTGTGGCAAAAGAAAAGACCATCTAACCCTAACATTATCCCTAACCCTAACCCTAACCCTAACCCTATCCCTAACCACGGAAAGAACCAAGAAATAGAGCAGGAAGGTGTAAATCTACATATTTGCCGAGAAATCGATGTACAAAGCCATGCACTTATACTATTTTTTTGCTGGAACCATTCCTTTTTTTGGTTGATAAATTTTAAGTCAAACTTTAAGTACTATAATTCCCCCTGTCATATAGCCCCCTGTCTGTCTGTCTGTCTGACTATCTGTTGCCTCCCTCCCTCTCTTCTTCGTCTCTCTCTCTCTCTCTCTCTCTCCTCTCTCTCTCTCTCTCTCTCTCTCTCTCTCTCTCTCTCTTTCTCTCTCTCTCTCTCAGGGACTGGGTGGAAAAAAAGCATGTAACTTGCTTATCTCATGTTCCATGGTTAAATAAAATTTCGTTTTCGTTTTCGTTTTCGTTTTCGTTTTTCTCTCTCCCTCTCCCTCTCTCTCTTCTCTCTCTCTCTCTCTCTCTCTCTCTCTCTCTCTCTCTCATCTTCTCTCTCTCTCTCTCTCTCTCTCTCTCTCTCTCTCTCTCTCTCTCTCTCTCTCTCTCTCTCTCTCCTGCCCACCGTTTCAGGAATCTGTCCAGACAGTCAATGATCTCTTCATGACATTTTGTTCATTTAAGCGCAGCCGCAACTACTCGTTATTCTTCTTCTTTTTCTTCTAAGATTGTGTTCCTCCTTTTTCCTTCACGCGTCTCTCAAAGGTGTATTTTGGAGTATGAATGTTTTGGCATTGCCATGTATATATAAAAAGAAACTATGGTGCCAGCATTAATGCATTTGTCACGGAGAAAGAGGGTGGAGCAGAGAGAGAGAGAGAGAGACAGAAAGAGATGAGAGAGTAAGGAGGATGAGAGAGAGAGAGAGAGAGAAAGAGAGAGAGAAACAGACCGAGAGAGAGAGAGAGACAGACACAGAGAGAGAGAGAGAGAGGACAGACAGACCGACACTAGGAGGAGAGACATGAGAGAGAGAGAGAGAGAGAAACGAGAGGAGAGGGAGAGGACCGAGAGAGAGAGAGAGAGCGGGAGTGAGAAGAGACCAAAGAGAGGAGACAGACCGACAGACAGACAGAGGTGGGCACATACAGGACACAGAGATCGACAGAGAGAGAGAGGAGAGAGAGAGAGAGAGAGAGAGAGAGAGGAGGGAGAGAGAGAGAGAGAGAGGGATGAGAGAGAGAGAGAGAGAGAGAGAGAGAGAGAGAGAGAGAGAGAGAGAGAGAGAAAAAAAAAAAAAAGAGAGAGAGAGAGACAGAGAGGAGAGAGAGAGATAGAGAGACCGTCCAGAAAAGAAGAGAGAGACAGACAGACAGAGATCGACAGAGGAGGCGGAGAGAGAGAGAGAGAGAGAGAGAGAGAGAGAGAGAGAGAGAGAGAGAGAGAGAGAGAGAGAGAGAGAGAGAGAGAGAGAGAGAGACAGAGAGAGAGAGAGAGAGAGCGGAGAGAGAGAGAGAGAGAGAGAGATGAGAGGAGACAGAGACAGAGAGAAGACAGACAGAGAGAGAGAGAGAGACTACTGAGAGAGAGAGACCGAAAGAGGAGACCGAGAGACGACAGACATACAGAGAGAGAGACAGAGATAGCGAGAGACACACACAGAGAGACAGACAGAGAGAGGAGACAGAGAGAGTAGAGAGAGAGAGAGGAGAGAAGAAGAGAGAGCGGAGACAGGAGAGAGAGAGAGAGAGGAGGAGCTGGTATCTTTTCCGAGAGAGAGATTGAGAGAGAGAGAGACCATGAGAGAGATTGTGGAGAGAGACAGAGAGAGAGAGAGAAGAGACGAGAGAGAGAGAGAGAAAGGAGAGAGAGAGGAGAGAGAGAGAGAGAGAGAGAGGAGAGCAGAGAGAGGATGGAGAGACGTAGAGAGAGGAGAGGAGAGAGAGAGAGAGAGAGAGAGAGAGAGAGAGACAGACAGACAGACAGACAGAGACAGAGATGTCCAGGGGAAAAATACCTTCATAACTTTGTCTTTGCTCGATGTGAAAGGTTTATTTGCCCCCAATCACCCCCTCCCACCTCTCTCTTTATATGTCCCTTTCTACTCCCCCCTGTCCACCCCCGAACACCATTCTCTTTTTCCACTCTGCTCTGCCTCCTTCGTCTCTTTATTTTATCTTTTTATTTCCCTCTTTCTCCCTTTCTCTTTCTACCATCTTTCTCTCTCTCCTAATTTTCAATATCTTACCAAGTTTTGTATGTATTTCAATTTTTTTTTTTAAAGATCATTCACACACGAAAGCGCTGATGTAATTAGCTTGGCTTTGTCTAGCCATCTGTGCGTCAGTCCATGCCTACGTGTAAATTACGAGGTTCGAACCTCATGGATCTATTCCGTGAACCGGTAAACTAAATCTCTCACAATTTTGTTTGGAGGTACATCACTGCTTACAGATGGTCCCGTAGGAAAACTAACCGTGCTGACCTTGACATAGACGTTTGCCCTTGATAATGTGAATTTCTTTTATTGGTCATATCTTTCACATCATTACAAAATACGATTGATGTCCAAACTTGCTGTATTGGCGTATTGTAATTCCGAATTGTGAGCACCGATTAAGGTCAAGGTCAAGGTCAAGACAGTAAACGTTGGACGTGTGAAGTTAGTCGTAGCCCTATCATCCACATTTTTGCTGTTACAGACTTAATATTTTGTTGTCGTGGTAGATTGGATCGAGGTCGTTTGTCGTGCAAAGCACAGATGTGTGTGACCTTGACCTTACCCAGATAAACATGGGAAGGAACTTTGCACCCACCCGGGTTTAGCCTTGTTTAGTGTTTGTTCCTGACCCCCCTCCCTCCCCCCTAACCACCACCATCACCCCTTCCACTCCTCTCCACACTCTTTCTCTCGCGATACTTCTAATGTTATTTTAATCATCCTCAATCTATCACGATGCGCAACCTCATTACACGTAAAGGTACGTCCTCCTGAAATATGCATCCGTTGAGACCATTGGGACACAGCCATGAAAGCCGTTTGCTTGATTGGGAAAAAAAAACCTGCACAAAATATAAAAATAGTATTTTTCATTTTGGCCCAATACTTAAGTTAAACCGTTTCCTTAATTTTAAAATGGATTGAAATTGAATTAACGTCCACTTTGACCTTATGCTATTTACCTACGTTATTCAAACAAATGCAAAAACAAAAGAGCGATAGTCTACAGTCTGGTCAAGCATCACTATTATTGCTCTTGTTTAAAATAATATACGTAATTATGCGGGTATCCATTATGCTTTGTCTTTATTATTTTCAACGTGTGACGGTGCAGATTCGGGTATACTTCATTGCAGTAAATGTCCGGTGACATTGATGTGAACTAAGAAATAATTAGGCCCAGCATATCCATCTTTGGCTGGAGACAATTTTAGTAAGAGTTTTGTTTTTTAAGGCAAGAGAATGGACCAGTAAGCCAGAAAGATGACAGTAAGCAAATGTAAAAAGGCAGAGTCAAATAGAGTGACAGATTAGAGGCAATTACAAGCACAGAACTTCCAGAAGGTGGGGAACTATTTATACGAAAAGACCCCCCCCACCCCCCCCCCCGCCCCCGGTATTCCCAAGGAGCGAAGACTGGTAGTACCTTCTGGTATTGAAAGCCCAAAGAAAGACAGTCACTTGTGGCAGCTAGGCCTCGAAATATATTAGTCTCTGTGAAATTCGGGTTGCTCCCACCTGGAGAGCGCGTGCGCGCCACCCAATTTTGTTTTTGCATGCGAATTTTGTGTGACTGATGAGGAAGGAAAGGGAGGGGGGGGGTGAATGTTAACCAAATGACAACTCTTTCGTTGCCACTGGGTTTAACGTGTGCTAAGTGCATGGGCACACGGGACCTCGGTTTATCGTCTCATCCGAAATACTCCACGTTCAGACCGTAAGGACTAGTGCAAAGTGAGAGGACAAATCCCCAATACCCAGGTTCGAACTCGGGTTTACTTGACACGAAGCGAAGACAGACAGAGACCAATAATTATTATAAAAGAAAAATATCAGAAAAGAAGGGGGGTGGGGTGGGAAGACAGACAATGTGAAAACGTACAGGAAATTAAAAAACAAAACCCCACAAACATGTCGGGTTGGGTGGAGGAAAAAAAACCCTGATAACTTAGCGATTTCAAGACTGAATCGGGCAGCCGCAGCCCTATATTTCACCTTTATTACCATCTGCAGCCCGATGTGTACAAAGGGATGGTTTTAACGGCAAGGTACATTTCAACAGTCCATTGCCCTTTTTGTGGTCTTTCGTTTCTTCACCAGGTATCGTATGTTTAGTGCGTTCGATCTAAGATCAGTATAAGAAATAAATCGTTCTTTGCTTCTTTTCAATGTCTCTGATATTTAGAGAGAAAACAAATCCAGGAAATAGAAAAAAGGACATGGTTTTGAGGTGGGTTGATAAAATCCGACAAGAAAGAACCTTTAAATTGGACAAAGACTATGTTTATCTCCATGTTCTTTGTCTCGTTGTCTTTTATTTGTCTTCTTTTCGAAGTTCTTCTCGCTCTTCATCTGTTTTTCCCTCTCTTTTTTTCCCTTCGCCTCCTTTTCTTCCTCTCCTTATTTTCCCTCCTTATCTATCTTCTCCCCCCTTGTTTTTTTTTCTACCTCTGCCTATCTGTCCATCTGACTCGATGTCTGTCAAAATGTTTCACGATTTGGGCAGTTTGTTGCTAGAATAGAAATAAACAACACCGCGGTTATAAATTTTGGTATAAGCTATTGAACGCCCAGTGTATCAACCCACGTTTACTACAAACAATATCGATGGCTTGGAGTCAAAACGGACTATCTTTAGATAGTCCATTGACATATTATTGAACTATTGAAAACTAATAACTTGTATTAAAAAAACCACTGCTGAAATATCAACAAAACCACCATATTTGTGCAGTCATTGTTTGATACAAGTTATTAGTTTTTGTAATAAATCACAAATACGTCAATGGACATCTAAAGATAGTCCGCTTTGACTCCAAGCCATCGATATCACAACAGAAAAAGAGCTTTGTCCCAAAAATATCAATCCCCATAAAGACCATCGTGATCATGACATAACTTCAGGCACATGCATATCGTGTGATATATCCCCACATTATTCCATCATATTAGTCACAGTCTTCAGTCACAGCCTTTAGGATCTTTTTAAGTCCGTGAATTATGCGAAGAGAACCACGTGGTGTGTGGTCACGAAAAAGCAACAACTGTCACATTATGGCCACGTCACAACAGGTTTGGAATCAGGATTTGGAACTTGGCACTATGCATGTTCTGTTTCTTGCCATGCTTTCTCTTCCAGCATCAGTGCAGGCTGCCTAGCTACAACAGAGCGCACTGCCATTTTCATTTCTTTGTAAGGCCTGTATTCACATTGAGTTAGTATGAGACTTGTCATCATGTCATGTTTAGAAGTCCTTCTAAAGTCCTATTCAATCCCACTACTTTAGGAGGACTTCTAAGATGTCATGAGGGCAGGATGAATAAAAGCTTTGTTAGCTTATTCTTTAACCCTCAATAAAGATGATTTTGACTTGACTTGACTTGACTTGACATGATGATAAGTCTCATACTATCTCAATGTGAATACAGACCCTGGCCATTTCATGATTTGCTTTAACTTTTAAATGTTTTATTCACTTTATTAAAATTTGAAAGAATCCAGTTTTCCCGTTAAAAATAATTGTTAGTAGAGTTAGTAGTTATAACTGTTAGTAGAGTTTGAACATGTGTTCGTGTCGGTCTGTCTATTTATCTTTCTGTTTGGATATATGCGTGCGTTTGTATATTTGTGTCAAGTCAAAAGTCAAGTCAAGTCAACATTTTATTTCCAGATGGAACATTGAATAAGCAAATAACATACTTTTTTTTCATCAAGCCATCCGTAAAAAAAAACACACAAAAAAACCCACGAAGGAACTAAAGATTCCTACCTCATAATATAATCTAAGTCAGTGTGTGTGAGTGTGTGCGTGTGTGTGTGTGTGTGTGTGTGTGTGTATGTGTGTGTGTGTGTGTGTCTCTTTTGCAATCAGACTCACACGTGTTGGCCCATCCCACCCCACTCACCCTACCCCAACACACACACACACACACACACACACACACACCCACATACCACACACACACACACACACACACACACACACACACACGCACACACACGCACACACACACACACACATGCGCGCGCGCACGGATGCATTCATACATCCAACAGGTTGCTCTGCCTAGGCAATTCACGTTTTATTGAATAACATGGGCACAGTACAGCAATTATATTTCTTCCATTTGATTTGTGCTGATCCGAATACAAGTGAGTTTGAGTTTGATGTTGTTTATAGCCACGTCGATTTGTTCTCCATTCACGTTCATTATACCTAACGTTTCCCACCTCATAATATAATCTAAGTCAGTTTTACAGAAGCAGAACCCATCTCACACAGTTGTAGCGAGGCCCAATGTGTCGAAAGCCTGGATGCTACACTTTCTAGGGTATAGTCCATGGAGTCTCTCTCTCTCTCTCTCTCTCTCTCTCTCTCTCTCTCTCTCTCTCTCTCTCTCTCTCTCTCTCTCTCTCTCTCTCTCTCTCTCTCTCTCTCTGTGTGTCTCACTATCCGTTGCAGAATAAAGATGGGCCATATATCCAGTAATCCAACACATTAAGGCAGCGCATTAGAGAAGGTCATGGGTAGAGTGTACACATTTTCTTCCTTCAAATGTCCGTCGTTCTTCGGTTCTTTTCCATGTAATGTTTGGTAATATATATTTTCGTCTTTAAAAAAAAAGATTTTCTTTCTCTTTAACCACACCTTTTCTGCGTGTTAGGTTTTCACAATACGCATACTGTAGGCTAGCTAGAGATAAAGGTCAAGAATGCTTATTCCTTAGGCAGGGCCATATGAATTACTATAGTAAATAATAATATGTGTATAATGATGTTTACCTATTCCTGTGTCTGTAGTATTGGACAATGCACAACTCGATTTATTGTGACCTACGTAAAATGTTTATGATCCAGGCCAGTTTGTGAATGATGTAAAAAATAAAAAATATGGAGAGAGTGTGAGTGGTGTATTATTATTCATAGATATATTTTTTATTATTATTTTATTATTATTACTATGCATTTTCTTTATGGGTTTTTTTCTTTGTGTGTGTGGGTTTTTGTGGGTTTTTGTGGGTTTTTGTGGGTTTTTGTGGGTTTTTGTGGGTTTTTTGTGTGGGTATTATTAGTTTTTAGTTAAATTATATTCTACTTTATCTCAACAACAACAAAAGGAACAAGTGCAACGCCGAGCGGCTGCAAAGTCCCCTCGCAGCATCGCCGAGCTACTCCAAAATCGGAATGTGTCGGATGTACGCATACATAAAAACGCATCAAAACAGCACGTAACTGAATAGATTTTTTTATATATAGCCTTGAGGTTCGAACCCGTGATTTGAGCGCGCGCGATCATGCGCACACGAGCGCACAGAAAAATTCATGACAACTGTGTTATAGACCATTTATCAAGAAATGTTGTGGAAAAAAACTGCATTGAAATACATGCAAAACTTCGCGAGATATTAGCGATTATGTGTTTTTGGGTTTTGAACCCCGTAACTGGCGCGACCTTGACCTTAATGTAAAACTAAATACATCAGTGGATAGCTTGCATCTTGGCAAACTAGTATACCAAATTTGATGATGATAGACTGAATAGTTTTTTGAGAAAAACGGACGAATAGCCGGACGGACGGACGGAGGCACGCCGGACGCCGGACGGACCAGACCAAAAACAATAGTTCCCCGAACCTTCGGCTCGGGGACTAATAACAGTATGCTAAGCTTATGTTAGAGTGGCACAGAGGTAACGCGTTCGCTTTGTGTCAAGTAAACCCGAGTTCGAACCTGGGTACAGGGCATTTTTCCTCTCACTTTGCACTAGGCCTTACGGTCTGAACGTGGTGTCTATAGGATGAGACGATAAACCGAGGTCCCGTGTGCCCATGCACTCAGCACACGTTAATCCCAGTGGCAACGAAAAAGTTGTCATTTGGTCGAAATTTACCCCTCCCCCTCCCCATTCCTTTCTCATCAGTCACACAAAAATCGCATGCAAAAAACAATTGGGTGGCGCGCCTCTGGCTGCGACACTCTCTCCAGGTGGGAGCAACCCGAATATTCACAGAGACGCCTCTGTGACTATAAACTATACCTACCTACCTACCTACCTATTATGTCTTTTAATCTGCTTGATGCTTGTTGTTTTGCATGGAACAAAATGAACCGAGTTAAACATTCGATTCAGAAGTTAAGTACGCTTATGCATTATTTTAATTGTAGAACAACAATCGTAGGGAAATCGGACGTAAATGTTTGATAAATCATTGATTTATTTTGTATCCACTTTTGTCCTCGCCTTTAGGGGAAGACGGGGTAAAAAGCGCATGGGCGGGTAAGAAGCCCACCCCAATTATCTCATGAAATAAAGAAAATTTCAGTCAAATTTGCCCATGAGACGAATGCTAGACATTAACGCTCGTCTCATGGGCAAAATGAGACTGAAATTTGCTTCATTTCATGAGATAATTGGGGTGGGCTTCTTACCCGCCCATGCGCTTTTTACCCCGTCTTCCCCTAATGTCCTTCAATCTCACAAATTGTTATTCTTTTCCTTGGCCATAATATCCATATTCATTGTTTTTAATCTCCATAATGGACCAATGTTTGATTGTAAGAAGAA
>CM065684.1:35421963-35424463 GCA_017654935.2 Phymorhynchus buccinoides | reverse complement strand
CTGTCTCTCTCTCTCTCTCTCTGTTCTCTCTCTCTCTCTCTCTCTCTCTCTCTCTCTCTCTCTCTCTCTCTCTCTCTCTCTCTCTCTCTCTCTCTCTCTCTCTCTCTCTGTGCGAAAAATCAACGACAAAGTGTCAACAAATCTCCATGTGAAACCGAATATTCTTACCTTAAACGAAGAAAAATGTAACAGGCAGCCATCAGGGATTCCAAGGATGACATTTCTGCTACAACAGAAAAACGTTCAGTGAGAGCTATGCAAGAAACAACAACAAAGTGTCAACAAATCTATATGTGTAACCGAATATTCTTACCTTTAGAAAAACCAGTATTCCCCACCTGCAATACACACCAACATAACAACGAAGAAAAAGGTGACAGGCAGCCATCTAGGGATTCCAAGGAGAACGTTTCTGCCACAACAGCAGAACGTTCAGTGAGAGAAAAACAACAACACCAGATCATGTGAGAGCTATGAGTCGACATTGAACGGAATAACGGCCAATGACTGAGGGAAGAAAACGTCCTTGAGGGCGGTTTATGAATTAAACAGTGCTTGACTGTTTACATAAGACCTATCTATACTAGGCCGCTCAAGGAATCGGCCTGTGGAAGAAGTTACCAAGGGCATCGCCGAGCGGCAGCAACGCATTGTGACAATGCAAACCCGGCCAGAGTTATGTCCTCTCCCCTCCCACCCCAATAACCCCCCACCCCACCCCCCAATAAACACACCACTTTCCACCCTTACAGAACGCATAAAAACACATAGCCCAAAATGTGAAGCGATTCTGTTCAGTAGTTCACGAGATACAGCTGAACTTTTATGCAAACTTCCTTGCACCATGTCCTCTCCCCCCCCCCCCCCCCCCCCCAATAAACACACCACTTTCCACCCTTACAGAACGCATAAAAATACATAGCCCAAAATTTGAAGCGATTCTGTTCAGTAGTTCACGAGATACAGCTAAACTTTTATACAGACTTCCTTGCACCATGGTACACCACCACACAAAATGTGAAGCGATTCTGTTCACTAGTTCACGAAATAAAGCTGGGGGAAATTACATAGTCCAAAGAAGGAAATTTCGGTTTTCAAGGTCAAACTTCAAAGGCAAAGTCAGCACGGTGTTGATTAACAAAAGGAAGCTTCCTTTTCAAGCTGTCTACCCCTCTGCCAATTTTAATCAAAATCCAAACAGTAGTTTTTAAGATAATCGACACACAGACAGACACACAGACAGACAGACACACAGACACACAAACCAATCGCAATACCTCGGCCTGAAACTATTCGCTTCTTATTTAGCATCCTCGAAACTTGTGTCAAGTGGCGAAAGGGTGATGCTTTGCGTTTCACGATTCTTGTAGCTCTCGCAACTAGATGGTTTTACAACTGGTTGGATATTATAGGGATGCTATCCCTGGCAAGGTCACGAGAGATTATGTTGATGCCATGCGTGGTTTGTTTGCTTGTTGACGTGTGTGTGTGTGTGTGTGTGTGTGTGTGTGTGTGTGTGTGTGTGTGTGTGTGCGTGCGTGTGCGTGTGCGTGCGTGCGTGCGTGCGTGCGTGCGTGCGTGCGTGCGTGCGTGCGTGTGCGTACGTGTGCGTGTGTGCGTGCGTGTGCGTGTGTGCGTGCGTGTGCGTGCGCCCGTACATTCGTGTATATAAATATTAAGTTGCTGGCCCTCTCTGGTCGTGTCGCTTATTTTATCATATTTAAAATTTTGGAACATTCATATGTTCACACTTTTACTTAAGAGTTTTATCATTTATAATTTACTTTAGTGCTGGTTTGGTTTTTTGGAGCCTTTTACCAATATACAGGAAGAGACATTCCATTTGTTGAACAATCTTCTTGTTGAGGTGAGAGTAGTTCCACCTTGGTAGGTTAAGACCCCATCCAGTGCCGAGCTGATGAGACTCCCTAGAGTCGAAACAGCTGTCCTCGGCTTGGGTTCTGCCATTGCCTCCCTAATAAGGAGGAAAAACTAAGCTAGCACTCTTTATTTTTTTAGTTTTTTTTTATAAAGAACATAATCAAACACCATGTTATTTTAACTGGTTTTGATTTTAAATGTTCGCATCAAAGACATAGGGACAAAAAAGTGTTCTAGAATTATATTATCATTGCATTTCAAATGATCTAACTTTTGAGTCCCGTAGGCTGGGGGAATGGTGCCAGCAGAATACTGAAATGTTTTCATACATATATATATGTGTATGTATGTTTGTGCGTGCGCGCGTGCGTGCGTGCGTGTGTGAGTGTGTGAAAGTTTATTCAAAACCCATTGTCATTCTCATTTTTCAAAATTATTTTTTCGGGGATCTTTTTTTTCTTTTAGTGAACAAAAATGCTCAAAAACGTTCTGAGCGAATTCAGATTTAAGAACATAATTTGCGTAGACAATTCATATATCATAACTTGACATAGTCACTTTCAATGAATGAATGAATCCATCAACTTTAATATAAAAAAAACCACCCAGGGAATTTTAT
>CM065684.1:35399463-35416963 GCA_017654935.2 Phymorhynchus buccinoides | reverse complement strand
TTGTGAGTCATCTGCATAGAAGTGATGTTTCATGTCGTGTTGGTCGATGACATTGGCAAGAGGTGACGTATACAAAGTAAACAAGACAGGACCAAGCACAGATCCCTGGGGAACTCCACAAGAAAGCCTAACCTGTTCAGACTGACGACCATTGACCAGAACTGATTGAAAACGATCAGAGAGGTAAGAGGAGAACCAAGAAAGAGCGGGGCCATTAATCCCAAAAGTATGTTCAAGACGAGACAGAAGAATGGAGTGGTCTATGGTATCAAATGCAGCAGAGAGATCAAGAAGCGTCAAGAGAGATATCTGACCAGCATCAGTAGCAAGTAGGAGGTCATTGACGATTTGAACAAGGGCCGTTTCAGTACTGTGATTGGCTCTATAGGCAGACTGATAAGGATTATGAAGATTGTTTGAGGATAGATGATCGTTAAGTTGTTTCAGAACAGTCTTCTCTAGGAGTTTGGAGAGAAACGGGAGGTTAGATACAGGTCTGTAGTTTTTCAGATTATTTGGATCCAGATTGCTCTTCTTGAGAAGGGGCCTTACAAGAGCGGATTTGAAAGCAGAAGGGAACACACCTGAAACTAAAGAAGAATTGATGATGGTGGTGATTGATGGCAGAATCTGTTGATAGATTTGTAAGAAAAGAGAGGCTGGGATGGGGTCAAGAGTACAGGATTTAAAATGCATTTCTTTCAGAGTAGAAAGAACTTCGGACTCAGACACCGACTTGAAAGAGAGAAGGGGAACACCAATGAACGATGGGTCTGGAATAGTTGGTTGAAAAGGCACAGAGTCGATGTTTGATCGTAGATCGAGAATCTTGGTGGAGAAGAAGGAGGAAAAGGCTTCTGGCAGTTTGTCAGGACTGATATTTGATGGCAGAGGACACGCGCGCGCGCGCGCGCGCGCGCGCGCACGCACACACACACACGCGCGCGCGCGCGCGCACACACGCACACGCACGCACACGCACACACACACACACACGCACACACACACACACGCACACACACACACACACACACACACACACACACACACACACACACACACACACACACACACACACACACACACACACACACACACACACACACACACACACACACACACACACACACACACACACACACACACGCGCGCGCGCTTGAATGCATTTACACACATGTACATGGCATTGGGTTTGTTCTGTTTGTGTTCAGTTTAATCTACTAATGAAGTATCTTGTAAACTACCGCACAGAAAGCTGTCGTGTCTTGTTTGTTGTCTCTGTCTTTACTACAGTTTATACTTGTGAAGGAGAGAGAGAGAGAGAGAGGGGGGGGGGGGGGGGGGGTAAAAGAATAAGTCGAGTGAAGGTAACGTAGGGAAAAGCAGATAACGACTTATTGCCGTACTCTGCGACCCCACATTCTCCTTGCAACAGAACATGTCAAATATGATTAGTATTGCTGCTTTTTTGCTTTTTCATCCGGTATAAATAAATCTGAATGCGGACGACGCATTTCACGCGTGCTTCACCGGTCTGAGTTGTTTACACGAAAATTAAGCGTGTAGTGACGGTAGTTTAGAGAGAGCGAGGGGCAGTTAGGCAATAAGTGAGTGGGTGCCGTGGTTAGCAAAAGATTGTTTATGACATTTGTCTTGTGGGGGGTGGGAAATCAATATAGAGCGCGACCATTTTGTCCTCTCACGGATACCATGACCTACATACAATAACTTAAGCCTAGGGTCTCCCATGCATAACCATATGTATTCTTGATCAGCATGTCACTACGATTCCCCTTGACTGCAGCGCACAGAACCTGAATTCAGATCCTGACTTTTGAACCGACAGTGCAAACCTCCACCAAGGAAGTCTCACAGCACCGAAATTTCCTTCCTTCATGTCCGAGCTGTATCTCATGAACCAGTGAGTAGAATGGCTTCAAATTTCGTGTGGTAATGTAGCATGGCGAGTAATGAAATAAATACTTGCAATAAATACCACACACAAAAATCAGAAACAGGGTCATTTTAGACTATTGTGCACATACGGACAAAAAGTGCGCGAAAGGACTTAACAAGCGCGTGTGGCCAGTTTTTTTCCCCATTGAGCCGTTGTTCTGATGAAGAAGGTTATTGAATTGTTATGAAAAAAGGCTATTCATATGGTAGGCTATTTTTGGAGACATGTTTTATGGAACAGTCGTGTTTACTTGCATTTTTGCAGTGCTAGCTTTTTTTTAAAAAGCAGGGGTTGCAGAATCAAAAAGCGGACCTGTGCGCTTTTGTATGTGTATGTGTGTCTTTCATTTAACATCTATCCACTACACGTTATATTGTGTGTATGTGTGAATGAGAGTGCGTGCGTGCGTGCCTGCGTGTGGGCGCGCGTGTGTTTGCATGTGTGTGTTTTTTGTGTGTGCATGTATGTGTGTTGTTGTTCTTTAATTTAATGGGCTTTTTCACTAAATGTGATATAAGACAAGTGTGTGTGTGTATGTGCGTGCGTGCGCGCGCGCGCGTGTGTGTGTTTGTGTGTGTGTTTGTGTGTGTATGTATGCGTGTGTCATGCGTGTGTGTCTGTGTGTGTGTGCGTGTGTTTGTGTTTGTGTTTGTGTGTGTGTGTCTGTCTGTCTGTCTGTCTGTGTGATCTCTCTGTGTTAATGTGACTGTGCGGCTGTTCTGTGCCGCGCTGCAGTCAAGGGAACTAGTCGGCCTTTCGGGGCCTTACCCCAACGCCAGTGATCCTCAACGTTCTCTCGACCCAGAGAGAGGAGATGCCCCCTGGGCAAGGCGTCTTCACGACAACCCAATTCCAGCCCTGACTTCCAGAATAGCAGTCGCCTCCTCTGCTATCGTGAAGTTATAGTCGGCTACGACTGACTGGCATGGCATAATCCAAATAATATGATTGGGTCCGTTCTTCGATTTAGTTAATAAGAAGAGATTCATTGGGAGCGCGTGTGTATGGTTTTCCATCTTGTTCTTAATGACCACGGCGTTGAGTTTCTCGTTCCCATTGACCACGAGTCTCGTTACTCTCTGTTTTGTTTATAAGTGCCGTCAACAGCTCGCCCGTTTTCTCCCAGCCAGCGTTCTCCTGTTCTGTTCACCATTCCCTTTCCTTCGCTGTGTCCCTTCCTAGCGAACAACAATAAGGGGCATGAAAAAGTCATTATGGTATTCCATGAACACTACATTGTAAATAATTATAGGATCCGTGGGTATTCTCTCTCTCTCTCTCTCTCTCTCTCTCTCTCTCTCTCTCTCTCTCTCTCTCTCTCTCTCTCTCTCTCTCTCTCTCTCTCTCTCTCTCACGCTTTATGATCTGCGCAGATAAGCGAGGCTTGGTGTAGTTATGGATGAATATATCTTGCTTAATATTTTGTATTATGGATTTTCCCTTTTGTTTGTTTGTTTGATTTAACAATGTCCCCTTCCCACTGTTCCCTTTGACATGGGCAGATGGCCCGGTTCATTAAAACGTTGTTCTTGTTCTTGTTCTCTCTTCTCTCTCTCTCTCTCTCTCTCTCTCTCTCTCTCTCTCTCTCTCTCTCTCTCTCCATGTGTCTAGGTCTTCTTCTCTGGTGGCCTCACCCCTTTTTACTAATAACCCTTCACGACTGCCTCTGCTCTCTCCTCGCCCCCACCCTCGCCTTACCCCCACCCCCACCCCTTCAGATTTCTCTTCTCTGCCCCCACCCTCGCCTTACCCCCACCCCCACCCCTTCAGATTTCTCTTCTCTGCCTCCATCCCCACCCCCCTCCCTCCCCCAACTGTTTCTAAATGTTCTTTCTTTCCCCCACTCTTCTATTAGCCCTTTTCAGTTCGCCCCATCTCCCATTTCAAAGGGGACACTTCTAGGGAACAGTCCAGCAATTTCCTGCATCAATTGAACTTTGACATTCCAAAGATAGGCTATGCCAGTTAGCACGCGCCCACGCCATCAGATTTCTGGTTTGGTCTTGGTGGTGCCGCAAATCTATTTCGAACACGCACTGTTGATAATATCAAAGCCCTTTGTTGATGTTGTAGGGTAAGACGGGGTAAAAAGCCCATGCCAAGAAGCCCATGCCAATTATCTCATGAAATAAAGCAAATTTCAGTCAAATTTGCCCATGAGACGAGTGTTAATGTTTAGCATTCATCTCAATGGGCAAATTTGACTGAAATTTGCTTTATTTCATGAGATAATTGGCATGGGCTTCTTACCCGTCCATGGGCTTTCACCTAGTGTCTTCACCTAGTGATTTATTGCGAATGGATCAGAAATCCGTGAGCGAGTGGGCGGACGAATGAGTGGGTGTGGTATGTGAGTGACTTGTTACCACTTTGCAGATTTCTGTTTCATGGTTTAATCAATTGTTTATTTGTATTTGTACGCATTGTATTGGATGTTGCATGGTGAAAGACAATGTTCTAGGTGAATGTGCATTATGGACAATAAACTTATGATTTTGGTTTTCTGTCGACGTTCGTTGGCTTGTTGGTTGTGTGGTTTGTTCGCTTGTGAATGATAACTGCCCGGACAGGTGTGGACAGAGTTTGATTAATTCTTTAGGGCTGGTGTAGGCATCACCTCTGGAATGATGTATTACATTTTATGTACAAGTCACTATCAGCAGGATGAACGCGTTTCTACAAAGAGCTATTAGGTGCAAGATGCTTGTAGTAATTTATTATTATTCTAATCTTCTTCTTCTTGTACGTCTGCAGACGGACACGTCAGCAACCGAGGTGAAGGAGGCCATAATAAGTCATCAAAGCCAAAGCCGTAGTCCATTGACGTATTATTGAACCTATTGCGAAAACTAATAACTTTAATTTGTTTTAAACTGCAGAAATATAAAAAGGATAATCCCCATTTTATATTATATGTAGTCTTCGTTAATACAAGTTATTGGTTTTTGCAATAAGTTCAATGATACGTCAATGGACTATCTAGAGACATTCCGTTTTGGCCCCAAGCCATCGATTATTGTTTGTGGCTCAAGCCACAAACCTATAACTCACTTTGTCGGTCGGTCGGTCTGTCGGTCTGTCGGTCCAAAATTGTCGCACATTTTGACAAAATTGTCGCACTTCACATCGGAAATAATGGTTTACGCCCTCTTTGGCCTTTCGGCCATGTGGTCGCACTTCACTCGAGGCTACACTTCTGGCCGCTCTTTACAATGATGTATTTTAAAAGCGTACAAAATAATAAACATACGTAATACAGACACTACAACAGACACGACGAGTATGCGGTGCTTCTTTCGATGAGTATAAGTAGGATACATAGTTTTAAATGTTTTCCAAAAGATATAAAAAGTTACGAAATGGTGCAGAGATAACATTCTGGTTTACAGATTAAAATTATTGAAAAGCCAGGGGAGGTAACTCATGATTGGAGTGGTAAAAATAGACCGCGTGCTACAAAATATTGCGATTTCGCGCTTGTATTATTATAACGCCTTATTCAGTGTTCAGATCGATACATCAGATCCCTCTAAAAGAGCCATATTGAGAAAAGCCCACTTGAAGTTTTCTTGATCCCATAAAAAATCTCCTTTTATTTGAACACTGCCATTTTTTCATATAAGATGTACAAAAGCGTAATCGTTACTTACCAAAGATTGTATGTATAATGATGATCTACAAAGCGCCAAAATTTGCAATTTAAATAATTAAATGGTTCTGTCATGATAAAATGTTAAGAAATTAGGATAAAGTTTTGAAGCTAAAATAGTAAACGGTGCCTACACAGTTATGGTCTGTGCAACTTGATGTAAACTAAATGAAGTTTCAGACCACAACTTCCTGTTCAGGGGATAGAAAGTTATATAATAGTCTGTGCAACGTGATGAAAACCAAAGCGAAGTTTCAGACCACAACGTTTTGTTCAGGGGATAGAAAGTTATGGCCTGTGTAATTTGATGTAAACCAAAGCGAAGTTTCAGACCACAACGTTTTGTTCAGGGGATAGAAAGTTATGGCCTGTGTAATTTGATGTAAACCAAAGCGAAGTTTCAGACCACAACGTTTTGTTCAGGGGATAGAAAGTTATGGCCTGTGTAATTTGATGTAAACCAAAGCGAAGTTTCAGACCACAACGTTTTGTTCAGGGGATAGAAAGTTATGGCCTGTGCAATTTGATGTAAGCCAAAGCGAAGTTTCAGACCACGACTTTCTTTTCAGGGGATAGAAAGTTATGGCCTGTTCAACATGATGCAAACCACGATGAAAGTTTGGACCAAACTTCCTCTCCAGGGGATAGAAAGTTCAGGTCTGTGCAACTCAACGCAAATCATGGTACAGTTTGAGGCCACAACTTTCTATCGACGGGACAGTTACTTGTGGTTCTTACTTAGATCAACTGGCACAATGACCTAGGTGGATAACAACCATCTGATGGTAACTATATCAACAGTAACCTTTCCTGATTCTGCCTCCCCATCCTCCCTCTCTCCGGCTATCGCTATCTGCTCACACGGTGAATTATTTCAAAGAGACAGTCTAGCAATGTCTACATGTAATGGTAATATTTGAACTTAATTTGCCTGTACTTTACACACGCACGCACGCACGCACGCACACACACACACGCGCACGCACGCACACGCACACACACACACACACACACACACACACACACACACACACACACACACACACGCGCGCGCGGCGCGCGCGCACACACACACACACATTATATTACAACACGCACACACACACGCACACACACATACAAACACACACACACACACACACACACACACACACACACACACACACACACACACACACACACACACACACACACACACACACACACACACACACACACACATTGTTTATCTGATATTTGTATGTATGTTATTTTGGTTTGTAATAAGTTAATTTGTTTCCCGCTCACCTCTTCTTTCCTCTGCTACTGCCCCCACCCCACCCCCTCCTCTCCCTTTCCCTTTTCCCTCTCGTCTAAAATCACATAATTATATGTGAATTGACGTTAAATTGAAGAACACACACACACACACACACACACACACACACAACACACACACACACACACACACACACACACACACACACACACACACACACACACACACACACACACACACACACACACACACACACACACACACACACACACACACACACACGTTTTTGGGATAAAAAAAAGCAAACCATTATTGCTTATTCAATGTTCCATCTGAAATTAATTCTTTTGACTTTTGACTTTGACTTTCACACACACACACACACACACACACACACACACACACACACACACACACACACACACACACACACACACACACACACACACACACACACACACACACACACACACACACACACACACACACACACACACACACACACACACACATAGCATGTTCCAACAGCATGTCTAAAAACACAAACACTGAAGGGATCCCAAATGACAGTCAACCAAAAGAAGAGTCAGACACTTCTACTAAACTAACTGTTAGCAACTCATCCTCCAGTCAAAACGAAAACGTTTCAGTACGAACAACTGATCAGGAAATTAACTCTTCTGAAAACAAAAACCAAGGTCCATCTAAAGTACAATATGCTGTTCATATTACGAACAGATTTGAAGCGCTAGATAGTGTGAGTGAAAAATGTGATCTGTACCAAAACGTTGACAAACTTAGCCCATGTGATACAAAAGAAGAACTTAAATCAACAATTACTGATCACAACATCAGATCCAATCCATCACCGTTTGACACACTAAAAAGTAATTCAATTCCAACAAACACAACACTACTTGTCTTGGGAGATTCTACAATCAGATACATAAACCCACGTCGGTTTTCTCCCAGCGAATCATGTTGCAAGGTTTGTGTGCCGGGTGTGACAACGACTGATTTGTGCAGATGGCTGCAGTCCGCCCCTGTGTCAACAAATGTGAGGACTGTTGTAGTCCATGTTGGTGTCAACGACTGTCCATCAGGACAAGTCACCCCCGAGAACTGGATGGAAGTGTACAGATTGTGTCAGTATGTGTTTCCCAGTGCACTGATAGCGTTCGGCTCCATTTTACCAGCTCAAGGAAGACACAATCTGAACAACTCCATTTCCCCGTCAAACCGTAACCTGAGAACGGTGTGTCAGCAGCTTGGCTTGCTGTTCATCAACAATCAACACATATTTACGACTGAGAGTGGAAAACCAAGAAAGGCCTTGTACAATAATCTAACCCACCCTAGTGTACAAGGCACAGCCAGACTGGCAGCAAACATGAAACGCACTCTCTTTCGCAGTACTGGGTTCAGCAAGAACCATAGCATCCAAGAAAATTTGGGTCAGCATGTATATGAAATTCGTTCTTCGGGTGATAGGCACATGCCAAGGTCTAGCCAAAGCAGAGGAGAGTTTCATGCTAGAGGCACCATCAATGCAGGATTGCAAAAATGTACTCAGGGATTCTGTCCTCACCCTTCATCCGTGGATCACTTTCCACCTTTGTTCAGCAGATCTGAAAACAATGCACCTTCATCATCCCCCACAAAGCATACTCATCCCCAACTATATATGAGTAACCAGTCGCATATTGTACCACCTACCAACCAAACTCCCCCGACGCAAAATGGCCTTATTGGTCAACCCATGCGTCACGGGTCAGATCAACAATCTAATCAATCAGTGGACCATAGTGTACACTACAAACCCGAAGTTCCTCACCTCCCGAATCCTTTCCTCTCTCGCCCCCTCTCCTAGAGTTATTTCAATGCGTTATATTATTAGGCTAATGTTTAGTAGTTTGGAATGTTTTGTTTTGCATGTTGAGTTATTTTTCGAGTTCCTTTCGTATTACTTTTCATTCTGAGGACAGGATGAAAAAAAGCTGTCAAGCTTACTCCTTTATCCTCAATAAAGATCATTTTGACTTGACTTGACTTGACTTGACTTGACACACACACACACACACACACACACACACACACACACACACACACACACACACACACACACACACACACACACACACACACACACACACACACACACACACACACACACACACACACACACACACACTACTTATGTTAATTATGGTAAACACGTTTATCCGGCCCCTGATTGTGAAGGAATCCTATGTTCTGTCCTGCCTAAATCTCCTGGAGCGCTGGCGACAAATGAGGCCAGAAGTGTGTGTCCAGTCAGCGAATTCCAATACCTATTGTCCGGGCCGGAATTAACTGCCCCTTACTGACGTTCCACCGTCTGTTTCCGGCTTTCGTGGGTGGAATAATGATATATCAACCTAAAAAAAAAAGAGGCTGACTTGAGGAGAGACGATGAAACAATGAATACAAGATAGAGACGAACAAACTGAGAAAAATCGAGTTGTGATGGTTGATCGACGATGGTCAAGAGAAAGGGCTTTATAGAGTTATTGTCCTTAGTCCTTGACATCAGGTGGTTGTTTCATTTATAAGCCGTTTCTTAGGAACGCGAAACTCACTCTCTCTCTCTTTCTCTCAGTGTCGCTCGCTCTCGCTCGCGCGCGGAATTGAAAGAAAGAGAATGCCTCGTGTTTGACAAAGGAAAATAACATAATCCGGGAGAGTGATCTCCAGTTGGACGTCCAGAAGCGCTCGTTTGTCCCATGATCAGAACACAGGGGAAACAGGGTAGGAAATGAATGGTCAACAAGAGGGTCGGCTCGGTGACCCAGAAGTCATTTGGTTCCAAGGCAGCTTGTGTCACAGGTCTCAGATTTAAAAAAGCCACGGGACCACAGAACTTGGCAACGTAAACCGTTGGCAACATACACACAACATTTGTCAACAAATTCAAAATCATTGGAATTGCCACGCGGATATCTCTTGTTGTCTCCTCACCAAGGCTTATCTGACTGATTTATGCCAGTCAATGTCGATCGGATCTCTCTGTTTTGAATAGACCCAAGAATAATGAGCTGGGTCATACCCTTTCTGCCACATAGCAAAGCTGTTCATTGCTGCCAAACTACAGAAATAAAAATTATGTTATGATTTTGTGATCGTTTACAATCATACTCCAACATTGTTACACGCGTCGAAGGTTAAAAATAAGACAGGTTTTCAGAGAAAGAACCCACAACAACTTCTTATTATGAAACCAGAAGTTTTGATTTGAAAGGAACTGATTGTTGTTCTCTATAATTTGACTTTTATTGGCACTACATGAAACATTGTCAATTAGGATTACTTGAACATTGTCAATTAGGATCACATTAACATTTGTACAAGTACTGTTTTTCAACAATGCGTGGGTTGACTTCCTTCTACGTCCTTCCCCGGACCAAGCTTTTCTATTATCATCCATTCTCAGTGTGGTCAAAGACTCTAAAAGAGTTACGGCGAGCCGGGCTGATAGAGTTATCGTTAGTGGGGTAGTTACACCATTCACAATGGCGGCTATCCAAAGTATAACTGACTCATAAAAAGATAACTCTCTCAGGGTTGAAAAAAAGAGCTATGTAACCTAAATGTGTCACGCTTAAAAGGGACATAACAGTGTTTCTGTCCTCACTACTCATATAGGGAAAAGGGACCGGATGTTAGTCTTTTCTTTTCAGTGTCTTTGGTGTGGTCCACTGTGGTAGTAAAATGCTGATTCGGTGGGAAGGAGTCCTGGCGATGTAGACAGTGCGTGGTTTGCACATCGAATCGTCTACTGCTAAGAATAGGCCTGGAGAAAAGTGTAGCTCGTCATCATTGTGTGAAGATAAAGTTCTCAACTCCACAAAACCCAATAACAAAGTGAAAACGATATTAGTCAGCTGCTTTTCTAGGGGAAGACGGGGTAAAAAGCGCATGGGCGGGTAAGAAGCCCACCCCAATTATCTCATGAAATAAAGAAAATTTCAGTCAAATTTGCCCATGAGACGAATGCTAGACATTAACGCTCGTCTAATGGGCAAAATGAGACTGAAATTTGCTTCATTTCATGAGATAATTGGGGTGGGCTTCTTACCCGCCCATGCGCTTTTTACCCCGTCTTCCCCTACTACAATGAGACGTTATGTTACAGTTTAGTTTTGATTATAATTGATGTGAAATCTATGGTCTGAAGGTAGGACGTACTGCATAAAGGCGTTCCGTGCTGAAGCTGTTGGGCTGTTAGCCTTTCGGGGATCATCCACATGCAAGCACTCTCAGTTCAGAGATTAGCGATGTAGCCTATCCTGGGGAAGACGTTCTTTACATTAAGCAAATTGTCATACGATTTTCTTGAAAAGCAATTGCCTCCTCGGTTATCATAGTCGGAAACGACTGACTAGCGCACGTACGTACGAGTGCCTAGTAGTGAGTTTGTATCGGTTACAGCTAGTCTGACATTTCAGCCGGAATATCGCTTCTCCCTTTTCACAATTCGTTAGAATGGAACCACTTTTCTGGACCGTGTCTCCTTCCCTTCCGTTATTCCTCTCACCCGTGTTTTTCATCTCTATCTTGTCTCTCCTTCCCTTTCTTCTTCTCCTCGGTAGCCATCATCCCTCTGCGGGGTTCATATTCCGCCCACGGAAGCAGGAAACGGAAATAAGGATATCAGGAGGGGCAGTTAATTCCGTCTGAAACAGGGGGCGGAATTCGCTGTCTGGACACAAACTTCCGGTCCCATTTGTCGCTGGTTCTGATAGCGTTTGAGGGGAGACTTTTCGTGGCTTTGCTGTCAGGTCTACTCTTCTTCGTCTTGCGCTATTGTGGTCAGTAAAAAAACAAATGAGTTCCGACAATTAACACAAATATAGAGCTTTGACGATTTGTTGTCATTGTTGTGGATGCTCTTTATATAGTGAACTTTAATTCGAATTAATTGTGCTTTGCTCAAATGCAGTCAGGTACATTTACGCCAAATATAGAATGGCAAGAGAAATAGAAGACAATTGGAAAAGCAGAATAAACAAATCAACAGATTTAATTAAACAATGGAGCGAATGAGATCACAGCACACATGGTAAAATAGTAATAGTAAAAACAGTTTTAGTCAGCCAGTTTATTTATATAGTGCAGTCTATTGGACTGCCGAAGGAGATTCTAATAAATTAAAAAAATACCACCCTGTACAAATTTATTTGGCAAAGGAAATATAGTAATAGAAAAGCGTTCGAAAAGATTAAAAGAAAAGTTATGCAAAATGGACATAAAAAGGGTGGACAAGAAATGGTTGATATGATTGAATTGCAGCGTGTCTTCAGCCTCCAATGGAGAGGAAAACTACATAAGAGTCAGGCACAGGCTGAAGCATGGTGTCTAGCACCCTTCTGGCATTTAGAAGAAATGGTTGATGTGATTGAATTGCAGTGCATCTTTAGCCTCCAATGGAGAGGAAAACTACATAAGAGTAAGGCAAAAGCTGAAACATGGTGTCTAGTACCCTTCTGGCATTTAGACAAAATTGCTTTACCACATGACATTTTTGGATTAAATTGTGTAAAACATGATATCCCAGAGATCTCCGCAATTAAAAATGACTTCTGGAGAGAGGTTCTGTTAACCCTTTCACCGCCAAAGTCTCATTTTAGCACCACAGTGATTTAACACGTATGTTACTAAAAGGCATAACATTGTGGTATATTATCCAAAGACCCTATTGTCTTAGTTTTGGGAAGTAAGGATAGACCTTATTTTATATATGTCACAGAAGAATCCCCAATACTACATATGGATTTTGTTCTCTACCCAGGTAAATTTAACTGAAATAAAGGGTTAACTTACCTTGAAGAGAAACATAAAGTGAATAAGGATGATGTCAAGGCATCGGATGTTGGAAATCAGTTTCTGTTTTTCAAACAACTGATTAAGTTTAAAAAGCATGTTCTTAATTTGAAAAAATGGCGTCAGAAAGGTCTTATAACGGTGAACGATATCATTAATAGACAAGAAAATCGTTTGCTGACGTTAGAAGAGGTAAAATATCTTCTCGGACAAAGCAGAGCAGTAACAGTCTTTGAGTATAATGCCTTGTTAAACGCTATACCCCAAGCCTGGATTTATTGCATTAAAAGCGGGAGAGTACAGTTCGAAACTACAAACCATAATATGTTTGAAATAGTAAATGAATTGTATGCAAAAGCCTAAACAAATTAAAGAATATCTTCGAAAAAGTACTAATCCCACAACTCCTAATGCAGTAAGTTTTTGGCTAAAAAAATGTAATTACAATTTTAATGAAAATGTGTGGACGAGAGCGAGAATGGCAACAAAAGAAGTCCGTCTGCATGAGCTTCAATGGAAACTACTGCACAACATCTACCCGACCAATATTCTATTGCACAAATTGAGTGTGAGTAATTCAGAGGCGTGCAATTATTGTCCTAATACTGTGGATGTCATTGAACATTGTTTTTACGACTGCCCTTCTGTAAAACAGTTTTGGATATACATTGAAAACTTAATCTGCTAAAAAATCGGCTTGAACGTAACTTTACTAGTAATTGACGTACTGTATGGGCTTGATAGGCAAAACACATTAAATAACTACTGTTGGATTAACGATGTCATTCTTGTAGGCAAAATGTGTATTAGCAAAATTAAAAAGACAAAGTCTGTATTACCCTACGAATGTGTATTTAATCAAGAGGCACAGATACGAAAGTTGCTATAAAAAGAGTGCAGACAGTCCAGGGTCAGCTGTTCATGCTCAGTAATGTTGTTTACAAAAGAAGAGTGAGAGAACAGTGTACCATGTGTGTTGTGTAGAAGTAAAGAGAGATAGAACAGTGTACCATGTGTGTTGTGCATAAGTAAAGAAAGAGAGAGAACAGTGTACCATGTGTGTTGTGTAGAAGTAAAGAGAGAGAGAACAGTGTACCATGTGTGTTGTGTAGAAGTAAAGAGAGAGAGAACAGTGTACCATGTGTGTTGTGTAGAAGTAAAGAGAGAGAGAACAGTGTACCATGTGTGTTGTGTAGAAGTAAAGAGAGAGAACAGTGTACCATGTGTGTTGTGTAGAAGTAAAGAGAGAGAGAACAGTGTACCATGTGTTTTGTGTAGAAGTAAAGAGAGAGAGAGAACAGTGTATCATGTGTTTTGTGTAGAAGTAAAGAGAGAGAGAACAGTGTACCATGTGTTTGTTGTGTAGAAGTAAAGAGAGAGAACAGTGTACCATGTGTTTTGTGTAGAAGTAAAGAGAGAGAACAGTGTATCATGTGTTTTGTGTAGAAGTAAAGAGAGAGAGAACAGTGTATCATGTGTTTTGTGTAGAAGTAAAGAGAGAGAGAACAGTGTACCATGTGTTTTGTGTAGAAGTAAAGAGAGAGAGAACAGTGTACCATGTGTGTTGTGTAGAAGTAAAGAGAGAGAGAACAGTGTACCATGTGTTTTGTGTAGAAGTAAAGAGAGAGAACAGTGTACCATGTGTTTTGTGTAAAGTAAAGAGAGAGAGAGAACAGTGTATCATGTGTTTTGTGTAGAAGTAAAGAGAGAGATCAGTGTATCATGTGTTTTGTGTAGAAGTAAAGAGAGAGATCAGTGTATCAATGTGTTTTGTGTAGAAGTAAAGAGAGATGTACATGTGTTTTGTGTAGAAGTAAAGAGAGAGAAAAGTGTACCATGTGTTTTGTGTAGAAGTAAAGAGAGAGAGAACAGTGTACCATGTGTTTTGTGTAGAAGTAAAGAGAGAGAGAACAGTACCATGTGTTTTGTGTAGAAGTAAAGAGAGAGAGAACAGTGTACCATGTGTTTTGTGTAGAAGTAAAGAGAGAGAACAGTGTACCATGTGTTTTGTGTAGAAGTAAAGAGAGAGAACAGTTGGGGAAAAAAGAAATGGAACAAAGTAAAGAGAGAGATCAGTTTATCCATGTGTTTTGTGTAAAGTAAAGAGAGAGATCATTTTATCAATGTATTTTGTGTCAAGTAAAGAGAGAGATCATTTTATCAATGTATTTTGTGTCAAGTAAAGAGAGATCAGTTTATCAATGTATTTTGTGTCAAGTAAAGAGAGAGATCAGTTTATCAATGTATTTTGTGTCAAGTAAAGAGAGAGATCAGTTTATCAATGTATTTTGTGTCAAGTAAAGAGAGAGATCAGTTTAAAAAAAGAAAAAAGAAAAACAAAAGGTATATTTACACGTGCGTGCGCATGAGAGAGAGAGAGAGAGAGAGAGAGAGAGAGAGAGAGAGAGAGAGAGAGAGAGAGAGAGAGAGAGAGAGAGAGAGAGAGAGAGAGAGAGAGAGAGAGAGAGAGACAAAGAGAACACTCGAACACTCGAACTTTACTGTCATTAGCTAGAGAGACACAGAGAGAGAGAGAGAGAGAGAGAGAGAGAGAGAGAGAGAGAGAGAGAGAGAGAGAGAGAGAGAGAGAGAGAGAGAGAGAGAGACAGAGAGAGAGAGAGAGAGAGAGAGAGAGAGAGAGAGAGAGAGAGAGAGAGAGAGAGAGAGAGAAGGGAGGAGACAATGAAAGAGAGAGGAGAGACAGACATGGAAAGAAAGAGAAAATACCAGACAGAATGGAGAGGGAGGGAGGGACGCCTTTCCTTTAATCAGATAAGAACAAACGCAAACGCAAATACAAACACAAATACAAGCACAAAGACAAACTTTCTTTTCGATCCTGAAGCACACATACACACACACGCATGCACACCCACTCACACCCACATGCAGATGCACGCATAAAACCTCGCTTTCTGATGGACACAAGCACGTTTCCACGCACGTGCGTGTGTGCATACTTTCTCACACACGCACGCATGCACGTCTGCACACAAGCACACACACACACACACACACACATGATGCACACGGCGCACCCTCATACCATCAACGCTAACACCCATTCACCCGTCCTCCTCCTCCCAAAATCAATGTTCCAAACTTTCTCCATCTATTTTCTCTGCATACAAACTTTCTGAAAGGTCGTTCTTTATGGGAAAGAAATCATCCATCACATTCTCCGACGGGCCAATTATTGTCTTTTCATTTCTGACCTCGAAACTCACCCCCCCCCCCCCCACCCCCACCCCCCATCCCCCCCCTCCCTCATTTCCTATGATAATTATACCTCATGCACTCTCGTTTTATGTCACTCTCACTCTGTTTCTCTGTCTGAAGGAAAAATTGGTTTAACCCTTTCACCGCCAATGTCGCATTTAAGCACCACAATGGTTTAACACCCATGCCACTAAAAGGCATCAAATCAGGGCCTGTTATCCAAAGACCCTATTTTCTTAATTTTTGGGAGGTAAGGACAGGCCTAATGCTATACATGTCACAGAGAAATTCCCAATATTGCAGATACATTTTTTTCTCTACCCAACTAGAATACTGTGGGTGCAAAATGGCTGGCGGCGAAAGGGTTAACGTCCTCCAAACTTGTCTGGTACGAGTCCATATGGGACATTTCTATGCCTATTATGTAATGATAGTGGGTCGATCCTGGAGACACTGCAATACCAGGTTGACCCACGAACAAGTAAACTCTCTGTGACTGCGCGTCTGAAACGTTGTTTGTCTCTGTATCTCTGTCCCTAGAGACAGTTTGTTGCCTCTGTCTGTCTGTTTCTCTCTCTGCCTCTGTCTGTCTCTGTTTCTCTCTGTCTCTCTCTGGTTGCCCTCTCTCTCTCTCTCTCTCTCTCTCTCTCTCTCTCTCTCTCTCTCTCTCTCTCTCTCTCTCTCTCTCTCTCTCTCTCTCTCTCTCTGAGGGTGGTAGTGTGTCTGTCTGTCTGTCTGTCTGTCTGTGTATGTGTCCGTCTGTCTGTCTATTCTGTCTTCCTTGTAACTTCTTTGTTTTAACTTTATTGAAGTTGCTATCTTCTCAACAACTCTTCTGTTGTTTTTATGTTGTTGTTGTTGTTGTTGTTGTTGTTGTTGTTGTTGTTGTTGTTTTATCATTCACGTCGAGTTTGAAAAATTAGCAGTTTCAGTAAAAGTAGCATAGAAACCAGGGCAGTCATTGATTTTATAAGTGTATCTTACGGAAGCTGGATCTCGTTTTGTACACTAATTCCACCATGTCTGATTCGTTCACGCACTTTCATTTATGGATATTCCTGTTTTCCCTTTGCCCCAGTTTTACACTGGGTAAAGGATTCTGCGTTTGTCGCGATGTTTGGTTGTTGTTGTTTGTTTTTGTTTTCCCCCAAAAAAACCGTTTGTCTAAGGATATCTCCCGAACCGTTTGACAGAATCGCTTCACATTTTGTGTGGTACCGAGAGAGGAAGACTTTTTGCACAAAGTATCGCTATCATGACCTTGACCTTGACGTATGACCTTGAACATCTAAAATCGATAAGGGGTCATAACTTCTGCACCGCTGGACTTACAGTCTTCTAACGTGGCATACAGGTGCATTGACTTATGGCCGTTCTGATGATGGGATACACATCACGGTCAAGGTCAAGGAGATCAGTAGACCCTGAAAGTGGTTGGGGTCTAAGAATTGTGTTTTAGCTTTAGCTTTCATATTTATGCTTGGTAGAATGGCTTCAAATGTTGTGGGCTTCAAATGTTGTGTGGTTGTGTACCACCTACAGTAGAAGACATCTGAAT
>CM065684.1:35391963-35394463 GCA_017654935.2 Phymorhynchus buccinoides | reverse complement strand
TGTTGATGTGCTGCTCTAGTGGTTTTGAGAGGACAGAGAGAATTGAGATGGGTCTGTAGTTGGAGGGGTCATTTTGTTCACCTGATTTATAAAGAGGAATTATTTTGCTAGTTTTGAAGTGCTTGGGGAAGTAGTTTTTGTCAATACAAATATTGTATATGTAGGTTAAAGTATCTGTGATGTATGGTGCACTGAGTTTTATTATTTTACTGTCAATTTCGTCTAAGCCTTTTGATTTGGACTGTTTGATTTTAATTAAACTGTTATAAACATCAAATACCGCCATGGGTGGTATGGTCAATGGTGTGTTAATCTGTTTTTCTTTGCAAAAATCCTTTAGTTCCTTTAAGTCATTTTGTGTCGATTTGTCATTTAGAATAATTCTGTTTGCTACATTGACAAAGTGTTCGTTAAGTTCATCAGTGGATATGTTTTTGGAAGTGGATTGTTTCTGAGAAACGTGTTTGTTTGTGATACAGTTGATTGCCTTCCATAAAGATTTCGAATCATTTTTAGAGCCTGCTAAATCTTGAAAATATTTCTTCCTGGAGTTGCGTAACAAGGTAGTAACTTTATTTCGCTGTGCATGAAATTCATCTTGATTTTTAGAGTCGCAGAGCAAATCTCTGTTGTTCATTTCGTTATCAATATCTTTTGTTATCCAGGGTGGTTTAGGTTTGTGTTTAACTCGTTTACATTTAATTGGTGCGTGTTTATTGTAAATATCTATGAATGTGTTATACCAAAAATCCAGAGCTTGATCTGGGTCAGTGTATTGATAGACATGTGAAAGCTAGGACTGTGCCAGATCAAAGATAAATGAATCTTCGTTGCTTGAAAAACATCTGTAATGAATTGTTTTATGTCCAGCTTTTGGGATTTTTGAACCTTTCTTGTTCCAAGTTATGCAGATTGGTTTGTGATCGCTACAGCCAGACAACGGTGAGCAAAGCTCAATAATGTTTTGCTTTTCGGTTGTGTATATGTGGTCAATTAGCGTCTCAGATGTTGGTGTAATTCTAGTCGGTATATTAATGAGTTGTGTTAACTGAAAACTGTCGTATAATTGTGTCCATTGCACTTGAGGTTTCATTAAGTCTATATTGAAGTCACCAAATATTATTGTTTCTTTTGATTCTAGGATTACATGATCCATTATGGAGTTAAAACTGTCTTTCCAGTCAACGCGTTCTGAAGGATGTCTGTATATGAATCATAATAATAATGGCTTAGTGTGTTTAATATAAACTTCCATCCATAAACATTCAATGCCATGTTGTTCAAAAATATGCATTCGTTTTAAGGTGATAGAATGGCTATAGTATACTAAAAGACCCGTTTGTCTCTGTTGTGTGGGATCTAACCTAAGAATGTTGTATCCATTTACTGACACATCACTATCCGTAATATGTTCTGATAAATGAGACTCGCCAAAACAAAAAATATGAAAGGGGTTACCAGAATTATGCAAAATCGAATATACATCTGCTAACTTGTTGATTACGTGGTTGATGTTTAAATAACCTATTCTCAAGCCTTCTTTCACAGGCCAAGAAGTAGTACAGCTAGGCATGATATCGTAATGTTAACAAAAGCCACAATCTCAAAAAAAAAACATAAATAAAAAAAATACAGTCAATAAACAATAGGAATATCAAACAGCTCCGATTAATTAAATGTCGTAACCGAAGTGATACAACAAATGTAGGGGAAGACGGGGTAAAAAGCGCATGGGCGGGTAAGAAGCCCACCCCAATTATCTCATGAAATGAAGCAAATTTCAGTCTCATTTTGCCCATGAGACGAGCGTTAATGTCTAGCATTCGTCTCATGGGCAAATTTGACTGACATTTTCTTTATTTCATGAGATAATTGGGGTGGGCTTCTTACCCGCCCATGCGCTTTTTACCCCGTCTTCCCCAAAAGCAATGTCAATATCAATCTGCCAAACTCACAAAAAGGGAGGAAAGAAAGAGGGGGGGGGGGGGTGTATTAATAGTCAAGCAGTGACTGAAAGAGGGAGAAAAAAATTAAAAAAAAGGTAATTCGTTGTCCCTTGATAGAAAAAACACCCCACTGTATAATACAAAATGAACAAATAATCAAATGCTGACCTGAATCTGAATCAATACAACACAATATGCCAGATTCAATCCAAGTCTTATAAGCATCAAATCACACGAAAAGTATTCAGCATCAAACCACAAAAAATGAATAGTGATATATAATCACAAGATGTAGTAGGCCTAGTCAATCACGCTTATTGACCTTGAAGGGGAGCACAGCATTAAGTTAGAGGGCAGCAAACTACAGCACACCTGTCAGTGCGTGCGTGAGCACACACATACACACACAAAAGTATACACATACGCCCATGCGTGGGAATATATATGCATGCATGCATACACATACACACATACATGCACACATGCATACACATACAAACACACACATGTACGCACGCGCACATACACACCAACAAGCACGCAAGGAGTTTGCA
>CM065684.1:35379463-35381963 GCA_017654935.2 Phymorhynchus buccinoides | reverse complement strand
TTTCGATGAGTATAAGTAGGATAAATAGTTTTAAATGTTTTCCAAAAGATATAAAAAGTTACGAAATGGTGCAGAGATAACATTCTGGTTTACAGATTAAAATTATTGAAAAGCCAGGGGAGGCGACTCAGTGTATGTAATGATTGTAGTGGTAAAAATAGACCGCTGGGCGCCACAAACGATTGCGAATCCGCGCTTGTTTTTCTTCTAAACGACGTCATTGATTTGGGACAGTGCCTTCAGTAAATTAACTTCCATGACTGGATTTTGTTTTTCAAAGTGAAGCCAACTTCTGCTACTGACTACACAGTTGAATAGAGATGGCATCAGGCCTCAACGACCACTTCATCCAGGTCAGGAGGAGCACGGAAACGCTGGCCAGATGGCATTCACACTCCACATTCTGAACACCTCCTGCATCAACAAGAACGTACTACCTCCGCTTTGGAATAGGTTTTCCTGCTGTTTGTTCACTGTTGGTGTAATTTGGTTTGTGTAACATTAGTAATGGGAGTGTGACTAATTCTGGAAGTCTTGACAAAGATTCATAAATCGAAATGTTGACATACGCTGAGCTTTTTGTTTTGCTTCTTCCCCCCTCAGATCTGTCTAGTTGAGTAGAGAAGGATTTTCTTCGGGGTAAAGTTTTCTACAACGTGGTAATCTTCAGAGCGTCATCATCTTTTGATTCTAATGTTTTGCCATTGATGATAATAATTATAGTGAACTGAGGCGATTTTATATTCAAAACCAAGGGTGAACCGTGTGCACTGGCAGTCTGTGTGCTTGATGTTGTGAATTAGTATTATTCCCAAAGACTGATACATACTTTTAAATCAAAACAAAATCAAACAACAAGAAGTGGGAAATGAACCTGATCAACCCACATACGTTTCTCTTGTGGAAATCGGCCAGTAACAAAGGTAAGAGGTGTTCACAAAATGAGGTATGTCTCACCTTTGACTATTCGATAGGTAGGGGAAGACGGGGTAAAAAGCGCATGGGCGGGTAAGAAGCCCACCCCAATTATCTCATGAAATGAAGCAAATTTCAGTCTCATTTTGCCCATGAGACGAGCGTTAATGTCTAGCATTCGTCTCATGGGCAAATTTGACTGAAATTTGCTTTATTTCATGAGATAATTGGGGTGGGCTTCTTACCCGCCCATGCGCTTTTTACCCCGTCTTCCCCTAGTCTCTTTCTGTTGCTTCAACTGGTGAAAGAAGCTGGGTTTTTTGTTTTTTTTAAACCCTGCAAATTATGCCAATTAAACATTTCGTTGTCGCCTGTTAGTCTCAGAAGTTACTGTGTGTCGTTTCTGACTTTGAGCTTCGGACAAGAAAGGAGGCAACCTGCTATTCTGGAGAGGGGAGGGGGGCTATAAATTTAGTCTATAGTGAACGTACTTTGCCCGTGGTACATCCCCACTCGCTCGGTTAAAATGATTTGAGGACAGCTGGCGTTGGGTGTGTGTGTGTGGGGAGGGGGGGGGGGGGGGGGGTCCCAAAAGGTCGACTACAGTGGAACCCCGCTTAACGGGCACCTCAGTATTGCGGACACCTCAATAATCCGGACAGTTTTACTCAGTTTCTTCCCTTCTTCTTATTCATCACTAAACGTCTTCAGTATAGCGACCACCTCGCACTTATTACGGACAGTTTTGGCCAGTCTGTAGGGTGGCCGTATTACTGAGGTTCCACTGTTAACCCTTTCACCGCCAGCCATATTTCAGCCAAACATGTCCATTAAATTTACCTGGGTAGAGAACAAAATCCATCTGCAGTATTGGGGATTCTTCTGTGACAGATATAAAATAAGGTCTAACCTTACTTCCCAAAACTAAGACAATAGGGTCTTTGGATAATAGACCCCAATTTGATGCCTTTTAGTGACATAGGTGTTAAATCACTGTGGTGCTAAAATGCGACTTTGGCGGTGAAAGGGTTAATCCCTTTGGCTGCTGCAACACTTAAGGGCCAGCCACACGTCCACTAAAATCGCACGACTGTACGATACGATTCGATCACGTGCTCGAAGCGCGAAGCACGTGTGTTCTCCGAGACCACGTGATCGAATCGTATCGTACAGTCGTGCGGTTTTAGTGGACGTGTGGCTGGCCCTTTAGAGCCAGTGTCAAGGCCCTCTAGTTTGAGAGTCACAGTCTTCAGCAAAAGACTAAACTGTACAGTTACATTCCAACCAATACCTTGAAAACAATTGATTGTACATACAACAAACAAACAACTACACGGCAAGCGTAAAGTGACGTTATTTTATTCACAAGAGACAACACAGAACTACTGGATATTTCGGCGAATGCGCCTTTATCAACAAAAATCAAACAGAAAATAGGGAAATATTTTCTAGTCTGTAGATTTATTCAGATATCCAAAAGGTTTGCTATCGATTAATTGCTTCCCTGCGATCAGCTTTATGCAATTCGATATGTGAGGAAGGGTGAAAACTTGACACTGTTGGCGCATAAAATTTCATTTCTGCG
>CM065684.1:35361963-35364463 GCA_017654935.2 Phymorhynchus buccinoides | reverse complement strand
GAAGAAGAAGAAGAAGAAGAAGAAGAAGAAGAAGAAGAAGTGCCCACCTTTGTCGAATCAACCACTTTTATTACACATTGAGCATGATGGCATTTGCCTTCTAGGGGATTTTAATGCAAGGACAGGTAACCTTGAGGATTACACTTACGAAGGAAATAATAGAATTGATCTACTGGATATACATGATGACAGTGATGCTAGCAACATTCAACCCCCCAAAAGAGTATCGCAGGACAGAACGACAAATAATACTGGTCACAGATTGCTAGATTTTTGCAAAACGATAACCATGTTAATTGTTAATGGTCGCACGGGTCGAGATGCAGATGTAGGGAAATGTACTTGCAAGAATGTGAGTGTTGTTGACTATGTCCTTGCATCATCCAATCTTTACTGTCTAATCAATAAGTTTGAAGTTTTGGAATTCTGTGAACTATTTTCGGACGTTCACTGTCCCCTGGTAATGTCGATAGAGTTATTAAATCCTGTAGTTTACACCAATATTCACACTTCTAATAGGAACACTTGTACCGATAGGCCAGATATAAAGTATCCAAAATGGCAAAAGGAAAAGGAGGAACAATTTATAGCTAGTTTAGAAGATGACAAAATACAGGAGGTAAACAATGCTCTGAATCGTTTACTATCTTCTCCAGAATCTACTAATCGTGATGATGTTAACAACGTAGTAGGGAATATCAGTAACATAATTTTTAAAAGTGTAGATGATAATAATATGTTTAAAATTAGTAAGAAAAGGAAAAGTTATAAAAGAAAACACGAGAATCAAGAGTGGCATAATCAGGCTTGTGAGAACAAGCGCAAACAATTCTTCAATACTAAGAACAGGTATCAAAGGGCAAAATCTGCTCCAAATCTTGCCAGTAAGAAAAAAGCAAGTAAGGCATATAAAAAAGAAATGAATAAACAATTTAGACTTTTTAGAACAAAAATAGAACATAATATTCGATTGCTTAAAAGTGCAGACCCAAAAGCCTACTGGAAAATAATTAATGGAACTAAGTCTGAAAGCAGCGAACTACTGTCAAAAATATCATGTGACGCTTTTTATGAACATTTTAAAAACATGAACCAAGCTGATACCGCCTCTGGTGAAACGGTCACTGAGGCTAGCCCCGATGTAGATGTTAACAGCAGCAGCATTCTAAACAGCCTTTTCACTGAAGAGGAAGTTCAGAAAGCTATCCAGAAGTTGAAGGCTAGCAAAGCCCATGGACATGATAAAATACTGAATGAATTTCTAAAAGCTTCAAGCAGTAAAATGTTAGTATTATATACAAAAGTTTTCAATTTAGTTCTAACTTGCAGCAAAATTCCAGAAGAGTGGGCCATTGGGGAAATAATACCTATATACAAAAAGAAAGGTTGTAATAAAGACCCAAATAACTACAGAGGAATTACATTGCTCAGTTGCTTTGGCAAATTGTTCACTAGTCTACTTAATAATAGATTAAACAACTATTTCGAACTCAATTCAACAATAGGGCATGAACAAGCAGGCTTCCGTGCAGGACATTCAACCACTGATCATATTTTCACCCTACATTGCATAATTGATTACTTTTTATCAAAAAGAAAAAAGTTATGCTGTGCATTTGTTGACTATGAAAAAGCCTTTGATTATGTAAATAGAGCTTTTTTGTGGCAGAAACTAATTAACTCTGGAGTGGACGGTTTGATCTTAAGCGTTATTAAAGACATGTATAGCATAGCAAAATCAGTAGTTAGGGTGGAAGGAAACTGTTCAAAGTCTTTTCAGTGCTCAGCAGGGGTCCGCCAAGGAGAAAATCTTTCGCCAATATTGTTTGCTGTTTATCTTAACGATTTTCAGTCCTTGATATCAGAGGACATGAACGGGCTACATACTTTAAAGAGGGAGGCTGGGGGGCTAGGTTGGAGTGAAGAAGAACAGAATATAATGCTAAAAAAATTTCTATTATTATATGCTGATGACACAATTTTATGTGCAGAATCAGTAGAGGACTTACAAAAAGCATTAGACGCAATGCATGAATATTGCAATAAATGGAATTTACGAGTTAATATTAAAAAAACAGAAGTTGTTGTGTTTTCTAGAGGTAAAATACGAAATATTCCTCAATTCCAATACGAGGGGAAAAGTATCAAAACGGTATTTGGCTATAACTATTTGGGCATATATTTTAACTACAACAATAAATTTAGTGTCGCCCAAAAACAACTCTATGACAAAGCATCACGAGCTATGTTTTGCCTCTTAAAAAAGTGTAAAAAGATGATGTTACCTATAGATATAAAAATAGAGTTATTCGACAAAATGATTACTCCCATTCTTCTTTACGGAAGTGAGGTATGGTGCCATAACATGACAGATTTAGCTTCAAAACTACAACTTCGTTACTATAAAATTGTTCTCAAATTAAATAAAAGTACACCAAGCTGTATGGTTTATGGGGAATTGGGGCAGTACCCTTTAGAGATTCAAGCGAAGAGCAGAATG
>CM065684.1:35346963-35356963 GCA_017654935.2 Phymorhynchus buccinoides | reverse complement strand
GAATGCATGAATGTACGAAAAATGTACGAACTGCACTGAATCACCTTCCACCACATTCGAGAAGAAAACAAACCGGCATTTGAAATCAATGACGTCTTATTGGATTGTACAAAGACACATATCATTAATTTAGTTGCTTTCTTTGCGTATTATGTGTAGATATTTATATTTCTTATAAATCGTAGGAGATCGAGGGGGTGATGTGTGAAGAAAATAAGGAAGAGATGAGAGGGTGGTACGAACATTTAAGTACTTGGGTTGTGTAAGATTATGACGGTTCACTAGAAAAATACATTTTTTATAGAGAACAAACGATGTATCCCAAGAGGATTTCACATTAAGCTGGTAATATATTATTGTGAATAACCTCATAATATAATCCGATTGTTCGAATCGCTGTAAAATCTATTCTAATGGGCAATTTTGCATTTCATGTGCAAATTGATTTCTTACAATATTTTGTGAATGGAGAATTCAGAACAATTGAAAAGGATAAAGTTGGAGTAATTAATAAGAGACTTTGTAGTTTAAAAAGAAAATGTGATTGTATCAAAGCAAACTAAAACTGTGTCAATGAATTATTCGTTTCTTGTTTGCACAACACTGCAATGCTTAAAGTGCAGCAACATACGAGTCATTTCTACAAGGATACATTTCTGTGTTGCTCCTTGTTTTATAAGGCAATCTATATCATCTATATTATCTATATAAAATTATGCATCAGGAATAATCCCACAAAGCGAAGGAATTCAGCATGAGCCCATTTCTGCTTTTGTTCATCTTTGAATGCTGATGGAATAGTATCAAACATCATTTCAGTTCTAGTCAGAATGAAAGATTAGACGATGTTTTATTTCTAAAAAGTTTTAAGAAATAATGGAAATGAGATCTGCCGAGAATATTGATCAAAATTGTCCATGATGATAAGATTTAACCACTTTTAAAGACTGAATAATTCAACAGAGAAAACTATCACATGCAAAAACATGCATAAATATACACCATTTAAAATTGAAATGTATTCCTGCACGTATAATACATTGAAAGAAAAAGAAGAAAAAGAAAAACATAAAGAAAAATGTGTGTGTGTGTGTGTGTGTGTGTGTGTGTGTGTGTGTGTGTGTGTGTGTGTGTGTGTTGTGTGTGTGTGTGTGTGTTGACTTGAAAATTATTTACTTTGATATGGGCCACATGCCCGCGTCAATAGAGAACCAGAGGGTTGAGTCAGAAAAAACCCCAACAATGCAAGTAACTGTATACAGGAAAATACGGAAGCAAGCCGAATAATAAATTAATAGAGACATCAATCAATCAAACAATCAATCAATAATACAAAGCACTAGTTTGAGAGAGAGAGAGAGAGAGAGAGAGAGAGAGAGAGAGAGAGAGAGAGAGAGAGAGAGAGAGAGAGAGAGAGAGAGAGAGAGAGAGAGAGAGAGAGAGAGAGAGAGAGAGAGAGAGAGAGAGAGAGAGAGAGAGAGAGAGATGAAACGCCATTAACTGAATGATAATATGGTTTGCAAATTTCATTTAGATCCTTAAATCCTGCTATTAGACGATGTGATATGAGTACTCATAGACAGACCAGACAGAGCGAAAGACAAACAAACAAGGCACCCACCCTTTCTTCCACAACTTTTTTTAAAAATTCCAAACTGACAGGAAAATGCCGAAGACGGAAGGAGAAAGAAGAGCGGAAGAGCCTCATTGTGGGCCCGGCTCTGCGCAAGCGCAGCAGGGACGAAGCGCCCTTCGTGGTTCCGCAGATCTTCGTGGACTACGGCTCCAGGAGGACCTCCTACGCCTCCGCCTCAGACCACGTCATGCTGGGTGCCCTGGCGCTGGACCTGCGGCGAGCTTCCAACAGCAGCGCAGGCAGTCGCCGAACCTCCTTGGCCTCCGACTCTGACCGGCGAGGGTCTGCTTCCAGTATGAGCTCGCGGAGGACCTCGTTCGCCTCGGAGTCTGACCGGCGAGGGTCGGCTTCCAGCGTGGGCAGTCGCAGGACGTCCATCTTCTCCGACCCTTCCGACCGTCGAGGGTCCGGGGCTAGCAGTCGCAGCAGTCGCAAAGGGTCGGACGGCAGTCGGGCCGATGAAGCCGACGGGTGTTTAGCTGGTGAGGTGTTTTTTTGGTTTGGCGCACATTTTTTGGTGTGTGTGTGTGTGTGTGTGTGTGTGTGTGTGTGTGTGTGTGTGTGTGTGTGTGTGCGTGCGTGCGAGCGCGCGTGTGTGTGTGTGTGCGTGCGTGTATGTGTGTGTGTGTGTGTGTGTGTGTGTGTGTGTGTGTATGTGTGTGTGTGTGTGTGTGTGTGTGTGTGTGTGTGTGTGTGTGTGTGTGTGTGTGTGTCGAAGTCAAGTCAAAGTCAACAAGAGAAATTACAATGTGGTCTCATGATACAACAAGGGCAACAGAAAAACTATCCGTGCATTTGAACAAAGCAAAAGGAAAATAACACACAAATCAAGGTACACAAGGACATAATAAAAGCAAAGTTCCTCCCAACAATAACAAAACCTTCTTCATACTCCAGAGATCAACCGCACCCCACCCCACCCCCTTTCCCATCCCCTTCTCATCCCCAACCATTCTTCCCCATCCCCTTCAATCCTCCCCCTCCCACATTGCGCACGAATTATGAACAAAATTAGGTAACACACATAGCCAATGTAATTTCGAGTCTTCCCCATTCCCCACAACCCGCTCCCTCACACACAATTCGCTCTTTACACCCAACCGCACTCTTCCACAGCCCCCCTCTCTCTCTTACTACTGTACCTCTCTCCTTTCTCACACACAGCATAAACTCTGCTGAGACTAGTACACCTTAAGTCTGTTGAGTACCTTAACTGATTTGGGTACAAAACTAGATCCATTTCTAAGCGCTCTACGGCGAATAGAGTGGTAGGGGAAGACGGGGTAAAAAGCGCATGGGCGGGTATGAAGCCCACCCCAATTATCTCATGAAATGAAGCAAATTTCAGTCTCATTTTGCCCATGAGACGAGCGTTAATGTCTAGCATTCGTCTCATGGGCAAATTGGACTGAAATTTTCTTTATTTCATGAGATAATTGGGGTGGGCTTCTTACCCGCCCATGCGCTTTTTACCCCGTCTTCCCCTATTGTCTGTCAGATGGAAGTAGTTCATAACACGTTGACAGGACAATGCTTTTCATCCCTCGCAATCAGTCTGGCCTTTCGCATCACACGTGTTTCATGCAAACTGCACACATTCTCTTGTTTTCTACACAAGATTTTGCTTTTGATATTCACGAATTCGTTTAGAACATTCTTGGTCTTTACATTCAAACATGCGAACCAGCAAGCAAGCGAAAATGTCACCACAGATTCAATAAAACAGCGAAAAAAAGTTTGGAGAAGGTCATATATATATATTTAATCATTTTTTTTATTATTTTTTTAATATTTTTTATATGTTTTTGAACACGGAATATTACTCAAAGTTAACGTTAACTGGTTTTGTTTCTGAGGTTCACAAATAAAGACATTGGACACAGAAAAGTTTTATCAAAGCAAACTATATAGATGTGTGTGTGTGTGTGTGTGTGTGTGTGTGTGTGTGTGTGTGTGTGTGTGTGTGTGTGTGTGTGTGTGTGTGTGTGTACAGGTGTATTAATGCGCAAGGGATAATATATTAAACACTGTGGCTACGGGTACGGAGTTACTGCAACACTCAGACCATGTTCAAGGATAGTAACTCTCCCTAGTCGAATTTTTCGTCAACAAATGCATTTTCTTATTTCGTATATTTAGCGCATCTTGGTAAGGAATATGGTTAGGGATAGGGTTAGGAACATGTCAGAGTTTATATTAGTAGTTTTTGAAGACATTTGCGCACAATTTATGCGTCCCGTGATTGAGCGCCGTACCCGTAGCCTAAAGAATGTGAGATACGGGCCCGTACCCCGATCACCGGTTTTGCTTTGTTTGCTTTGGGTTAAAACTCTCTGTCTCAAAAGCGAGATTCGTTATGATTTTATTGTGTAGAATTCGGTTGCTGAAAATGGGGAGGGGGGGAGATAAATCGATGTGTATTTCCTATATTATTTCCCTTGCTCTTTCGCATTTTTTGTTCACATTTTCCCCTACTCCAGATCACCCACAGAAGAAGAGAAAACGCCACTAAGAAAAAAGAAACTCAAAACAAAACAAGAGGCCAACATTACAGCGGTTGAACAAAGAACTAAAAAACAAATACCGGAGACAACATTTTACAACTTTACCCTGATGTATTTCCTAAAACTCAGGCAGTTAGAGGCATTGTAGGAAGGTTATTAACCCCCAGAAAGTCGTGTAAGCCTCGCAAAAGTGTAGAATGTTTAGAGAGAAAACACGAAGCGCACATAAGGACTACAGACAAGAAATAACGGTAAAAGCAAAGAAAAACATTTTGTTAATTGAGATTTTAGGTAAAGGTAAAGATGTGCCACCCCCCTGCATTTCTCGGTGAATTCTATTTTTCCGTTTTTGCCTTTCTTACCATACATAAAGCTGTATTTTAGGAACATTTTCAGCTAATAACCTTTTTGGAATACTAACCCTAGCCCTAACCCTAACCCTAAGCCTAACCCTACCCCCCACTATGTACTGCAGTACACCGCGATTTGTCACAGTTGTGCTTCGTTGCGTTTTTCCGTCTTATAGGGTAGGGGGTAGGGTTAGGGTTAGGGTTAGGGATAGGGTTAGTATTCCAAAAAGGTTATTAGCTACAAATGTTCCTAAAATACAGCTTTATGTATGGTAAGAAAGGCAATAACGGAAAAATAGAATTAACCACCCACATTTAGTTCATTTTGGACCCACAGGACCCATTGAGGCAATTGTGGACCCATTGAGGCAATGAATCGAAGGGGTGAACACTGAAAAGGTGCTTCAAAGCAAGACAGTGTGGAAAAAGAGTTTCTCTACCTCTCCACTTCTCACTCGCACACCAATTCTTACAGTTTCAACTACCTCCAACCTTTCTTCTAAACAAGATTTGAATAAGAAAAGGAGAGAAAGGGATGGGAAGAGCAGACAATGCTAAGTTTCAAACTCCGCTGAGGTTGACTAGTTAAACTTTGTGTGATTTCAGTGTCACGAACGGCAAGAATTTGGAGAAGAAGTCTACAAACTCTTCCATTGTCTGTCTGTCTGCCTGCCTGTGTGTCTGTGTGTGTGTGTGTGTGTCTCTGTGTCTCTCTGTCTCTGTCTCTCTCTCTCTCTCTCTCTCTCTCTCTCTCTCTCTCTCTCTCTCTCTCTCTCTCTCTCTCTCTCTCTCTCTCTCTCTCTCTCTCTCTCTCTCTCTCTCTCTCTCTCTCTGGCTGAGACATCAAGCAACGTGGCCTCACTGCTACGCATTGATCGGCTGGAGAATGCCAATTTTCCATTTCAAACAGCGTGACATGAAAATCTATTGAAACGGTGGAATTTAAAATGCCGCCGCCATTGATTCCTCACATTCAGTTGGGGTTTTTTTTCTTTTTATTTCACGGACATTAAATACATTTTAGTCAAGATCCATTACATCTTCTTCCTGCGGAAAGCACAGATACATCGCTTCATTAATCATTTTGTTGACACCCAGCAGGTATTGGCATTCATAGCGAAGTACAAAAAAAGCGAATTCACCTGATGCCGTCTAGATGTAAAAAGAACAGGGATGCGTGCATATGCAAAGCACTTTATATCACATAAGATGGGATGGTTGTGATAGTTCATGATGCTCAGTGTCATGAACATAAGAAGGACCTTTAAGCTATGGTGATGTTCAAAGTGTCTATATCCTGATGGCTGTGTAGGGATTATCAGAAGTCAACAATGTTCAAGGATTGTCTTTAAGGAAAGCTATGGGCATCTTTCTGCTTCTACCACGAACATTCCCTAAATGAATCGGATACCCATTTAGTGCTTAAGTTGATGGTACGCTTTGCATAAAAATTATCTTTTGCCATAGCAATCTAGTGGACATTTTGCAACCTTTCCAATAATACCGCACCCTATTGACTAGACTAGAAACTATCGACACATTCGATTGGAATGCTAGACACTATCGACGAGAAGGGTAAATGACAATCAGCATCGTGTGCGGTCGACTTTATCAGATGAAATAGATCGAAAGGGTGGCTAGGGTGTGGGAGAGGGAATTCAAACAAAAACAAAACATAGCCTAACTTAGCCTAAGTCATTCACATCAACCGCTTTGCGGCCATCTCCACACATCGACCCAGCACCAGAACAACTTGTCCCTAAGGGCTTTCCGCCATGAGGACGTAAGATCTCCACTCAACAACAAATAAGTAATTAACGGGCAAAAATATATAAATTTATACTACGTATACAAAATATCTAGAGGGAAAAAGACTTCAAAAAGCCTATAGAGCCTACACTGATATGATATGATAGCCATTTCCACCGTTAGCTACAAGCTCGTCAGACAACTACTACACCCAAAATGTCACAGGACTTCTTTCGTAATGAGGCCCCTAAATGAATCTACAGCAAGGCAACCGCAGTGCCTATGAAGCACCTTTGTTCAAACGTATGACGGGCGGAAAGGGTCAAACGATGCGGGAAGTGATGCAGGAAAACGATACCCCCCCGCCCGTCATATAAACATAGTGTGACCTACCTACCATGGTGAGCTTTTATTACCCGGCCAGAGGCCGGGGTTTTGCGATTGGTGTGTGTGTGTGTGTGTGTGTGTGTGTGTGTGTGTGTGTGTGTGTGTGTGTATCGATTATCTAAAAAAAACCTACTGTTTGGACTTTGATTAAAATTGGCAGAGGGGTAAACAGCTTGAAAAGGAAGCTTCCTTTCCTTAATCAACACCGTGCTGACCTTGACCTTGAAGTTTGACCATGAAAACCGAAATTTCCTTCTTTGGGCTATGTAATTTCCCCCCAGCTTTATTTCGTGAACTAGTGTGGTGGTGTACCATGGTGCAAGTAAGTTTGTATAAAAGTTCAGCTGTATCTCGTGAACTACTGAACAGAATCGCTTCAAAGTTTGGGCTATGTATTTTATGCGTTCTGTAAGGGTGGAAAGTGGTGTGTTTATTGGGGGGTGGGGGGGGGGGGGAGAGAGGACAGAACTCTGGCCGGGTTTGCATTGTCACAATGCCCTATTGCTGCCGCTCGGCGATGCACTTACAATGCGTTGCTGCCGCTCGGCGATGCCCTTGTTGAGGTGGCAAACCTTTTATCTCATTGTCCATGATACGCCCTATACCCTATACCACATACGTCTGAGGACTAAAGCCGCTGCACCATTCATTTCCACCCTACCAACTGCAAGGGTCCCAATCAGGACTGTTGTTTTAAACGCTTTAAAATGACTGATATTGGCGAAAGCCTTTCTAATTGTCTCACTGTAGGAGTATAATATACAACATTCGCTTCGAGAATTAGGAAAAGAATAATGTTATTGAAACTCTTATCCCAACCAGTAGTCTTTACATTCTGAAAACGTGTTCCTAAATTCAAAGAGTTTGACGTTCTTCAAAGCTTTTCTTTTTTTATGACTTGTCTTCTTAAATAATTTCACTTTATTCCGGCTGTTTTCAGATTTCTCCGATTCGGAAACGGTGGAGGTGGATGACGTCAGAGTGCTGGGGCCGCACGTGTCCCGGCGCACGAGCTACGAGTTAGCGGGCCGCGTGAAGGAGCTCCCGCCCCCCTACAGACGGAGCCACTCCCTGGCAGAACTGGAGGGCCGGGAGGGCAGCCCCACCAAGGCCTCTGAAAGTAGGTGCAACATTGACATGCATTATTGTTGGTGTACTGATTTAGGTGCAACATTGTCATACATTATTGTTGGTGTACTGATTTAGGTGCAACATTGTAATGCAGTATTGTTGGTGTAGTGAGCCTGAACGTGGCGTAGCTGTAGGCAGAACACACCAAGGCCTATGAAAGTAGGTGCAACATTGCAATACATTATTGTCGGTGTACTGATGTATGTGCAACATTGCAATACATTATTGTCGGTGTACTGATGTAGGTGCAACATTGCAATACATTATTGTCGGTGTACTGATGTAGGTGCAACATTGTCATACATTATTGTCGGTGTACTGATGTAGGTGCAACATTGTCATACATTATTGTTGGTGTACTGATGCATGTTCAACATTGTCATACATTATTTTCGGTGTACTGATGTAGGTGCAACATTGTCATACATTATTGTTGGTGTACTGATGTAGGTGCAACATTGTCATACATTATTGTCGGTGTACTGATGTAGGTGCAACATTGTCATACATTATTGTTGGTGTACTGATGTAGGTGCAACATTGTCATACATTATTGTCGGTGTACTGATGTAGGTGCAACATTGTCATACATTATTGTTGGTGTACTGATGTAGGTGCAACATTGTCATACATTATTGTCGGTGTACTGATGTAGGTGCAACATTGTCATACATTATTTTCGGTGTACTGATGTAGGTGCAACATTGTCATACATTATTGTTGGTGTACTGATGTAGGTGCAACATTGTCATACATTATTTTCGGTGTACTGATGTAGGTGCAACATTGTCATACATTATTGTCGGTGTACTGATGTAGGTGCAACATTGTCATACATTATTGTTGGTGTACTGATGTAGGTGCAACATTGTCATACATTATTGTCGGTGTACTGATGTAGGTGCAACATTGTCATACATTATTGTTGGTGTACTGATGTAGGTGCAACATTGTCATACATTATTGTCGGTGTACTGATGTAGGTGCAACATTGTCATACATTATTGTCGGTGTACTGATGTAGGTGCAACATTGTCATACATTATTGTCGGTGTACTGATGTAGGTGCAACATTGTCATACATTATTGTCGGTGTACTGATGTAGGTGCAACATTGTCATACATTATTGTCGGTGTACTGATGTAGGTGCAACATTGTCATACATTATTGTCGGTGTACTGATGTAGGTGCAACATTGTCATACATTATTGTTGGTGTACTGATGTAGGTGCAACATTGTCATACATTATTGTCGGTGTACTGATGTAGGTGCAACATTGTCATACATTATTGTTGGTGTACTGATGTAGGTGCAACATTGTCATACATTATTGTTGGTGTACTGATGTAGGTGCAACATTGTCATACATTATTGTTGGTGTACTGATGTAGGTGCAACATTGTCATACATTATTGTTGGTGTACTGATGTAGGTGCAACATTGTCATACATTATTGTTGGTGTACTGATGTAGGTGCAACATTGTCATACATTATTGTCGGTGTACTGATGTAGGTGCAACATTGTCATACATTATTGTTGGTGTACTGATGTAGGTGCAACATTGTCATACATTATTGTTGGTGTACTGATGTAGGTGCAACATTGTCATACATTATTGTTGGTGTACTGATGTAGGTGCAACATTGTCATACATTATTGTTGGTGTACTGATGTAGGTGCAACATTGTCATACATTATTGTTGGTGTACTGATGTAGGTGCAGCATTGTCATACATTATTGTTGGTGTACTGATGTAGGTGCAACATTGTCATACATTATTGTTGGTGTACTGATGTAGGTGCAACATTGTCATACATTATTGTTGGTGTACTGATGTAGGTGCAATGTTGTAAGCATACATTACAATGGTGTACTGATGTAGGTGCAACATTGCAATACATTATTGTTGGTGTACTGAGCCTGAATGTGGTGTAGCTGTAGGCAGAACACACCATGGGCTCTGAAAGTAGGTGCAACATTGCAATAGCCTACATTATTGTCAGTGTAGTGAGCCTGAATGTGGCGTAGCTGTAGGCAGAACATACCATGGGCTCTGAAAATAGGTGCAACATTGCAATACATTATTGTCGGTGTACTGATGTAGGTGCAACATTGTCATACAGTATTGTTGGTGTACTGATGTAGGTGCAACATTGCAATACATTATTGTTGGTTTACTGAGCCTGAACGTGGCGTAGCTGTAGGCAGAACACACTATGGGCTCTGAAAGTAGGTGCA
>CM065684.1:35319463-35334463 GCA_017654935.2 Phymorhynchus buccinoides | reverse complement strand
TCATGCAAATTCCTTACATACAGAATTCTATGCTCATATTCTAGGCTGTGAATAGGATTTGGATAATAGGAAAGGCTGTTAATAATTATATACTTAGGTCAAATATTGCAAGTTGATATTATTATTCAAGGAATATCTGGTGGGATTACTTACCTTTTTTTAACCTTTTTATTACTTTTTTGACATGAACAATACATAAACTTGAAAAACAAAACAAAACAACACAAAAAACAACACACACACAAACCAGCACAGCAATATACATACATAAACAACATATAATAACAGATAAATTGAATAATGAATGGAAACAAAAAGATAGTAAAGACTGAAATAGAGAGGGAGGGATGTTGGAAGAGAAAGACAGGGAGAGAGACAGACAGAGGAAGGTAGAGAGACAGACAGAGAGAGTGAGTGGGAGACAGAGAGACACACGCAGAGAGACAACACTTAACACTGAACACTGAAAAAACAACCACTTTATTTTACACGGATAAAGATTTTAGGCGAAACCTATTCTTTCCAATCTTTGTCCTTGGTTAATTTAAAAGAAAACAAAATTGACTAGAAACACACACAAAACGCATTCAAACACATACACATCACAATGCATGCTCACACACACGCGCGCGCGCACGCGCACACACGCACATGCACGCACACGCACGCACACGCACGCACACACACGCACACACACACACGCACACACACACACACACACACACACACACACAGACACACACACACACACACACGCACGCACACACGCAGAGAGAGAGAGAGAGAGAGAGAGAGAGAGAGAGAGAGAGAGAGAGAGAGAGAGAGAGAGAGAGAGAGAGAGAGAGAGAGAGAGAGAGAGAGAGAGAGAAGAAGAAGAAGAGTGAAAACCCAACAACTACGTTCAGTTGTAACGTTGCAAAATTACGACCCTGTCATCATCCCAATCACGTCAAGATTATTCTTATATCCTATCATACTAAACAACAACAACAACAACAACAACATAGACATAACTTGTACACAACATACAATGAGTATATAGTGCCGTATGCTGTGTACAACATGAGTGTACAGCTGATCACAAGAATATCAGTCACACGAATTAATAACAACATCAGCAAACAAACAAACAAATAAACAAAAGGCAGAACAAACTAGACATGATCTGATATGCAGTGATTTGAAGAAAAGTTATATTCATTGTGTGAAGGGAAGGTATAGTGATGCCTGTTGATTTTGTTTTTGCAAAATTTGTCTATTATAATTAGTCATGTAATTGGTATGTCGATGGCAGTATGATTTTATTTCAAGTTGCAGTATTGTATTCAAACTTGATTGAGAATGTGAATGTGGTCTCTATGTTTCTTCTTAGAATGTTCATATTGTAACTATTTTACTCTTGTATAATTAATTGTGTGTGAGTGTGTGTGTGTGTGTGTGTGTGCGCATGCATGTGTGTGTGTATGTGTGCGCGCGCGTGTATGTGTGTGTGTGTGTGTGTGTGTGTGTGTGTGTGTGTGTGTGTGTGTGTGTGTGTGTGTGTGTGTGTGTGTGTGTGTGTGTGTGTGTGTGTGTGTGTGTGTGTAAGGAAGTAAGAGAACGTTGCGTGCAAGCATCGTGCTTATTTTACTTTCTAATGATTAATTATTTGTTTGCCTTTAATGTTCTTGTTATCAATGTAAAGCGAACTGAGCTCATGTGAGAAAGAGCGCTATATAAATTCCCATTATTATTATTATTATTATTATTAAATCCCTTCGCGAAGAACAATACCAAGCAAAACTTTTGAAGAACAACAAACTCCAAATTGATAGCTAGGTTTTCCAAGTGTGTCCACACCCCCTCCTCACCCTGTACCCCCAACACACACACAAAGGGGTAGGCGCTGCAATTACGGCGACGCTCTCTCCGGGGGAGAGCAGCCCGAATTTCACAGAGATAAGTCTCTGTGACTAGAATATACCAAATACCAATACCGATACCAAAGAAACTCGACTGAAACGCAAAGAACAATAATCATGTAGATCGCGTAAAACCCTTATCTTTATGAACGTGGAAGAAAACAAGATGTAGTCTACAATGTGACTATTTTCCCACCAGTCATAGAGAAATCTGGTTGCTCTTATATTACAAAGTAACACTTGAGTGTCCTTCTTACACCTGTAACTATATACTAATAGATGTTTGTTAGTCACTGTAAGTTCACCTGTGCGCTTCGCCTAGATAGGAGTCTCCCATTTAGGGAGAATACTATTGTATTTGTAACAAGCGCGAAATCGCAATAGTTTGTGGCACGCGGTCTGTTTTTACCACTCCAATCATGAGTTACCTCCCCTGGATTTTCAATAATTTTAATCTGTAAACCAGAATGTTATCTCTGCACCATTTCGTAACTTTTTATATCTTTTGGAAAACATTTAAAACTACGTATCCTACTTATACTCATCAAAAGAAGCACCGCATACTCGTCGTGTCTGTTGTAGTGTCTGTATTACATATGTTTATTATTTTGTACGCTTTTAAAATACATCATTTTAAAGAGCGGCCAGAAGTGTAGCCTCGATTTGAAGTGTTTTATGCCCCACATGGCCAAAAGGCCAAAGAGGGCGTTAAACATTATTTCCCCATTTGAAGTGCGACAATTTTGGAACGACAGACCGACCGACAGACCGACCGACCGACAAAGTGAGTTATAGGTTTGTGGCTTGAGCCACAAACAAAAATGCCTCTCTTTCATTAACCCTTTCACCGCCAAAGTCGCATTTTATCACCACAGTGACTTAACATCTATGTTACTAAAATGCATCAAATTGGGGTCTATTATCCAAAGACCCTATTCTCTAAGTTTTGGGAAGTAAGGCTAGGCCTTATTTTAGATATAACACACAAGCATTCCCAATACTGCAGACAGATTTATGTTCTCTACCAAAGTAAATTAAATGGAAATTTTGGCTGAAATATGGAAGGCGATGAAAGGGTTAAATTATTGTTAAAGAGACGTAGATCTTGTGCATGAAACTCCAGTGTGCGCTGTGTAGTATAGGCCTAGTTGCCCTTTAAAGACACTGACGCACCACGATTGGGTTTTTTCTGGGTAGCTGTGACCCACATACAGATGTCCCCAACTTCAAATTGAGGCTGCTCTTTAAAATGATGTTTCAGTTTGAATTTGGGGGCATTTGTATGGGAGTGAGACCTGCTCAAAACAGGATTTATTTCCAGCTATAAGAGGGAAAACACGTGAAACCCGTGATTTTGACACGTGATCTGGTGGGTCTTTAACACACTGTTTACGCTGTTCATTTTATATTTGGCAAAATCGACCTTTTTGTTGAGTGTGGACAACAATGGAGACTCAATACAACCACTCACATTTGGTCTCCACCCCCAACCCCCGTAGCTTAATACAACGAATCTTGGTCGTTATTTTCTAAATACTTCACACAAATTATGTGTTGCTGCTCGGGGAAAAAAAAGTATTTTTCTGGTGACGTTGTTCGCTGTGGTCTTTCTGCCGCCGTTGCTGTTGTTGTTGTTGTTGTTGTTGTTATTGTTTTCGCCTCTCTCTTAGGAGAAGCATGTAATTAGCCGCTTGCGTTACCATGACAATAATGACGCTCGACGACCTCTGGTCAGCCTTTTGTTAATGAGGATAATGACTCCGCTTTGTATCTCGATTCTCTCCCTATCTCTCTCTCTCTTGGACTCTTTGTCTCTGGTTCTATCACATCATTATTTCTATCCGTTTACTATATGTCCCCGACTCTGTATGTCTATATCAGTCCCTCTCTCTCCCTCTCTCTCTCTCCCTCTCTCTCTCTCTCTCTCTCTCTCCTCTCTCTCTCTCTCTCTCTCTCTCTCTCTCTCTCTCTCTCTCTCTCTCTCTCTCTCTCTCTCTCTCTCTGTTTGCTTGTGTGTGTGTGTGTGTGTGTGTGTGTGTGTGTGTGTGTGTGTGTGTGTGTGCATGTGTGTGCATGTGTGCGCGCGTGTGTGTATGTGTGTGAGTGTGCGTGTGTGAGTACATGCATGCATGCGTGTGTGTGCATGCATGTGTGTGCATGCATGCGTGTGTGTGCATGCCGCGTTCGTGTGTGTGTGTGTGTGTGTGTGTGTGCGCGTGCGCGCGCGCGTAAGCGTGCATGCGTGCGTGAGTGCTTGCGTGCGAGCGCGCAAGCGTATGCGTGTGTGTGTGTGTGTGTGATGATATAATAATAATGTTCATTTCTACAGCGCCTATTCTCCAACACTTAGTCTGTATGTGTGCGCGTGTGCGTGCCTGCTTATTTGTATGTGTGTATGTGTGTTCCCAGGGCGTCACTCGAGGTTCCGTGAGAGAAGGTCCACTCTGTCCTCTCTGGTGTTCAGCTCTATATCAGCCATGGACCAGACTGGAAGCACATTTGTGCCAGGCAGTACCGCCAAGTCCAAGAAACAAAAGGTGCCCCTCCTCTCTCTCTCTCTCTCTCTCTCTCTCTCTCTCTCTCTCTCTCTCTCTCTCTCTCTCTCTCTCACTCTCTCCTCTCTCTCTCTCTCTCTCTCTCTCTCTCTCTCTCTCTCTCTCTCTCTCTCTCTCTCTCTCTCTCTCTCTCTCTCTCTCTCTCTCTCTCTCTCTCTCTCTCTCTCTCTCTCTCTCTCTCTCTCTCTCTCTCTCTCTCTCTCTCTCTCTCTCTCTCTCTCTCTCTCTCTCTCTCTCTCTCTCTCTCTCTCTCTCTCTCTCTCTCTCTCTCTCTCTCTCTCTCTCTCTCTCTCTCCCTCTCTCTCTAAGATATAATGTTCACAATATCAACGTCCTTAAATAAAGGGGGCGGGAGGTCTTTAAATTCCTCAATTCCATGCGACAGATTTAAATAATATACCCGTATTATTAGTTATTAGGACTTTGGGTGGGATATTATTTTTATCTTATCTCAATAGCCTTGCTGTTTATCACACGAGGTCAGACACCGAGTGTGATAAACAGCAAGGCTCGAGAGATAGGATAAAAGCAATATCCCATTCCAAAGTCCTAATAACGGATATATACTGATATGTATCAACAGAAAAGCAAGAAAAATAAACATGCTCAGATCTGCAGAGAAATGAAAACGCATTCTTTTCACAACAATGGTCGCAGCACACACACTGTAACACGCATTCTTGCGCAAAGAATATAGTTTAATAAAATTGGAACTTTTAACACAAATGTACTTCATAAGATGTGGTGACAAAATGCAACGCATAAAGATAAGCACAAACAGAAGCAATGAACTGAAACACCTACGACAATTGCTGTTATTTAAACTTGTAAACACCAATAATAAAACATACACAGTTAACGAGAGCTAGTCAATTTCAACACACCGTGAAAAAGAGGGGAGTCAGCTTTGATAAGAAAGTCAATCGTTACACCGGAAAACACGCATTGTTTTAAAACGATAGCTCTTCGCACAGGTTCAGTTGGCTCATTTTTATTTCCGGACTGAAGATGAAGTCGAGCTGTTCTTGCAACAGTACTGCGTCTACATTATCAACATGGACTGTCAGTGTGACGAATTTGCATAGCTCGAATCGTCTGCTAATATCGACGAGCATGGCTGGTCATGGAGTTGAGTAGCCTAGGCCTAGATCCACGGCTAGACGTTCGAAGTGGCACGCACAGAATGGTTTGTGTAGATCTGTAACAGCCAACACTGTTGATTCAGTCGAGCCATGTATATTCTTCAGAGTGGCTTCGTTGTCTACCAGCGAAAGACTGTGTAGAATTACATATAAGTCATCCGATGCTTAAAGCCTTTCCCTTTCAGATTCAGCGAAGCCCGTATAGTGGGAGGCCTTAGTGGAAAAAATAGGCCGAATCGTGCAAAAAATGTTCACATCGCTCTGCAATTTTGCACAGTGAAAGGGGCATATCCGAGAATATGAAAACCTCTACATGGTCTGTGGCCTGAGATACTGGCAGTTTCTTAACGGTACCATTAAAAGTCGTCTTTGCTACTCTCGGTTAGGGGAAGACGGGGTAAAAAGCTCATGGGCGGGTAAGAAGCCCATGCCAATTATCTCATGAAATGAAAACATTTCAGTCAAATTTGCCCATGAGACGAATGCTAAACATTGACACTCGTCTCATGGACAAAATGTGACTGAAATTTCCTTTATTTCATGAGATAATTGGCATGGGCTTCTTACCCGCCCATGGGCTTTTTACCCCGTCTTACCCTACATTAGCTACAGAGCGAATTAAGCTTGATTGGTTTTGCATGCCATTGATGTCCTCTAACAGCATACAGAAAAGCTAAGCGGTATGATCATTTTGCAGAATATTTCCACTAAGACTAGTAGAGACGTTCACATTTTTACTACTAGCCACTGTGCACCATGGCGGTTGGGTTTATTGTTTGCTTGGGCTCTGCCGATAGGACGTTACAATCACCACCGGGGGTGGGGGGTGGAAGGGGGGCAGATTTAGTGAAAGATTGTGTGGAATTACATAAGTCGTCCGATATCTAAAGATCCAGTACGTCACGTGTCAAAATCACTGTTTTCACGTGTTGTCCCTCTTATAGCTGGTAAGAAATCTTATTTTGACCAAGTGTTGCTCCCATACAAATTGCCTCTTGCACGAAAACGAGACATCAGTTTAAAGAGCAGCCTCGATCGTATACGAGGAAAGTCTGAATGTGGGCCACACTGACCCAGAAAAACACCAAAGGACTTAATCCAGTGGATCTTTGAAGCCTTTCCCTTTCAGATTCAGCGAAACCCGTAGAGAAGTTCACATTTTACTACTAGCCACTTTGCACTATGGCGGTTGGATTTATTGTTTGTTTGTTGTTGTTGTTTCAGACGAAGCCTGGAGGCACTATCGGGTTGCCGGACACCCCTGTAGCTCTGCACGAGATCAACCTGGAGGAGCTGATCCCTCGCTACGCCCCGCCCGTCAAGCCCACGGGCCACCTCAAGCTGCAGCTGCTGTACAGCGACGACAAGACCACCCTCAACATCATCATCATTGAGGTCAGGGGAGACACTGAAGGTCATAAGTCATAAGGCATAAGTTTCTGTATTGTCCATTGGCATTGCACAACGCAAATGGAAACTTGTCTTCCACCGTGTAAAATAAGATGAGATAGTATATCAGAATAAAAATATTAAATAAAAATATGAAAAAACTTAAATTTACATTAAAACAAATATGCAACTCTCACACCACACCCAATCATTCATCCGCTCTCCGCTATCTTGCTCACCCATCATGCAACTCACCACCAAAGTGATGAGGAAAACAAAACAAAACGTGGGATCTTTATGTGGGTGTAGTAAGATTTGTCCCCCCTCCCTACCGTGGGAATACCGTACGTGGGGTATTTTGTACAAATAGTTCCCCCACCAACTCTCTTCGACTCTGCCTTTTCCCTCTGGTTACTGTCATCAATCTTTCTGCCTTAGTGGTCCATTCTCCTGCCTTTGTTCTAGAAATTCTTACAAAGATTTTCTCCAGCCAAAGTCGTACTTGCTGGGCCTAACTATTTTTTAATTAGGCGCATAACGGCGGCATGACGCAGCTGCGCTCACATGACAGGAAGTTGTCTGAGCGATCGACACAGACAGCAACAAAGTAAGGTTGGCTGGGGCTGTTTTGCTCATGTCACGAACAAGGAACCTCGTCGACTACATGTCTACAAACGATGAAACGAATGACACCATCACCATAGAGGTGAGGAGACGAAATGATGACGAGAGAACGAAAAACGGTGATCTTAATTATATTAATGTGGGGTGTCGAAACGTTTGTTGGGGCTATAGCTTCCTTGTGTCACGAAAGTGGCCCACTTCGAAGATCTAAGAATAATGAAAGGAATAACGACAGTGATCGTAGCCATTGTTATAACCGTGATCATCATCATTGTCGTCTTCGTCGTCGTTGTTGTTGTCTTCAGCAGCAGCAACAATACCCTTAACATTGTAACCCTTTCACCGCCAGACATATTTCAGCCAAAAATGTCCATTAAATGTACCCGTGTAGAGAACAAAATCCATCTGCAGTATTGGGGGTTCTGTGTGTGTTCTGTGACATATATAAAATAAGGTCTATCCTTACTTCCTGAAACGAAGACAATAGGGTCTTTGGATAATAGACCCCAATTTGATGCCTTTTAGTGACATAGGTGTTAAATCACTGTGGTGCTAAAATGCGACTTTGGCGGTGAAAGGGTTAATGGGATAACAAACAAAGCCCATCAACGCCATCACGACTTTTTTTCTTTTTAACGGTCTTTATCATAATCTTCATAACTTCTCCATCATTGTCAATGAATGTTGTTATGCATAGTTATGCGGATATTGTCTTTAGCCATGACCAGCTCCTAGCATAACTTCGCCAGTCTCCAACATCTTCCGAAGTCGGAGTGTGGCTGCCCACGTGGCAGGGTAATCAAAAACGGTCACACACGTAATGTTCTCATCCCTAGCTGGTGCATTTGTACCATAGTGTTCAAGTGCTTCGGCTGTTGGGATGATCCCTGGGGTCTTTAAGCCAGAGTACGACAACAACAACAACAACATCAGCAGCAGCAGCAGCATCGTCATCATCATCATCATCGTCATCATCATATTATCATAATCAACAACAACAACAACAACGCCTTCTTATTATTTTGTTGTTGTTGTTGTTGTTGTTGTTGTTGTTGTTGTTCTTCTTCTTCTTCTTCTTCTTCTTCTTCTTCTTCTTCTTCTTCTTCTTCTTCTTCTTCTTCACTACCATCATGATGTTACCCCCCCCCCCCTCCTCTAAGTTTAGTTTATCAACATTAAAACTCTTCTCTTTTCTCTCCTTCAGCTTACCACCCCCCCCCCCCCCCCCCACCCCACCCCACCCTAAATCCCTATCATTGAGCCAGATCTCTGATACTGGTGCCAGCTAAGTACACTGTAAGCCTGGGACGGTATTCATGTTGAGATAGCATGAGACTTAGCATGATACTAACTTAGAAGCTCTTCCAAAAGTCCTATTAAATCCTATAGGACATTGGAAGAGCTTCTAAGTTAGCATCATGCTAAGTCTCATGCTATCTCGACATGAATACCGTCCCTGCTTTATAGAACTTAAAGCACACCTGGACAGTACAAAAATCGATGTCTTGCAACAAAAGAATGGGGGGGGGGGGGGGGGGGGGGGGGTAGGGGAGAGAGGGGGCTATTTAATACCATAGATGTGACGTTGGTACTGAGACGATGATGAGATTAGCGTCCAATTGGTCAGAGACCCTTATGGACGAAAAACGTTGGTACCCTCTTGGTTTCTTTTTGTGCTCCCTATTCTGTGAGCAGGCATATCTTCCACTTCACAGCGCCTCAACTACTGAACAAATCTTAACGAAACTTGGCAGAGTGGTTCCTTCGGCGCTCTTGATACTGCTCGTGGTGTCAGACTGACCAAATGACAAGCCATATCGACGTAATCCCTGTGTGTCGGATTTGAATGCAACAAAGACACTGATGATTTCAAAGATAATGGATGGATTTTAACCAAAGTTGGTTTTGTGGAAAAGGTGTCACTAAAAAAAGAAACAAAATTGCAATAAATCAAGATGTGAATGTTTAGAATATTTGTGTAGATGTGGTGTATGTAATACAACGGAAACGATGTTTTAACCCTTTCACCGCCAATGTTGCATTTTAGCACCACAATGATTTAACACCCATGTCACGAAAAGGCCTCAAACCAAGGCCTGTTATCCAAAGAGCCTATTTTTTGATAATTGTGGGAGGTAAGGATAGGCCTTACTTTACACATGTCACAGAGGAATCCCCAATATTGCAGATGATTTTTTGTTTCTCTAGCGAGGTAAGTTTAATGGACATTGTTTTGCTGAAAAATGGATGGCGGCGAAAGGGTTAAGTAAATTTGACCTTCGAACTAATGTTTTTAGTGGGGGGAAAAACATTCTGGGTATTGTCATATCAATGAAAAAACAACGAAAAAAACGCTCAATAACCCAAGAGTCGAAACTTATCTCCCTTGGCTTTCATCAGTAACTGGGAGTACATTGTATATGGCTCTGTCATCCTGTTTAACTACTCGTAACGTTCGTGGACAACCACCCCAGCAATGGTTTTGTCTTCGTTAGGAAGGAAGGTAGCAGACGTTAAGACGTTCGCCTGCCAATTTCAATGCGTGAGTAGCCCGGGTTCGAATCCCGGCCTCGCCCTTTCTTTCTAGTTCGACGGGGAAAGCGAACTGAACGTTGAGTCCTTCGGATGGGGACTTAAAGCTAGTCTGACCCGTGCGCTTTGTTTGATATTTGGGTTTCCCAAGTCCGTCCCCCTCCAAAAACAAATTGTCAAAATGTGTGGCGCTTCGCTTGCGGCGACGCGCTCTCCAGGTGGGAGCAGCCCGAATTTACAGAGATAAGTCTCTGTAGCTACAATATATCAAATACAACAACAAATTTCTCCCCTGCCCCTACTCTGGCCTACCAACATTTATCTATTCATTTAGCAAAGTCTTTCGCTATTCTGAAAAGCAGAAGAAAGTTGTTTGTTTGTTTTTGTTTATATATCACATAATATGACTGTGTCCTTTTTGCTATCCAGTCGCTCCAGGCTGAGGGACTTGTTTACCATTTTCGGCCTGGGGCGATCTTTTACTTATAATACATATTAGCAAAACGAGTTTATGAAGACGAAGTCAGATCCATGAAAACAACTACAAAGACTGTGTCAATGTGTAACGTGATTGATTATCTAAGTTAGAGTTATTTGTTGTACACAACATAGTGTTGTTGCTTTTTTTGTTATCTTATTTTAATTTTCTTCTTATTTCTTCTTAAGTCTTCAGACTATAATCTGTTCGCCAGCACTTTTTATGCAATTTCTTCATTTGGACGCAGGGCTTAAATAATCGTTCGCTTGATGCCTCTTCCCATGCTATTTTGTGTCAAATGGCGTATACCATGATTGCTTTGACGAAAAACAAAGACAGAAACCCCATGAAGGAAGCAATAAACTAGACAATATGCAGCTTACTCCAAACTTGTCATTAAAATATAAGATAAACCACAGTAGATTATTACTTACACTCTACTTTTTTGCTACAGAGTGGCGAAACATTCTTGTCTTTATAAACCGACTGATCAAAACACAATCAACCGATCCCTAGAATCGGGTAACACTAGTCCGACACATCTGACGCGGTGCGCGAAGTCTGCTCCTTCGGCACAAAAAAGAGGGGGGAACCCGCTTCTGGGGCCTGCGGTGGTTCAAATGCTGTGCGCGCCGAAAGAAAGTTTAAAGGGGCACCCTGACGGATGCAGAGATCGCAATACTCACTTTGCTCTCGTTTCGCAGAAATCAAGCCGTCAAATCGGCGATTCCTCCTTGGCGGAGGTGCTGGAAGTCAAATTCTTTCACCCAAAGAGAAGGCGTGTGCTGTCTCTTTTCTAATGGCCGCCTGCGTTTAGACCAAATAGTTTGCGCGCACTTTTCGCAATACAAGCCTTTTTATTTATTTATTTTTATTTGTTATATAGTTTATCTAAATGAGTTTCGCTCACAACAAAGGAAATAGCTCCATTTTTTAAATTGCACTACACACACAAAAACCGCTTCAACCACAATGAGTGGCCTCCACCCACCACATCCAAAATGGCTATTCTCTCCGGCATCTCCGCCAAGGAGGAATCGCCGCTTTGACGGTTTAATTTATAGCAAACCAGAGCAAAGTGAGTGTTCCGATCCTTAAAAAGGCTGTCTTTCTGGTGATCTCGACGTGTTTCTTGCAAAAACTCATCCGTCAGGGTCCACCTTTACGCTTTGCGTCCTCCCGATCCGCAGGACACATCTGGGACATTACTATCGATACAGTTGAATGAATGTTAATGTTTTACGTCCTCTCGGCCAAAGGCCATACAGTTAAGCGCCACTCTCATTTCATACTCCTGTTGCGGCTTTAACAGAAATGAAACAACACAAGTGAATCTAAGCTTTTTTTCCCCATCGAATATGTATAAATAGAGGTCAGTTACAGAGTATGACAGATAACTGCTGTTGACAATTAACGGGTGTTTGGCTGTTATCCTGTCGCCCTTTTGGTGGCGTTGTATGTGGCAACTGCACCAGCATCTAGTTTTCACAGAAAATCAGAACAAACCATTGTTAGGCGAATATCCGTTGTGGTTTTTTTTAGTACAAAATATGTCAAACGACTTTGTTTTTACATGTTACAACATTTGTCAAATTAAGGGGAACAAACAGATTTCGTTGAAATTGCAAATAACACTGACCTTTTGCCGGTGCTCTTGTTGTTGTTGTTGTTGTTGTTGTTGTTGTTGTTGTTGTTGTTGTTGTTGTCTCATTGTCTGCTGCTGTTTGTGTTGATATTTTTAGGAGAAAAAAATCACTTGTTATGTTTAACTTTTTTTCATTTTTTTGTTGCGACGTCTTTGTTCCCATCTTTGTTCCCATCGACGTCTTTGTTCCCATCTTTGTTCCCATCTTTGTCTTTGTTCCCATCTTTGTTCCCATCGACGTCTTTGTTCCCATCTTTGTTCCCATCTTTGTTCCCATCTTTGTTCCCATCTTTGTCTTTGTTCCCATCTTTGTTCCCATCTTTGTCTTTGTTCCCATCTTTGTTCCCATCTTTGTCTTTGTTCCCATCTTTGTTCCCATCTTTGTCTTTGTTCCCATCTTTGTTCCCATCTTTGTCTTTGTTCCCATCTTTGTCTTTGTTCCCATCTTTGTTCCCATCTTTGTCTTTGTTCCCATCTTTGTTCCCATCGACGTCTTTGTTCCCATCTTGTTCTCGTAACTCCTCTTAAAACTTGTCTGTATGTATCCATTTATCACCCACCCCTCTTTTTTTCTTCTCCTCTTTTCTCCTTTGCCATTGTCTGCAAATTTAAAGTTCTTGAAGATTATGTGCGTCTATTTCATTTGCCTCGGCTGCTCTCTCTCTCTCTCTCTTTGTCTGTCCAGCTGTGTGTAAAAACAAAAACAACACACCAAACAATGTCCGTCTTTACATGTTTTTGTTTTTTTACATGTCAACCTCAGGTCTTTGTTATGTTATTGTCCTGGTTCTTAACCTTGTTTCTTCTTCTTCTTCTTCTTCTTCTTCTTCTTCTTCTTCTTCTTCTTCTTCTTCTTCTTCTTCTTCTTCTTCTTCCTCTTCTTCTTCTTCTTCTTCTTCTTCTTCTCTCTCTCTCTCTCTCTCTCTCTCTCTCTCTCTCTCTCTCTCTCTCTCTCTCTCTCTCTCTCTCTCTCTCTCTCTCTCTCTCTCTCTCTCTCTCTCTCTCTCTCTCTCTCTCTCTCTCTCTCTCTCTCTCTCTCTCTCTCTCTCTCTCTCTCTCTCTCTCTCTCTCTCTCTCTCTATTTCCCCCCGATGATTATTGTATTTTGAACTACATCCTTCCTCCACCTCCTTGTAATACGGGCAGATGGCTTGATCATTAAAATATTTTTTTGGAGTTGAGTTGAGTCTCTCTCTCTCTCTTTCCCTCTCTCTCTCTCTCTCTCTCTCTCTGTCTCTCTCTCTCTCTCTCTCTCTCTCTCTCTCTCTCTCTCTCTCTCTCTCTCTCTCTCTCTCTCTCTCTCTCTCTCTCTCCCTCCCTCCCCCCACCCCTCCTAAGCCTTTCTTTCTTTTCCTTCTCCCACTCGGTCTTTTCGTCCTTTCCATTTTTAGTCGTTTCCTTCACTTGTTTACTTGCACTTTGACGTCATTCTTTTCATCATTGCAATCTTTCTAAGTTCATGCCTGTGCCCCCCCCCCCCCCCCCCACACACACACACACACTCCCCTATCTTCCCTCGTCCACCCTCTCTCTCTCTCTCTCCTCTTTCTTTCTTTCTCTATTCTTCTTTTATCTCTATTCATCCTCTTTTCTTTTGTTCTCTCCATAAATGTTATACAAACAGTCTGCTCTTTAATCCCGTCTCCCCCTCCCCCCGCCCCCCCCCCCCTTCCTGCCCCTTCGTCTGTTGTTTTTGTTTAAGTTTAGTTCACATAATTTCTCTCTCTCTCTCTCTCTCTCTCTCTCTCTTCCTCTCTCTCTCTCTCTCTCTCTCTCTCTCTCTCTCTCTCTCTCTCTCTCTCTCTCTCTCTCTCTCTCTCTCTTCTCTCTTTCTTTTTCTTGTTTAAATAACTAACTATTCTGCATTCCTTACCCCTCCCACTGTTCCCTCAATATGCGATCAAACATGTTTATGGTTTTGTAATGACCTCTGTATGTATTATTAGTTATATATGCCATTGTTCATTCTCCCCCTCCCCACTGTTCCCTTGTGACATGGGCAGAAGGCCTAGTCAGTAAACTGAGTTGAGTTGAGTCTCTCCCCTCCCCCCCCCTCTCTCTCTCTATCTCTCTCTCTCTCTCTCTCTCTCTTAAGCTCGCTTTCGGGGCTAAAAACGCGACAGGGACCCACCCCCTCCCCTTTCCACCCACGCCTCACCCACCATCCTAACCTTTCTGATTGTTTTTACCCTACCTTTCCCTATCCGATACTTTTTTGTCTTTTACTACCTACTGTTTTCTTTCTCCTTCCTTCTTCTGCCCTATCCCACCCCCACCCCCCACCCCCACCCATCTCCTACCCCCCTTCGTGCCAATGGCCGTGGCGGCAGAAGAGACAGGTTTCAGGTGTCAGGTGTGCTGTAAATCCTTCCCTCCCTCCCTCCCTCCTTCTTCCCGTGCCATGTCCCAAGAGTCTGGCATCGAAACTCTGGAAATCGATAAGTTCATGTCGCGTGGGAAGCCAAGAATAGAGAAGAGATGGGAGATCAAGAGATATTATAGAAGAGAGAGAGGGGGAGGGGAAATGGAGGGACGGAGAGAGAGAGAGAGAGAGAGAGAGAGAGAGAGAGAGAGAGAGAGAGAGAGAGAGAGAGAGAGATAAGAGAGAGAGAGAGAGAGAGAGAGAGAGAGAGAGAGAGAGAGAGATTGGAGAGAGGGAGAGAAGAGACAGCAGACAGGCAGAGGTGGAGGGTGGGAGAGAGGGGTGGGAGAAGAGAGGGGTCAAAGGATGGGA
>CM065684.1:35309463-35314463 GCA_017654935.2 Phymorhynchus buccinoides | reverse complement strand
TGTTGTTGCTGTTTTTTTTACTAACTTTAGGCTGTAATATTAATATTTAAACATGCCAGACAAAGAATTTATTATGTTTTAAAGACAATGTGTTTTTTGATTTACTGATTGATTGATTTCAAAGCTCTACACACGTATATACTTATCGATTGTTACTTATTTTTCAGATGGGTGGGTGGTGGGAGGGTATGGGTATGCTTTAAAGACACACTGACCCACCACAATTAAGTCCCTTGGTGTGTTTTTCTGGGTAGCTGTGACCCACATGCAAATGCCCCCAATTTCAAATTGAGGCAGCTCTTTAAAATGATGTTTCGTTTTCAATTTGGGGGCTTCGGATCAGCGTTCACCTTGGCGCGGACATTTTGCTTTGCCCAACGGTTTTGGTCAGGTGACATACAACGACATTTTGCAACATAAGTATTATAATAATGGTCTACCTCGTGACATGATTTGTATTTCTATGATGTCAAGAATCTCCACATCCAGAAACTTATCGAGAATCCCTCGTATGAACAGATTTTCACGGCAATTTCTGAAAGGCTGAAGAAATTTAGGCTGCCTAATTTCTTTACATCAACTACATTCGATTATTTGATTATGTTTGTAGGGGAAGACGGGGTAAAAAGCCCATGGGCGGGTAAGAAGCCCATGCCAATTATCTCATGAAATAAAGCAAATTTCAATCACATTTTGCCCATGAGACGAGTGTTAAGCAAATTTCAGTCACATTTGCCCATGAGACGAATGCTAAACATTAACACTCGTCTCATGGGCAAAATGTGACTGAAATTTTCTTTATTTCATGAGATAATTGGCATGGGCTTCTTACCCGCCCATGGGCTTTTTACCCCGTCTTCACCTATGTATGTTTGCATCTTTGGTTGCTTCCCTCAGGCCCAAGGTCTGGTCATCCCCGGAGTTCCAAGCGACGTGGAGGTGAACCCTTACGTCAAGGCGTTCCTGGTGCCGGGCAGAGCCTTCAAGTACCGAAGCAAAACTCTGCGCAACACGCGGGTACGTGGTTCATGGAACATTTAGCAGAGATGTATGGTGAGGATACGTGAACCAGTCTGTTAGAAATGTTTGTACGAATGGTGAGTGAAAAGCGCCTTGAGTTGCTTTGCAAGATTATGCGCTATATAAGCATTATTCATTATTATTATTATTATTATTATTATTATTTAGTCTAAATCTTCTCTATATGGGATCAAAACTAAGAGAGTATCAACCGAAATTCTGGAGTAAAGCTGTTCCCACACCAGCAAACTAACCTGGAGAAGTTCTCCATCAAGGACCTGGTCCCCGCAGATATCAACGAGGAGTCTCTTCCTTCCTATTTCCCCCTTCTCTCTCTCTCTCTCTCTCTCCTCTCTCTCTCTCTCTCTCTCTCTCTCTCTCTCTCTCTCTCTCTCTCTCTCTCTCTCTCTCTCTCTCTCTCTCTCTCTCTCTCTCTCTCTCTCTCTCTCTCTCTCTCTCTCTCTCTCTCTCTCTCTCTCTCTCTCTCTCTCTCTCTCTCTCTCTCTCTCTCTCACACACACACACACATTTTGGGTCTACTTTTACATTCCTCATCTCCCGGCCTTTCCCTCAGAATTTTGTATTGTGGCCCAATTACAAGGCCAATATACGATTCAATTTCTCTCTTTCTCTCTCTCTCTCTATCTCTATCTCTCTCTCTCTCTCTCTCTCTCTCTCTCTTTCTCTGTCTCTGTCTCTCTCTGTCTCTCTCTCTGTCTCTCTCTCTCTCTCTCTCTCTCTCTCTCTCTCTCTCTCTCTCTCTCTCTCTCTCTCTCTCTCTCTCTCTCTCTCTCTCTCTCTCTCTCTCTCTCTGTGACCCATTCTCTGTCTTATTTTCCTCCCTATCTTTTTTCCCCCAGGACCCTCTGTTCCTAGATAAATTCTCCATCAAGGACCTGGTCCCCGCAGATATCAGCGAGGAGTCTCTTCCTTCCTAGTTTCCCCTTCTCTCTCTCTCTCTCTCTCTCTCTCTCTCTCTCTCTCTCTCTCTCTCTCTCTCTCTCTCTCTCTCTCTCTCCTTCTCTCTCTCTCTCTCTCTCTCTCTCTCTCTCTCTCTCTCTCTCTCTCTCTTCTCTCTCTCTCTCTCTCTATTTAACTCCCTATCTTTTTTCCCCAGGACCCTCTGTTCCTGGAGAAGTTCTCCATCAAGGACCTGGTCCCCGCAGAGATCAGCGAGGAGTCGTCGCTGGAGTTCCAGGTGTACTCCTCGCACCACGTGTCCCGCAGGCACCTGGTGGGGGTGGGCTCAGTGTACCTGCTGGACGTGGACAATCTGCCCAACGGCCAGGTGGACCTCATCATCATGCCGCAGACCGTCTACAGAGTGAGTACATGGAGGGATGTCTGCTGTTTGGTGTGATGAGGATGGACGTGGGCAGAAATTCTGTAGGACCAGAGAGAGATCTTGGTTATGTAAGTAGACTTTGTGGGCAAAGGTGTACTTTCGCTGACAATCTGCCCAACGGTCAGATGGGCCTCATCTACATAGTGAGTAATGGATGGATGCTTGCTTTTTGGTGTGGTGAGGATGGATGTGGGCAGACATTATGTAGGACTAGAGAGAGATCTTTGTTGTGTAAGTAGACTTTGTGGGCAAAGGTGTACATTCGCTGACAATCTGCCCAACGGCCAGGTGGACCTCATCATCATGCCGCAGACCGTCTACAGAGTGAGTACATGGAGGGATGTCTGCTGTTTGGAGTGGTGAGGATGGATATGGGCAGAAATTATGAAGGACCAGAGAGAGATATTTTGTTGTTGTAGTAGACTTTGTGGGCAAAGGTGTACTTTCGCTGACAATCTGCCCAACGGTCAGGTGGACCTCATCATCATGCCGCAGACCGTCTACAGAGTAAGTAGTGGATGGACGTTTGCTTTTTGATGTGGTGAGGATGGATGTGGGCAGAAATTCTGTAGGATCAAAGATCTTGGTTGTGTATTAGACTTTGTGGGCAAAGGTGTAGTTTCGTTGATGCTGTAGACAGTCTACAGAGTGAGTGGAGGGTTATTTTTGTACTCCTCGGTCGATTGGTAATATCCTCTGAAACTTGTGTACAAAAAAATGGATTTAATAAACTGAATGGTTTTCGAGAAAACGCGATGCAAGGCTGAACAGACGCACGCACATACGGACGGACGGACGCAAGGACGTACGGACCAAGCAAAAACAACACTTCCCGAAGCTTCAAGCTCGGGAACTAAAACGGGGAGAGGAAGAGGGTTAGGGTTCAGGGGCATGGGGGGGGGGGGGGGGGTATATCGTGACTGAAGCTACAAGCCATCGTTTTCTTCCCTCCCCTGAAGTCCACCGCTTTCTAGTCTCAGTGTAGAGCCAGCTCCACTTAGTGGGGTAGTTTGAGCTGGTTACTTTCAGAGAAAATGATCACCAGCATTTCCTGTCAACCCAGACACTGCAGTCATGTTTCGCTCCCTTCACTTCCTGCAGTCGTTGCACCTGTGGTTTGCTGTGATGGCTTTTAGGTCCCCGAATCACCACACGTCTTCAAAGTGCAAAGAATCGTCTTCAAATTTCCTGAAGGTACATTGGGTTCATATTAAGACTACTATGGAAATAAATTAATGAAATTAAGCAAATTTCAGTCTCATTTTGCCCATGAGACGAGCGTTAATGTTCATTCGTCTCATGGGCACATTTTCTGTTATGACCCTGACCCGCACATGCTCTTTTTACCCCGTCTTCCCCAACTTGTTCAATATAAGTAATTCTATGTGACCCTAGTTCAGTTTAAGGTTGTTGCCAAAATAACCATTTCATCAATCAATGAACCAAATCAATCAATCAATCAATCAAACAAGATATTTGCCTCCGTGATGGAGGTACAATGACAATAACATAACAGAGCTTTAGATTGTTGGCCGGCCCAGGTCATTGACACGCATTGATGGTGATTTGATCCCTCATTTTGTGCAGCCATGGGTCATCTGACCCATGAAGTCTGCAATAAATGTGAAATGTAATACTACAGTGGCATATTACTGGCCCATTATTTTGGAAATTGACCCATCATTTTCTGTAATCAGGGGTCATTTGACCCATGAAGTTTAGAAACAATCTGAAGCTCTGAAATAACTCCTAATCTGTGATTGGCACTTTTTTGTTTTTTAATTACTTATTCAAAAGCTACACGAGGTTGACTAACAAACCCAAGAAGAATGTTCTCGCATATCCCACAAAGATTTAGAAAGATGCGGCAGAAAGGAAAAACGAAGGCGAAGAAATTTGTCGGACACAAATTGGTTGGATGAGAAACAAAAACAGAAAAACGTACACTGCTTTCAAAGCAACTGACAAGCCACTTGTACCAGGAATTCTGTGCTGTTTGTCTCTCAATTCTGCCACTTACTGAAAAGCCAGCCACTTTACGTGGTGGGGGGGGGGGGTGTGTGTGGCTGTTTTAGCCTGGAACTGTCAGGGAAACAACTATCGGATAAGAGGTTGGCATTTCCTGTCAAACCAGACAGCAGACAACCCCCCCACCCCCCTACCTCTCTCTCTCTCCCTCCCTCTCTCTCTCTCTCCCTCTCTCTCTCTCTCTCTCTCTCTCTCTCTCTCTCTCTCTCTCTCTCTCCTTTCTTTGTGTTTATCTGTCTTTCTGTGTCTGTGTGTGTGTCTCTCTGTGTCTCTCTCTTTATTTGTCTCTCTCTCTCTCTCTCTCTCTCTCTCTCTCTCTCTCTCTCTCTCTCTCTCTCTCTCTCTCTCTCTCTCTCTCTCTCTCTCTCTCTCTCTCTCTCTCTCGTGTCGTGTGTGTGTGTGTGTGTGTTGGCATGAAAGATAATCTAGCATATATAAAAATAGTGAGGCTAGGAGAGAGAATAATTCCTGTCAAACCAGACAGCAGACAGCCCCCCCCCCCTCTCTTTCTCTCTCTCTCTCTCTCTCTCTCTCTCTCTCTCTCTCTCTCTCTCTCTCTCTCTCTCTCTCTCTCTCTCTCTCTCTCTCTCTCTCTCTCTCTCTCTCT
>CM065684.1:35286963-35301963 GCA_017654935.2 Phymorhynchus buccinoides | reverse complement strand
GATTCTTCTTCTGCTGCTTCTCTAGAGGCGATGTTTTTCAAGTAGATTTGTTTTTGGGGTTTTTTTTGTTTTCGTCTGCTTCCTTGGTATTATCTTTTTAGGGTAGTTACGTTCTTCAAATGCTTCTTTGGGGGCTATTGTGATTAACCCATCGCTTTACCCCCATCCCCACACATACTGAGGTGGTTAGACGTTTCTATTTATGTTGCTGTTGTGTGTGTGTCTATGAGCAACGTTAGCCTACTGTTGCTGTTGTGTGTGTCTATGAGCAACGTTAGCCTACTGTTGCTGTTGTGTGTGTCTATGAGCAACGTTAGCCTACTGTTGCTGTTGTGTGTGTGTCTATGAGCAACGTTAGCCTACTGTTGTTGTTGTGTGTGTGTCTATGAGCAACGTTAGCCTACTGTTGTTGTTGTGTGTGTCTATGAGCAACGTTAGCCTACTGTTGTTGTTGTGTGTGTCTATGAGCAACGTTAGCCTACTGTTGTTGTTGTGTGTGTCTATGAGCAACGTTAGCCTACTGTTGTTGTTGTTGTGTGTGTGTCTATGAGCAACGTTAGCCTACTGTTGTTGTTGTGTGTGTCTATGAGCAACGTTAGCCTACTGTTGTTGTTGTGTGTGTCTATGAGCAACGTTAGCCTACTGTTGTTGTTGTGTGTGTCTATGAGCAACGTTAGCCTACTGTTGTTGTTGTGTGTGTCTATGAGCAACGTTAGCCTACTGTTGTTGTTGTGTGTGTGTCTATGAGCAACGTTAGCCTACTGTTGTTGTTGTGTGTGTCTATGAGCAACGTTAGCCTACTGTTGCTGTTGTGTGTGTGTCTATGAGCAACGTTAGCCTACTGTTGTTGTTGTGTGTGTGTCTATGAGCAACGTTAGCCTACTGTTGTTGTTGTGTGTGTGTCTATGAGCAACGTTAGCCTACTGTTGCTGTTGTGTGTGTGTCTATGAGCAACGTTAGCCTACTGTTGTTGTTGTGTGTGTGTCTATGAGCAACGTTAGCCTACTGTTGCTGTTGTGTGTGTCTATGAGCAACGTTAGCCTACTGTTGCTGTTGTGTGTGTCTATGAGCAACGTTAGCCTACTGTTGCTGTTGTGTGTGTCTATGAGCAACGTTAGCCTACTGTTGCTGTTGTGTGTGTCTATGAGCAACGTTAGCCTACTGTTGCTGTTGTGTGTGTGTCTATGAGCAACGTTAGCCTACTGTTGCTGTTGTGTGTGTCTATGAGCAACGTTAGCCTACTGTTGCTGTTGTGTGTGTGTCTATGAGCAACGTTAGCCTACTCGAACGTTACTGATGAACAGATTTTCATGGCAATCTAGGCTACTAAGTTTTGTTATTAATCAGTCTTTTTTTTCATTCAGGTACAGGAAAACAGGATATTTTTTAGTCAATGGGTTTTTTGGTTATTTTTCATGATTTCTGTAACAGCCAAGGCTTTCAATGAAGCTGGGGAGACAATGATTTGAATATTGTCCTGATGTTACATGAGAAAGTTATGTTTAACGTCCTCCCGATCTTAGGAGATCATATGGGACATTAATGAAGTTACATTATGAAAGTATTGTATTTATATTATATAAATCATCGTTCAAATAGTGTAGCAACAAAATGTCGAACTCCTTTCACCAATACGAGATCGCCTTGGCATAAGACTGTGTCAGACCAATTGACATAAGCTAGAACACCAAGGCTACATCAACATGTTGTTATCTTCTGCATAGTTATGCGGGGATTGCCTTTAGCCATGGCAAGCTCTTAGCTTGGAGTGTGGCTGCCCACATGGCGGGGTAATCAAAGACGGTCACACACGTAATGCTCTCATCCCTAGCTGGTGCATTTGTACCATAGTGCTCAAGCGCTTCGGCTGTTGGGATACTCCCTGGAGTCTTTAAGCCAGGGTACGATAACAACAACAACAACACGAATGCGAGACTACATTGTTAGTAATTTTAAAAAAAGAAAAGAGTATTACCAAAGACACTGAAAAGAAAAGACTAACATCCGGTCCCTTTTCCCTATATGAGTAGTGAGGACAGAAACACTGGTTATGTTCCTTTTAAACGTAACACATTTAGGTTAAAAACACGTCGATAGGCCAGTTGCATTCTCCGTTCAAATTCCAGTCTGAGTCTTTGGATAGCCCGCCACTGTGAATGGTGCAACTATCCCACTAACGATAACTCTATCAGCCCGGCTCGCCGTAACTCTTAAGTAGTCCATCTTACCCTTTTAGAGTCTTTGGTATTACTGTTTGCCAACTAACTGAAAGCTACGGTCTACGGTCTGTGCTACGGTCTGCCAGTCATTAGGCCAACCATCAACCTGCGTTCTGCTCGTTTACCTCTCTAGTTGGCTTTCTTTTTCTGTATCATTTATTCCACTCAGCTTGTCTGTCTGCATCTCTCTCTCTCTCTCTCTCTCTCTCTCTCTCTCTCTCTCTCTCTCTCTCTCTCTCTCTCTCTCTCTCTCTCTCTCTCTCTCTCTCTCTCTCTCTCTCTCTCTCTCTCTCTCTCTCTCTCTCTCTCTCTCTCTCTCTCTCTCTCTCTCTCTCTCTCTCTCTCTCTCTCTCTCTCTCTCTCTCTCTCTCTCTCTCTCTCTCTCTCTCTCTCTCTCTCTCTGTTTGCTTGCCTTGCTTCCCTCACGCTACCCCTCTTTCCCTGGATTTCTGTCGTTTTCTCGCTGTAAAATGTATACTTTGGTACAGAAACGCCGTGACGGTACTACTCTGCCAGTTTGGTTCCAGAAAGACAGAATGCTTGCATATAGTTTGGCGATCGTACTTACGGACTTGATGCTGTTGTCCGTAAGACCATTATGTATTCCCTTGAAGATAGGTGACCACATTCGATGCTGAATGATTATATCATCTTTATGATTAAAAATGGGATAATAATCACCCATTAACATTTGTTGGTGTAATATCATGTCATGTCATTGTTACCTGTTACCATGATGCTTTATGATGATATTATTATTATGAAATCGTTGTTGATTTGATAATGTTCTGTAAAGGTTTTATCGGTGGTCAGAACTTCTTGAAAATGGTTTTACCCTGCGCTGGAGTAAGAGGGGGGGGGGGGAGAATAGTTTGCAGGCGTGCAACGCAAATTTTCCTTCATTTAAGAAGAAGGTATGTAACGGATGTTATGACCTTTTACTCAAATGGCTTTTATCACTGGTTGACATTAGCCTGTAGTAAGGGCCACAAGTAAATGAGAGCTGTACTACACATGATTTTCTACAGTATTGGAACATCATGGTACAGCTTAGTCTTTCGTGGAAGACTGTGACTCTCTAACTAGGGTGGCATTTGTATTGGCTCTAGTGCTGCAACCAATGGGATTGGTTGGCCTTTGGGGACCTTCCCCAACGCCAACTCTTCTCCTCAAATCCCTTTGGTCGAGAGAGTGGGGATTTACCCCGGGCAAGGCTTCTCCACTATAAACAAATTATAGCCCAGCCCGCTGGAATAGCAGCTTCCCCCTCTGCTATCTGGCAATCATTGTCGAAAACGACAGACAGGCAATAATGTAACGAATGTGTCCTGTTGTCTCTTTTGATGTCTTCTTTGTTGTTTCGCCATTATCCAACCTTGCATCAGCCCTCACTTAAGTCCACGTATTGCTATAGCCCCTGAAGTCTAAATTCAACAGAAAAGCAAGTGGTGTTTAGCCGTGTTTTGTGTTGGCTTAGTGTCTGCTCTCACATTGAGCATAAGGACAATTTCTGGAGGTTTCAGTACACTTTTGGTCAGTGCTGTTTTTCTTGAATTTGGCGAAATATATAAATCTTGAGAAATTCTTCTTATCATCCAATAGAACAGGTAGTCTTAGCGCTGCGTTTATCTGCGTTAAATGCTGCTTGTATTGTAAACCCAAGTTGGCATTAGGTTAGTAATAATAAGCAATGCTTCTGGGCCTGCATCAAGGGCAAGAATATACCCGCAAAGCACTTAGAAATACAGCAAATCTACTTAATTCCAAACGCTGTGAAGAACAATATTTTTTAGACGATTTGATCTTCGTAGATTTATTCCATAATTTGTTTTGGTAATGTTGCGCAATAATTGGACCCTCAGTCTCATTCTGGTAGCAGGAATAGCAGCTGTGTCGTCCATTAACCCCTTGACTGCCAGAGAAAACTAAAGAAAAAAACATTGGGCAAACCATGCCACGAAAAAGACAACTGATAGAGCCAATCTGGCAAAATGGTCTGGGGATGTTACTCTCTTGACTGTGTTAGAGCAAACGCCAACATATCAGGGTTATACCTCTTCATCTGATGACGTCATCAGTGATGTCATCAGGTCAGTACGTAATACGTTGGTGGCAGTCAAGGGGTTAAATTATCTCTACTTCACAATAGGGTAAAGTACTCTATGGAATCTCTTTATTTGAAGTTCTCTCCCTTTGTCCGGTTTCTCTTGCGATGCCTGACACTTTAGTGAGGCAGAACGTATCAGGTCAGGTCAAGGTCAAGACTTTAGGACACCTAGGACTCGCGGCCTCTTAATGTGTCCTTTCTCATCATTTTTCTTTTATTGTTTATAGTATTGATTTACATTTTAGGATATTTGATCAGAGATCCGTCAATAACTTTTGTGTGATGTATAATATTCTATATATCCTGCCACCACCCTCTCCTTCATCCTTCCCCTTGCAATCCGTTATCTCTTACCCCCACCTCCACACCCTCCTTTGCCTCACCTTCCCGTCTTCCCCTCTGATCTTTGCTAGTGGGAGCGGAGGAGAGGCAAGCCTAGGTACAGTCGAACCCCGTCTAACGGGCGCCTCACAAGCACCCCGGTTTCCGGGCAGTTTTACTCAGTCTCTTATCTTCTTATTTATCACAGTCTCCGGTATAGCGACCACCTCGCAAATATGGACAGTTTGGGCCAGTCTGAAGGGTGGTCGCAAATACTGAGGTTCCACTGTACTAGGTAAGGAAGGAAAGATGGCGGAGGAGAAGGGAAGTGGGGGGTGGGGGGTGATAATGTGTCTGGTGTTGTTGTATTGTAGTACAGTAAGAGATGAGGCGAGACAAACAGACCGCTAACAACCGCCGTGTTTGAAGGGGACGACCCACGTGTTCAACTGCAGTTGTGCAGCTATCCAACTGTGACATCTGTAAGGTATGATTCTCATGAAATACTACTGCCTAATTAATCTGATGAAACCCTACTTGTTTTGTTCACTATATTATTTGTAGCCCCCCACCCCACCCCCACGAATCAGACGAAATATCATTGTTTCTGTATCATACATTTCTTCAGATTTGTGTATTGAGATCTACGTGAAGATAGTGAACGGAAATAGTAGGGTTTCGTCATACTCTTGTTTGGTGTAGAGTGGCACAGTGATAACGCGTTCGCTTCGTGTCAAGTAAACCCGAGTTCGAACCTGGGTAGGCCTACAGGGGATTTTTCCTCTCACTTTGCACTAGGCCTTACGGTCTGAATGCGGAGTCTTTCGGATGAGACGATAAACCGAGGTCCCGTGTGCTCATACACTTAGCACACGTTAAACCCAGTGGCAACGAAAAAGTTGTCATTTGGTCAAAATTTACCCCCCCCCCCCCCCCCCCCCCCCCTTCCTCATCAATGACACCAAAAAAACTGCATGCAAAAAAACCCACATTTAATGGATGGCGCGCCTCTGGCTGCGACGTTCTCTCCAGGTGGGAGCAACCCGAATTTCACAGAGATGGCTCTGTGACTATAAAGTACCTAATACCTAATACCTAATAATCATTTAGACAGTAGTATTTCATCAGATTCATGCCTCACAAACATCGTCACAATTGGATAGTCGTAAACAAACAGTTGGATCGTGCGACTGAGTGAGTCGGCTCCTTTTTAGCGTTAACCAGAGTGTTCTGCTAACTGTATCGCTTGAGTATGTCATTATCATTGATGCTGCTTACTTAACTTACATTCATGCGATAATTAACCGAGTGGTGTACATAAATACGCTCGGGGGGGGGGGGGGGGGGGGGGGGGGGGTAGGCCTACATCATCAACGTTGATACTTGTTACTGCTTGCTTAACTTCTCTTCGTGCGATACTAGCTTGTTGCTGTACATAAATGCTCCGTTTTGTTTGTAGCTTACAGTTTGCTATATCATTGTTTTGATAGGGCAAAAAAAACACAACTGTTGCACTAAGAACGTTATGTTTTGAGGTCGGGGTCTACAGGGTTCACGATTACAAGGAAAACGTTGGATTTGATTTCATATTTGAATCTATATCATTCTATTCACGCATAGTCATTCCGAAACGTTTAGTCAATCGAATTTACATAGTAGTATATCTGTGCTGGTTGGGAGTTGAAACTCGATATTCTATTGTGCGTAGTATACTATGACTGGGACCAGAGCGTATGGAAATGAAAACCTGGGCCCGTATTCTCATTGAGATGGTATGAGACTTATCATCATGGCATCTTAGAAGTCCTTCTAAAGTAGTAGGATGTAATAGGACTTTAGAAGGACCTCAGAAGAAATCATGATGATAAGTCCCACACTATCTCATTGTGGAAACAGGCCCTGGTTGCTAAGGTGTCTCTTCCAGCATTAAAATTAAGTTGGAAGTGGCGAACAGAATGGCGGCCGAACTAACCCCCATGGAGACAAGGTCATCGCCACATCCTTCTAAATTAAATTTCAATGCTGAAAGAGACACCTTAGCGACAAGGTTTTAATATTCATACGCGTTGGTCACCAGCCATAGGAAATTGATAAATACAGTTTATTATTGTTTCTGAACATGAAACTCGAAGTCCTTTTACGCTATGCCCCAGCAAAAAAAAGGGTTTCGAAGTTTTGTTTGCATGAAAATATTAAAGCAGGCTCCAAATTAAACAAGAATAACATGATAACATCATTGGCGTGTTTTTATGGTTTTCAATCACTGAATCATCGCCCGTTGTAAACACGCTTGTTTTTCTTGTCTTGTTATTATCACATGCGTCATAATTCTATCATGTCATAATATCTTTCGATCATTAAAAAGCTTGTAAATGTTGCCAATTATAGAATTGTTGGGAAGTATCAATACACATTGCAATTTATACCTTTTATGTTCAAATTTTAAAAGCGATGGTACTTTATCTCTTGTTATGGAAATATTATATTTTACCAGTAATTAAAAGCCTATGTTTTGGCACGCATGGAAAAGCTAAAACTCAAGATATTGGGATGTTGTAACCAGTAACTGGTAAGCTGACATGTTTCAATGGTCACCAACAAAACTGATATGTTTTTCAGTTAGAACAAAAATGTTGATATACAACTTGGATCATTGAAATGAAGTGTATACTTTGTTGTAAGCATTGACAAGCTTCACCAGTGACTACAAATGTGGTGTGCATTTTCAGTCCGGACATTACTTGCATGTTTCGTTGGTGATGGACATTCTTTGTAGGGTAAAAAGCGCATGGGCGGGTAAGAAGCCCACCCCAATTATCTCATGAAATAAAGAAAATTTCAGTCAAATTTGCCCATGAGTCGAATGCTAGACATTAACGCTCGTCTCATGGGCAAAATGAGACTGAAATTTGCTTCATTTCATGAGATAATTGGGGTGGGCTTCTTACCCGCCCATGCGCTTTTTACCCCGTCTTCCCCTATTCCTTATTAGTGAAACATTAATATCATCGGTAAAGAAAGTGCATCGTCCGTTGTAATAAGAAACACAGCATGTTTCAATAATCATCTGACTAGCTATACAGCCTATCAGTCAGAAACGCACTGACGTGGGCAGATTTCAATGATTATGAAAGTGTTGCATGCTTTTTGACATGGTTCGCCGATCATTGGAATTCGGATCATTTTGTTGTCAGCAGTAGCGGAAGGTTTCGTCGGCCATTGAAAATATGAAGAAAAAGTATTTTGTTGGAATAATGCCTGCACGTTTCGCTCAGTAATTGATGAACTGCAGCGTACTTTGACAGAATCGCCGGTCACTGAAATATGGTGGTGTGCTTGTTTGTCGGAGAACTGTTGGTATGTTTTATTGGACATGGAAAACAGTGCGCTTTGTTATATAAATACTGGCATGTTTTAAGAGTCATTTAAATATTGGCATCGTTTCTAAATCAGAACATTATTGGCGAAAGCATGTCAACGCTTATTGAAGCAGACCTACTTGAAGTGAGAAATGTATTTTGTGGCAAGTGTTGACATGTTTCATTAGTAACTGAGATACCGTGTACCACGTAAGTCGGAATAATGTATGTTTTACGGCTATGGGATGTAGACTACGTTGACAGAATTAGTGTTTGTGTCGCCTGTTGTTTAGATATCATGTTAGTACCTTGTTAGTCGTGATAATATTGGCACATTTAACTAAACATTCAAATATATTTGTCAGAAAACCCCCCACATTGAAATGCCATGTACTTTGTCAAAGAAAATGTTGGCATGTTCATTGGTCAATGAAATACCTTGGTTGTCAACATAGTATTGGTATGTTTCATCAGTCATTGTATTGCCATGTACTTTGTCGGAGAAATATTGGCATGTTTCATCAGTCATTGTAATGTCATATACTTTGTCGGAGAAATATTGGTATGTTTCATCAGTCATTGTAATGTCATATAGTTTGTCAGAGAAATTGTGGCATCAGTCATCAGTCATTGTAATGTCATATACTTTGTTTCATACCATCGGTCATTAAAATATTATGTCAGAATATTATTAACATGTTTCACTGGTCATCATAAAGTCATATACTTTGTCAGAGAAATATATTGGCATGTTTCGCTAATATTTGGCATTGAAATGTAATATTCGTTGTTTGTCAGATAAATATTGGCATGTTTCGCTTATCATTGACATTGAAATGCGATGTTCTTTGTTTGTCAGAAAGCATTGACATGGTTCATCAGTAACTGAAACATGATGTACTCTGATAGAATAATACGTCACCAATCATTGGCATATGCTGTACTTTGTTAGATGATATTTGCGTGTTTCAATAGTCATCAAAATATTACTAGTACACTTTTTTAGCCAGATAGGTTTTGTTATATCTCACTTATCGTTGATTTAAAAATATGGCGTGCTTCGCTTTGTGACTCAGAGAAAGGTTTCATTATCCATTAAAATACATCGGCATACTTAGCTAATCGGATAAACAGCGCAATATTTTAACCTATCATTGAAATGCTGTTAATCTTTGTTTATTGTGAAAACAAATTCGGTTTCGCTAGTCTTTGAAATACATGTATATTTTATCAGGAACGTAATTATTACATTTTGACTTACCAAAGAAATATTGACGTTTTCCTTCATCCGAGCTTTAATAATAATAGGATTTCTCGTGGCCTGTCATTATGAATACTAGAAAGTTTTACTAACATTTCAAACATGCATGTGGGTCTTTTGTTCCAATCATAGTAAAATTGGTATGTTTAATAATCTAGTTACTGTTTCCCATCATTCAAGAATCACTTCCTTCCTGGCATGTTACATGAATTACAGTCATGCTATACAAACATTCTCTGCTTGTATCACCAATCATGTAGAATGCTTGTTGCCAGTTTTAGTAACAACTGTACAGTTACATTCATTGAAATACAACTTTTGGCACATTTCATTCAACGATTTTAGAACTATTTCCATATGTCATAAATCATGTAGAATGCCACCATATGTTGACACATTTTAAAAGAAATTGCCGGTGTTTGACGAGTAATTACATTTTTCGTGTTATTTCTCACCAGTCATAAATATAAACGTATATCTAACCGGTTATCAAACTACTTCCTTGTTTGCCAAACCATTACAAAACATAATTACTGTCAGCAATTTTTGCTCCTAAAGAATATATTGATGTGTTTTCCTATTGGTCTTATAAAGAATTTGCTGTTGAATCTATGAATATTCGAAGCATAGTTAGTATCTGTTCGCCCGCGAATGTATGTGTATGTGTCTCTCTCTGTCTGTCTGTGCCTCTACTTGCCTGTGTGTGTGTGTGTGTAAGCGTATCTGTCCATTTGTCTGTCCTACTGGCAATGAACGGAGGAGAACATTTGATTGCATGGCCACTGCAACTAGGGTTATTAACCAGCCATTTTTCAACAAACAAAATATCATTAAACTTAACAGGGTAGAGAAAAAATATTTCTGCAATATTGCGAATTCCTCTGTGACATATATAACATTAGGCCTATCCTTACCTCCCAAAATTAAGAAAAAAGGGTCTTTGGATAACAGGCCCTGATTTGATGCCTTTTAGTGACATGGGTGTTAAACCATTGTGGTGCTAAAATGTGACATTGGCGGTGAAAGGGTGAAAGGTGAAAGGGTTAACGCCCTTGACAGCGAGAGTTACGCCCTTGTTAGTCAGCATCCGAAAGGGCATTCACTCTTGCGAAAGGCAGCCATTTAGTGGCCATAAATAGGGTTATTGGTGAGAGTTATGCCCTTTTTGGTCAGTACTCGAGCATCTACCAAGGGCATTCACTCTTGCAAAAGGCGATTGTTGCAGTGGCCAAATTGGGATTTTTATATCACAACCATGTGCATATTCTATCAGTGCTTTCGTTCCTTTTGCAAACGTATTTGGGCTTTTTCTTAGTGTGTTCAGTTGTAATACTTGTAGTGCTAATGTTACTCTCATCGCTGTTACTTTTTATAGTTTTTGTTCTGAACAGATAAATAAACCTATTGTTTTTATATTGCTCGTCTCATTAATAGTGCTGATCGGTGGTTATCTTCAATATTCACGTCATGGCGATATTCCTTGTCTTGTTATGTGTTTTTCTTACAGTTATTGGGTTTCTTACATTAGAAAATAATGTTGAGCAATAACCAAACTCCTTCTTGATTCACCTTCAATCTGTTAAGTGTGGGGGGAAGTGACAATTCGATAGCTTACAGATGGGGTAAAGGGAGAGGGGCAGATGGACAGAGAGAAAGAGACAGACATATAAACGAGGGGTGAGAGAGTGAGAGAGAGAGAACACTGAACACTGAACACTGAAAAACGTTATTTAACAAAGAGAGAGAGAGAGAGAGAGAGAGAGAGAGAGAGAGAGAGAGAGAGAGAGAGAGAGAGAGAGAGAGAGAGAGAGAGAGAGAGAGAGAGAGAGAGAGAGAGAGAGAGGATTTTGACATTATAATGCATTCCATTGCCTGATCATACAATGTCGTAAAAGAAGCGTTATGAAGAACATTTATTTACAGTGCATTGTTCATTGAGATTATTATTACTATTATTATCATCTTTGTTTTGTTTCTGCCAAAATGTGCTTTGTGTTGTAACGAACTGATTCATTCCAAAGACAACGCGGATAGTATTAATACAATGGTGAAATTGTCAACTCTCCCAAACGTCATAAAACATAAGAAGGGTCAAAGGAAAAGATAATTGAAGGGGTTGAAAAGGAGCAATACGGTATAGGGTAAGACGGGGTAAAAAGCCCATGGGCAGGTAAGAAGCCCATGCCAATTATCTCATGAAATAAAGCAAATTTCAGTCACATTTTGCCCATGAGACGAGTGTTTATGTTTAGCATTCGTCTTATGGGCAAATTTGACTGAAATTTGCTTCATTTCATGGGCTTTTTACCCCGTCTTCACCTATCCTTAGCATTGTCCTGTGCGCGTTATTTCATGTTGGCCTGTTTTAGTTCACGCTTTTCGACGGTATGACCATGTTATGTCTCCCACTACACCTTCCAATATTAACTTGGCACAACACTAGCGTTGTTTTGCGCAGGAGGCAGCCAATGTGATTTAAAACGGTTCGGAAAAGTAACTTGATTCAGTCTTTTCTCTATACTCTGGCTGAAAATTGTATTAAATCGGGGAAGTTGTAAATAGTATGATACTTCACAATCTCCTAAAAAATAAACTCCCACAAAGTTCACACCCGTGATTATGCTTTATGACCAGGGCCTGTATTCACGTTGAGATAGCATGAGACTTAGCAGGATGCTAACTTAGAAGCTCTTCCAATGTCCTATAGGATTTAATAGGACTTTTGGAAGAGCTTCTAAGTTAGCATGATGCTAAGTCTCATGCTATCTCAACGTGAATACAGGCCCTGGCTGGCTTGTTTGTGTGTTTGTTTGCCTGCTTTTTGGTTTTGATTCGCATTAATGGATGGCTTGCTTATTGTACATATTCGTTAAATAGTCTGTATGATCCATGGCATCTTTCTGTAGAAATAGGCATCGATTTATTTAGTTATTGGTAACCGCTAATAATGGGAGCACACTGTCTAAGTGTGTGTATTTCCTTAAATATATCTTCTGCGTTTTGGACGAAATTAGGACCTGCATAAAATGGTCTTGCTTTCTCATATTTTCTGGTGTGGTTTTTTTCTGTTCCATAAACTATCAGCTCTATTTTGTTCATGTGTGATGAAGTATTGACAACAGGAATGTTTTGATTAGTGAACCTACTAACTAGCTTTGTTTGTTTGACTTTTTCTCTTAAAGGTTGTCATCGATTTTGCTTTTATTTATGTTGTAAGCAATATAAATCATACGTAAATGGATTTGCATGTATATCATCAAAGCAAATAGTTCAAGTTTCGTTTTTTGTAGACCAGAAATACTCAGCTTTTAAAGTGTTGTAAACAAAATACACGAACATATTCAACACGTTGTGGAGTTCATCTGTTAGTTATTGTTGAGTTCATATCGACTATGGGCGGTGATATTTTGCTTTTGGAGTTTGCTGTTAGAGCATAGACTCCATTACATGTAAATAAAAACAACGCTTGTTGTACATATAAACGCTTGCCTTTTGTTAATAATTATATTGTCAACAATTATTATCTTGTTGAATCGCGAATGTATTCCTTCATCTTCATCCACTAAACGGAAAGAAAAGAAGCCAAACAAATCAAAACATAGCTTAAAGGGGCACCCTGACGGATGAGTTTTTGTAAGAAACACATCGAGATCACCAGGAAAACACCCTTTACAGAGATTGGAACACTCACTTTGCTCTGGTTTCCTAGAAATCAAACCGTCAAATTGGCGATTCCTCCTTGGCGGAGGTGCTGGAAGTCAAATTATTTCATCCAAAGAGAAGGCGTGTGCCATCTCTTTTCTAATGGCCGCCAAATCGTGTGCACGAAATGTTCGCAATACAAGCCTTTTTTTCTTTCTTTTTTAAAATTTTATATAGATTATCTAAAGGAGTTTCGCTCACAACAAAGGAAACAGCTCCAATTTGTTTTTACTACACTACAAAAAAAGAAAACGCTTCAACCACAATGAGTGACCTTCAACCACCCCATGCAAAATGGTTACTCTCTCCGGCATCTCCGCCAAGGAGAAATCGCCGTTTTAACGGTTTAATTTATAGGAAACCAGAGCAAAGTGAGTGTTCCGATCCTTGAAAAGGCTGTCTTTCTGGTGATCTCAACGTGTTTCTTGCAAAAACTCATTCGTCAGGGTCCACCTTTAGTGGGGTTGAAGGTTTGCCCAGCAGCCAAATTTTCCCCCAAATGTTACCTCATCTCGGATAGAAGCAATACTTAGGTACTGTTTTTAAATTAGGCCCACACGAATCATAATAAACTAGATGTTTTACGCGTATTTGTTGTGAGTTGAAAGAAAAACAACATCTTTATCAAAAGTAAAAAGATGGCAGAGCCATATAAACTGTACTCCTGAAGCCAAGGGAGATTTTGTTTTCTTATTCTTGGGTCATTGTGGGGTTTTTTGTGTGTGTTAAATATTTCCTGTATCGGTATGGTAAAGCTCAGTTGTTCAATATTTTACAACAAAACTCCTCAGATGACACTTTGTCATTATGCATATTTATTTAATTTCAATCCATCCACTTTCTTTGAAATAAACAGCATCTTTGTAATATTAAAACTTGATTCTTTGTTATTTCGATTATATGGCTTGCCGTTTGGTAAATTTGACGGCATAGGACACAACATCTTTTGTCACAATAAGTTATACACCTGTATTGTCACTAATTCGGGACTTTCCTGGTGTTGCACTGCCTCCGGGCATTGCCTCCAGGATCGTTCCCATCATCTTTATATCTACTAATGTCCCATATGTGTCTGTTCCAGACCGGACAGTCGGGACACAACATCATTACTTAAAGAACCGTTAATCTGCCAAGTTTTGTTAAAACTGGTTCAGCATGATTCGTATTCTGGTTGCGTGTGTGCTCGTCTGCCCATCAGGATTCCCACACTATACTCAAAGAGCTTAGTCAGCATCACTCCGGCTTTGCTGGGTGACCAGCAGCCCAAATCCACGGGATATGATGTGGCTCGCCTCTGATCGTGGGTTTGGAATCAGAGTTTTCCTTCTCCTAGATGGACTGCCTGCCAAAGCTAACGAGTTCCATCTACCCGTGATTGGTTCAGCAATTCAGGCGCTGTGGAATGGGAGATATTAAGGTCACACAAACACATGCACGCACGCACACATATATACATATACAAAAATTGACACTTTTGACTTTTCACCTTCATCAGTTTACAAAAATTGACACTTTTGACTTTTCACCTTCATCAGTTTATCTCGATATTTACTTTTATTTTTTTGGGGGTGGGGTGGGGGGGGGGGGGGGGGGGGGGGGTGGGGGGGTCATTAGTCGCTTTGTACATTGTGTGCTCTCATTACTTTACTTGAAGTTGATTCTGTCACCGGTTAATTAACCAGTCAATCAAGGACATTCCCGCCATATCTTAGCGTTGTAAATAATGTGATGTTATATGTTGTAAACAAAAAAATCCCTAAGTCTACCCTTGTTAATACCTGTGATTGGACAACCCATCCGAACTAGCATCCATCCCTAGTTGTACAATGAAAACAACGTGCTCATGACTAATCCGCGTTAACACCACCTCTAGTGTAGATACATAGTTTGTGTGTGTGTGTGCAGTACAGCCCACTGTATATTTTTGTCCACCTAAAAAAAGTGTTAGTTATTGTTGTTTTCTGAGCTGTGATTTCAATAAACTGGTGACAAAAAACCGTTGAATTGGCATGGCATATCTGTGTGTGTGTG
>CM065684.1:35271963-35279463 GCA_017654935.2 Phymorhynchus buccinoides | reverse complement strand
TCTCTCTCTCTCTCTCTCTCTCTCTCTCTCTCTCTCTCTCTCTCAGCGTGTGCGTGTTTGTGTGCGCGCTCACGAGCGTGTGAATGTGTGTGTGCCAGTGTGTGAGAGTGTGTGCCTGCGTGCATCAGTTATTGAATGTGCGCGTGTTTGTATGTGCGCGCGTGTGAGAGCGCGCGCGCAGTGTCTGTGTTTATGAACAACATTTTACATAGGCCTACCTTGCAACACCTCAGGTCTGACACGTTGGTGGTCCTGTGCACACACAACTGACGTAAGCTAGCAAAGACAAAAACCCTCCTTCTAGGGTCTTTGGCAAATCGTTCTTGTGCACCACAAAGCTTTAAGATCTCCAACGCTCTGTCTACCAGTATGGCTAATAACGTTATATACAGAAACCGAAACAAGAACCGAAAGTCGAATTGATGAGATTTCAAACAAAACGTCAAAGGAAAGTTCATTCTTAGAACAGAGGATGGATGATCCGGTGACGAAGGGTTGTTCAATCAATGTGATGTCATCTATTCTTAGATTGCGCGTGAGGTGTTTTGTTGGTCGTTATGATGATGGTTGCAACTGTCTGCGTGAGCAAGACTTCAGTTTGTGCACGGATTCTATATTTAGCTCAATGTGTAGCGTCCATGAGTTTGTGTGTCATTCATTTATGTGTTTGCGAGTGTATGTGTGCGTGCATATGAGTTTGTGCATGTGTGCTATATGAAGTAGTAAACAAGAAAACGAAAAGCTCCTACTCTCACTATTTCGGTTTTGTTTGGGGGTTGTTTTTTGTGTGTTTTTCGCATGAAGGCGCTGGCTATCATAAAACCGAAACGAAACTGAAAACATGGTATCGGAAAATCCCGAAGAAAACAGTTCAAATAAATCATGCTGATTCATGTGTTGTCAGCTTTTAATTTGTCGTCTTTTTCGTTGAGGTATTGAGCACTGGTCTTGTCATTTGAGCACAATGTCGTATCATCAATCCTGTAATCAGTGTAATGTGACGTAGGCTAAATAACTAAACGAACGATAGAACAAACGAACTAACAAATGAATCAATCAATTCATCAACCAATGAACGAAGGAATGAAGGAATGTTGCATCAGCAACCACATTGCAGACATTTATTATGGCATGGTGATACTTTTTTTTAACTTCACATTCTGATGTTCACAGTTTCTGCGCTATACGAGTGTTCCGGCATCACTCTCTTCTGTAACTTCCTCACACCGTGCAGCTGGTTCAGATGAAACGTCAATAACAAAAACAAACTGTCTATCCTTCCTCCCCTTCCATCTTCCTCTTTCTTCCTCCTCTCCTCTTCTAATGCTTCCCACATCCCTATCCTGTCTATTTTGAACTTTTTCAACGCTCGAACTTTCGCTTTGATCATATCTATATCCTCCGCTTGCATCATTTTGGTATTTGTTGCCATCTTGATTTCTTCTTCTATGTTGTGTTTTCAGTTTCAGTTCTCTTGTTTTCGTTGTTCCTGTTCCTGTTTCGGTTCCTTCTCCTCTTGCTCCTGCCGTTCCTCGTCTTCCCGCTCCTTCTCTTTCTCTTATTACTTCTTCTTCTCGTCTTCCTCCTCCTCCTCCTCCTCCTCCTCCTCCTCCTCCTCTTCTTCTTCTTCTTCGTAGAATATCGGCCAGTCTGAGGCAACCCAAACCATCGGCTGCTCTAGCCATGTGACCTTTCACGTAGGAGTAGATGAAGAAATTGACGGGGAGGGTGATGGTGATCAAGGTGTTGGACACCACGCCCATGTGGTTGACCACCGTCTGCAAACAAGACAAGAAGAAGAAGAAGGCGGTGGAAAAGGAAAAGATGGACGAGGGGGGTGAGAAAACAAAAGAAGAAGAAAAAAAAAGAAAAAGTACTAGGGGAAGACGGGGTAAAAAGCGCATGGGCGGGTAAGAAGCCCACCCCAATTATCTCATGAAATAAAGAAAATTTCAGTCAAATTTGCCCATGAGACGAATGCTAGACATTAACGCTCGTCTCATGGGCAAAATGAGACTGAAATTTGCTTCATTTCATGAGATAATTGGGGTGGGCTTCTTACCCGCCCATGCGCTTTTTACCCCGTCTTCCCCTACTCGACATTGAATAAAAAGTTGCTTAAACAAATTAAGATGGAGAAGGGGGAGAGGAAGAGGAGGAGGGGGGGGGGAGAAGGAAGAGAAGAGAAGAGAGAAGAAGAGGAAGAAGAAGAAGAAGAAGAAATGTGAAATCATTATTTGAGGTAATTGGTGTGTTTGCGTGCGTGCCCGTGTGTGTGTGTGTGTGTGTGTGTGTGTGTGTGTGTACAGGTACTCTCTCTCTCTCTCTCTCTCTCTCTCTCTCTTCTCTCTCTCTCTCTCTCTCTCTCTCTCTCTCTCTCTCGCTCTCTCTCTCGCACACAGATGACAGAGATAGAGAGAATGCGTTAATACGAGGTATCAATGTAGTCATCTTCTGTGGACATTAGTGCATTTTTTAAAGTGTTTTATCTGTACGTCTTGCATGACCCTTAAGGGACAGCCACACGTCCACTAAAATCGCACGACTGTACGATACGATTCGAAAACACGTGGTCTCCAAGAACAAAGGTGATTGGCGCATCGAGATCACGTGATCGAATCGTATTGCACAGTCGTGTGATTTTAGTGGACGTGTGGCTGGCCCTTTAAAGCCGCCTCAAACTATTCGACCCAGTCGAGTGAAACTGGTTATGACCTTACCAGTTTTCCTTTCTTTCGACAGAGCGAGTAGAAATCACAAATGCAATATTTGGTCGATTGATATTCTTCCAACCGGTCGGATAGAATTGGCGACCTGCACCATTTACTTTCGACTCGCTCCGGTGGATGTTGCAAAACTGTCAATGTTTGCCGATAATGTGAAGACGTCACACAGCCACAACTAGTTGAACGAAGTTCATAACTGAATTTTCACTTTCGCTCTATATACTCAAGTAGAACCAATACATGAATTTCACGTGAATCATGACTCACATCGTCAAAATCGCATCGCATTGACAGGGGATCGTTGGTTTAACATCCACAGTAGCTTTTCTCAGCTCCTTTCAGCCCATGCCTTTTGTTAACACTCATCACCAGCATAAACCAATTTAAAGTGTTTTATCTATTAGGCTTACATTGTTTTATGATGGTATGCCACTTGTAAGGTCTTTTCCTCTCCCTAACCAAAATCAATTATAAGAATATTTGCCTCTATTAAAAGAAATAACTTGAAACAAATAGCTCTCTGTGGAAAACTGAAAGGAGCTAGAATGAGGGGAATTTGTGTACTGTGCATCCTATCCGCGGGTAGCTCTTAAAAGACACACTGACGCACCACGATTAAGTCCCTTGTTCTTTTCTGGGTAGCTGTGACCCACATAGGGGAAGACGGGGTAAAAACGCCCATGGGCGGGTAAGAAGCCCATGCCAATTATCTCATGAAATAAAGCCAATTTCAGTCACATTTTGCCCATGAGACGAGTGTTCATGTTTAGCATTCGTCTCGTGGGCAAATGTGACTGAAATTTGCTTTATTTCATGAGATAATTGGCATGGGCTTCTTACACGCCCATGGGCTTTTTACCCCGTCTTCCCTTACAAATGTCCCCAACTTCAAATTGAGGCTGCTCTTTAAAATGATGTTTCGTTCTCAATTTGGGGACATTTGTATGGGAGTCAAACCTGGCCAAAACAAGATTTCTTACCAGCTAGAAAAGGGAACCTGGTGGGTCTTTTAGGACACGTTGGCTGAGGATGAGGTCTTCCTGGGATAAGGTTGGATAGTGTGAGGCGGCTTTCAGCCTACAGTGTGTCAAACTACAGACCTGGCCAATGAGCGACCGGTTGGTGGCCACGTGGACAAACTCCACGAGCAGAATGACGATGACCACCACTTCGGTCAGCAGGGCCGTGCTGGTCACTGTCATCAGCATCACTGTCGTCTTCGTGGCCGCACGTGACTCCTGCATAATTAATAATAGATAGTGGTGCCATGCGTACTCACCCTGTGGCGTTCAATTTGTAAGTGATGAAAGACTTGTTTAGAACATTGGAACACTACAGCTTGCAGTGGTATGGTTGTTGTTGATTTTATGGCAGACTGGATTCCTCCATCATTATTCCTTCGTTTTTGCCCATGCCCTTTCTCTAACACACACAGAGACACACAGACACACACACACACACACACACACACACACACACACACACACACACACACACACACACACACACACACACACACACACACATACACACACGTGCACACACACACACGTACACACACACACACACACACACACACACACACACACACACACACACACACACACACACACACGCACACACGCACACACACACGCACACACACACACACACACACCAACTCTGACCCCCACTGCTAGAGAGGTAGGTTGTGTTCTGTGTATGTTAGATCAGAACAGGCTCCGCTGAACTTCACCAAAGTGACTGGGCACCATCACAGTGTTGTTTCTTCTGGTGCCCGCCTTTGGACGAGTTAACATATGGCCTACGTTTGCTCCCCTTGGACTGCTGCTTTCGGATTCTGCGACCTGACGAACCAGGGTGTGGCTGTGAGTTGGGAATCGAGACGAGCGGCGTGGGAGCAAAGCCACAGTACGGCTATAATTTAAAAAAGGGGGGGGGGGGGGGCGACAACAACAACAACAAAACCTCTGACTTCCAAGATGCAATTTAAGGAGTCACAAGCTGCTCTAGAAAATGGAAAGGGCTAAGTTGTTATTGTGGAGAATATATATTATATATGGCAAATTCTTTGCTCATGCTCTCTCTCTCTCTCTCTCTCTCTCTCTCTCTCTCTATCTCTCTCTCTCTCTCTCTCTCTCTCTCTCTCTCTCTGTCGTTCTCTCCCTCCCCTCTCTCTCTCTCTCTCTCTCTCTCTCTCTCTCTCCTCTCTCTCTCTCTCTCTCTCTCTCTCTCTGCTAAACGAAGTTTGCAAGACAATGAGTACTGGTAGTCTACGCGAGCCAGTGAATGATGACTTCAAATTTAAGAGTCAGAAATCCTTCACAATGGACGAACACTATTACGTGACTATGCATCTTACCTGAGTCACTGACTCTTGATGTCCACGCACCAAGTTCCGTCGATAGCGGGAAGACCCCCGCGTGAGGCGCACGAGGCTGAGGTTGAGCCCAGCGATTAAGGAACAGGGGAAGAGCTCGGCCAAAAGCAGACGAAGCCAGGTGTAGATGTAGTAATAAGCCACTTCGAAAGAAGGCTTCCTCAATCGTATCGAGCACGTTTGGATGAGATCAAGACTCAACTCTGCCGTGAACACTTGCTTAGACAATAGATTCACCGATCTGAGACTGCAGAAAATGACTTGCAATGAGTGGAGAACCCCTGACAATACCACACTAAGCACCACGATTAGTACGGTTCCTTTAGTCGACGAAAACGCTTTTGTTATCCATAGCTTCCATCTTGCACACAACAGTCCATGGTTACTTCCGTCTCGAGATACTCCCAGATGTCGCTGCAGCGCCAACATGGCCGCCAGCCAAAGCGAGGCTGAGTGCATGATGGTGGGAAGGAAGCAGTACACGTACCAGTATACCTTGCACCATGTTAAGCTTAGATAATCCTCATGCTCACCCAGCACATACGCGTAAAAAAGAAAAGGAATCTGCGTCAGGCCTGTCAAGGCATCCAGCACGGCAATGCCGCCTAGAAACACGCGGGTGTTGTGAAAAGAACGTTGCCTAGACAACAGAAACACGAGAATAATGTTGAAAACTAAGCTGAACACAGAACATCCAACTGACACTATTCCATACAGCGGAACAGCCACGGCTGGCGGAGCTATGTGGTCCAGAAGCAGAGGTCTGGCTGTGTCATGCAGGGCCTTGGCTAGCACGGTGACATTCGTGCACGTGCTCGCCATCAATTCTCCGAGCTGCGTAAGACCCGTAGCGTTGTCCTGGTGAGCAACACCCAGCAGAGTTTCCATCCTGGACATGCAGGTGATAAGCACGTCGTGAGTCTCCTGGGGCAGCATCCCTGAATATGGCGAATTTAGATCGTATAGGGTCATGTTTCTTGCAAGCAATGAACTCGAGGTTTGAGGGGTTTTTTATAATTATTTTTGCAACGCGGTTTGACCTCTCTATAAATGTTGCCTAAATCAGGCACTGTGACCAAGTATGTCGTCTCGATAACGCTGTAGATATTTTCACTTCCATCGTCGATACAGTACTTTGTTTTCTTAATACCTTTATAACGATTGTTGTTTTATTGTTTGTTTGCTTTTTTGGGCTGCTTTTTTTAAGCTCATACCCAGAGAGCGATCATACACTTTTTCAAGTCTGAAAGTTTAGCTAGTATACCGTACAGTTCTTTTTATGTACACGTAGTATTTTTTTAAATTTGGATTTTGTTCTTAAATCTGCTGCTTTATCCATTATATTTTGTACCATACTCTTTTAGATGTTTCTGAAGGGTTATGCGAAGTATTTACCACGCATATGAGTGCGTCGTTCTTTTTTTCTGCATTTAACTACAATGTGTCGTATTTTTTCCTTCTTCCATTGATCAATCTCATCAACCTGCCCGTTTCTTCCTAGTGATTTTAGCTAGCATAACTCATCAACGGATAGATGCAATCACCGATTTGTGAGGACAATCATATTAATACAATATTCCTCTTCCTCGGCACATTTTCTGTTTCTTTTACGGATGCAATGTTTTCCTTTCTTATCTTTGCTTTTATCCATGCTATCAGTTTCACTTCCAATTGTTGGTTTCCGTTCGTTTGTTTATTTTTCAGAGAATAATAATGTCTAGTCATCTCTCCCTACTCTTTCAGTCATAAACCACTCCATTGTCCCCAACTCTACCTTCGTGGGGCACGCTGGTACCATGGTAGTACTGAGTTCTGGAAGTCTGATTTGACCAGTCATCGATTCTTTGACCTGCTCCTCAAGTGGGCTTCTATGTGTGCTCACCTGAGTGTTTATAAACACGGTATGTTGGAGGGGGTCACCCTGTAGTCCATTACTAGCCGGTTGATCGAGGGGGGTCAACAATGGTGTTACTGAGTTAATGTGTGTTCCCGTTATTTTTGTGTTACCATGTGTTGCCTCGTTGGGGGTTTATTTCCCCCAATATTTTAGCTCGCTTTTTTCCTATATCTTCCGTGTGTTTGATTTTTTATTTGATTGATTTTTTTTTTTTAATTCTTTTATATTTTGTGTGTGTGTGTGTGTGTGTGTGTGTGTGTGTGTGTGTGTGTGTGTGTGTGTGTGTGTGTGTGTGTGTGTGTGTGTGCGTGCGCGAGTGCGTGCGTGCGTGCGTGTGTGTGTGTGTGTGTGTGTGTGTGTGTATGTGTGTGTGTGTGTTTGCGTGCATGCGTGCGTGCGTGTATATGTAAGTGTGCACATAAGTGTGCGTGAGAGCGTGCGTGCAAGCGTACGTGCGTGTGTGCATGCGTGAGTGTGTGTGTTTGCGTGCGTGCAAC
>CM065684.1:35247080-35252080 GCA_017654935.2 Phymorhynchus buccinoides | reverse complement strand
TTGACCACCGTCTGCAAACAAGACAAGAAGAAGAAGAAGGCGGTGGAAAAGGAAAAGATGGACGAGGGGGGTGAGAAAACAAAAGAAGAAGAAAAAAAAAGAAAAAGTACTAGGGGAAGACGGGGTAAAAAGCGCATGGGCGGGTAAGACGCCCACCCCAATTATCTCGTGAAATAAAGAAAATTTCAGTCAAATTTGCCCATGAGACGAATGCTAGACATTAACGCTCGTCTCATGGGCAAAATGAGACTGAAATTTGCTTCATTTCATGAGATAATTGGGGTGGGCTTCTTACCCGCCCATGCGCTTTTTACCCCGTCTTCCCCTACTCGACATTGAATAAAAAGTTGCTTAAACAAATTAAGATGGAGAAGGGGGAGAGGAAGAGGAGGAGGGGGGGGGGGGAGAAGGAAGAGAAGGAGAAGAAGAAGAGGAAGAAGAAGAAGAAGAAATGTGAAATCATTATTTGAGGTAATTGGTGTGTTTGCGTGCGTGCCCGTGTGTGTGTGTGTGTGTGTGTGTGTGTGTGTGTGTACAGGTATACTCTCTCTCTCTCTCTCTCTCTCTCTCTCTCTCTCTCTCTCTCTCTCTCTCTCTCTCTCTCTCTCTCTCTCTCTCTCTCGCTCGCTCGCACACAGATGACAGAGATAGAGAGAATGCGTTAATACGAGGTATCAATGTAGTCATCTTCTGTGGACATTAGTGCATTTTTTAAAGTGTTTTATCTGTACGTCTTGCATGACCCTTAAGGGACAGCCACACGTCCACTAAAATCGCACGACTGTACGATACGATTCGATCACGTGGTCTCCAAGAACAAAGGTGATTGGCGCATCGAGATCACGTGATCGAATCGTATTGCACAGTCGTGTGATTTTAGTGGACGTGTGGCTGGCCCTTTAAAGCCGCCTCAAACTATTCGACCCAGTCGAGTGAAACTGGTTATGACCTTACCAGTTTTCCTTTCTTTCGACAGAGCGAGTAGAAATCACAAATGCAATTTTTGGTCGATTGATATTCTTCCAACCGGTCGGAAAGAATTGGCGACCTGCACCATTTACTTTCGACTCGCTCCGATGGATGTTGCAAAACAGTCAATGTTTGCCGATAATGTGAAGACGTCACACAGCCACAACTAGTTGAATGAAGTTCACAACTGAATTTTCACTTTCCAGCTATATACTCAAGTAGACCCAATACATGAATTTCACGTGAATCATGACTCACATTGTCACAATCGCATCGTATTGACAGGGGATCGTTGGTTTAACATCCACAGTAGCTTTTCTCAGCTCCTTTCAGCCCATGCCTTTTGTTAACACTCGTCACCAGCATAAACCAATTTAAAGTGTTTTATCTATTAGGCTTACATTGTTTTATGATGGTATACCACTTGTAAGGTCTTTTCCTCTCCCTAACCAAAATCAATTATAAGAATATTTGCCTCTATTAAAAGAAATAACTTGAAACAAATAGCTCTCTGTGGAAAACTGAAAGGAGCTAGAATGAGGGGAATTTGTGTACTGTGCATCCTATCCGCGGGTAGCTCTTAAAGACACACTGACGCACCACGATTAAGTCCCTTGTTCTTTTCTGGGTAGCTGTGACCCACATAGGGGAAGACGGGGTAAAACGCCCATGGGCGGGTAAGAAGCCCATGCCAATTATCTAATGAAATAAAGCCAATTTCAGTCACATTTTGCCCATGAGACGAGTGTTCATGTTTAGCATTCGTCTCGTGGGCAAATGTGACTGAAATTTGCTTTATTTCATGAGATAATTGGCATGGGCTTCTTACACGCCCATGGGCTTTTTACCCCGTCTTCCCTTACAAATGTCCCCAACTTCAAATTGAGGCTGCTCTTAAAATGATGTTTCGTTTTCAATTTGGGGACATTTGTATGGGAGTCAAACCTGGCCAAAACAAGATTTCTTACCAGCTAGAAAAGGGAACCTGGTGGGTCTTTTAGGACACGTTGGCTGAGGATGAGGTCTTCCTGGGATAAGGTTGGATAGTGTGAGGCGGCTTTCAGCCTACAGTGTGTCAAACTACAGACCTGGCCAATGAGCGACCGGTTGGTGGCCACGTGGACAAACTCCACGAGCAGAATGACGATGACCACCACTTCGGTCAGCAGGGCCGTGCTGGTCACTGTCATCAGCATCACTGTCGTCTTCGTGGCCGCACGTGACTCCTGCATAATTAATAATAGATAGTGGTGCCATGCGTACTCACCCTGTGGCGTTCAATTTGTAAGTGATGAAAGACTTGTTTAGGACATTGGAACACTACAGCTTGCAGTGGTATGGTTGTTGTTGATTTTATGGCAGACTGGATTCCTCCATCATTATTCCTTCGTTTTTGCCCATGCCCTTTCTCTAACACACACAGAGACACACAGACACACACACACACACACACACACACACACACACACACACACACACACACACACACACACACACACACACACACACACACACATACACACACGTGCACACACACACACGTACACACACACACACACACACACACACACACACACACACACACACACACACACACACACACACGCGCGCACGCACACACACACACACACACACACACACACCAACTCTGACCCCCACTGCTAGAGAGGTAGGTTGTGTTCTGTGTATGTTAGATCAGAACAGGCTCCGCTGAACTTCACCAAAGTGACTGGGCACCATCACAGTGTTGTTTCTTCTGGTGCCCGCCTTTGGACGAGTTAACATATGGCCTACGTTTGCTCCCCTTGGACTGCTGCTTTCGGATTCTGCGACCTGACGAACCAGGGTGTGGCTGTGAGTTGGGAATCGAGACGAGCGGCGTGGGAGCAAAGCCACAGTACGGCTATAATTTAAAAAAGGGGGGGGGGGGGGGCGACAACAACAACAACAAAACCTCTGACTTCCAAGATGCAATTTAAGGAGTCACAAGCTGCTCTAGAAAATGGAAAGGGCTAAGTTGTTATTGTGGAGAATATATATTATATATGGCAAATTCTTTGCTCATGCTCTCTCTCTCTCTCTCTCTCTCTCTCTCTCTCTCTCTCTCTCTCTCTCTCTCTCTCTCTCTCTCTCTCTCTCTCTGTCGTTCTCTCCCTCCCCTCTCTCTCTCTCTCTCTCTCTCTCTCTCTCTCTCTCTCTCTCTCTCTCTCTCTCTCTCTCTCTCTGCTAAACGAAGTTTGCAAGACAATGAGTACTGGTAGTCTACGCGAGCCAGTGAATGATGACTTCAAATTTAAGAGTCAGAAATCCTTCACAATGGACGAACACTATTACGTGACTATGCATCTTACCTGAGTCACTGACTCTTGATGTCCACGCACCAAGTTCCGTCGATAGCGGGAAGACCCCCGCGTGAGGCGCACGAGGCTGAGGTTGAGCCCAGCGATTAAGGAACAGGGGAAGAGCTCGGCCAAAAGCAGACGAAGCCAGGTGTAGATGTAGTAATAAGCCACTTCGAAAGAAGGCTTCCTCAATCGTATCGAGCACGTTTGGATGAGATCAAGACTCAACTCTGCCGTGAACACTTGCTTAGACAATAGATTCACCGATCTGAGACTGCAGAAAATGACTTGCAATGAGTGGAGAACCCCTGACAATACCACACTAAGCACCACGATTAGTACGGTTCCTTTAGTCGACGAAAACGCTTTTGTTATCCATAGCTTCCATCTTGCACACAACAGTCCATGGTTACTTCCGTCTCGAGATACTCCCAGATGTCGCTGCAGCGCCAACATGGCCGCCAGCCAAAGCGAGGCTGAGTGCATGATGGTGGGAAGGAAGCAGTACACGTACCAGTATACCTTGCACCATGTTAAGCTTAGATAATCCTCATGCTCACCCAGCACATACGCGTAAAAAAGAAAAGGAATCTGCGTCAGGCCTGTCAAGGCATCCAGCACGGCAATGCCGCCTAGAAACACGCGGGTGTTGTGAAAAGAACGTTGCCTAGACAACAGAAACACGAGAATAATGTTGAAAACTAAGCTGAACACAGAACATCCAACTGACACTATTCCATACAGCGGAACAGCCACGGCTGGCGGAGCTATGTGGTCCAGAAGCAGAGGTCTGGCTGTGTCATGCAGGGCCTTGGCTAGCACGGTGACATTCGTGCACGTGCTCGCCATCAATTCTCCGAGCTGCGTAAGACCCGTAGCGTTGTCCTGGTGAGCAACACCCAGCAGAGTTTCCATCCTGGACATGCAGGTGATAAACACGTCGTGAGTCTCCTGGGGCAGCATCCCTGAATATGGCGAATTTAGATCGTATAGGGTCATGTTTCTTGCAAGCAATGAACTCGAGGTTTGAGGGGTTTTTTATAATTATTTTTGCAACGCGGTTTGACCTCTCTATAAATGTTGCCTAAATCAGGCACTGTGACCAAGTATGTCGTCTCGATAACGCTGTAGATATTTTCACTTCCATCGTCGATACAGTACTTTGTTTTCTTAATACCTTTATAACGATTGTTGTTTTATTGTTTGTTTGCTTTTTTGGGCTGCTTTTTTTAAGCTCATACCCAGAGAGCGATCATACACTTTTTCAAGTCTGAAAGTTTAGCTAGTATACCGTACAGTTCTTTTTATGTACACGTAGTATTTTTTTAAATTTGGATTTTGTTCTTAAATCTGCTGCTTTATCCATTATATTTTGTACCATACTCTTTTAGATGTTTCTGAAGGGTTATGCGAAGTATTTACCACGCATATGAGTGCGTCGTTCTTTTTTTCTGCATTTAACTACAATGTGTCGTATTTTTTCCTTCTTCCATTGATCAATCTCATCAACCTGCCCGTTTCTTCCTAGTGATTTTAGCTAGCATAACTCATCAACGGATAGATGCAATCACCGATTTGTGAGGACAATCATATTAATACAATATTCCTCTTCCTCGGCACATTTTCTGTTTCTTTTACGGATGCAATGTTTTCCTTTCTTATCTTTGCTTTTATCCATGCTATCAGTTT
>CM065684.1:35204580-35242080 GCA_017654935.2 Phymorhynchus buccinoides | reverse complement strand
TTTGTTCTCAACAAACAGAAAGCTCTACGACGTTCAACAGAGACTAAATCAGAGACATAATTTGCTCTACAAATTGAAGGGTGGTAATCTAAAGTAAGTGTGTGTGTGTGTGTGTGTGTGTGTGTGTGTGTGTGTGTGTGTGTGTGTGTGTGTGTGTGTGTGTGTGTGACTGTCTGTCTGACTGCCTGCCTACCTGTCTGCCTGCCTGTTTGTCTGTCTGTGAGTGTGTCTGCATGCGTGTACTCTTCCCAAGGACCTTTGCAGTAATGTTATATTCACGTGAAGGCATGTTCTAACAATAAGATACAAGAGATGGCTGTGCTTTGCAGTACGGCTGTATTCCAAATATACGTATACTCTGAAGTAAGATAAGATGGACATACATTTCTGCCGCAGAGTCACATGCTATATTGCAATCCTGCATCATTATGTAATTTTATGAATAATGTTTAACCTAGTTCAGAAACAACAAGAACAAAGAAAGCAGTGCAGCTGCTACAACCACCACTACAACTGTGGCAACAAGCTTCCTGATAAAAGGCAGGAGCGTCGGCTCCTAGGCCTGACATTTTGCAAACAACATTAATGAATATGCATGATACATATTTCATATAGTCAAGACTTCATTTTGTTTTTACATGCAAATCGATTATGGTATGTTGTGTGCATTGTACTTCAGCATGCAGTGTATTTAATTAGACTGTTTTAAAAGATGTTGACAACCAAGTTAATCGTTGTCAATGTAATTTTCCATGCGCTTTGGGCTACATCGTCAACTGAATAACCACATTACAAGCTATGAAACAAATACAAATTCATGGGCACTAGAATCATGGTCATCACACAAAAAATGATTGTTAATGTCACCGTTAGGTCTATGTATTTTCCTCTCTTAACTCGTCACCCTTGATTCCACATTTCTTCAAGAGGCTCATAATTGGTTATTGTTTTTATAACTTATGGTGACTTTTTAAGCAATAAAGGCTCAGACGTCCTAACACATAGTGCCAAAGTCACAACCCCAGTCGTTCCCTGGCCTCTCTAGTAGTGCTGTGACGACACGGCTTGCCCGTGACAGTGGCGGGCAGAGCAGAGAAGAAGAGGAAGTAAGGAGGAACAGCGGTCATGTGATCACCACTGCCTGTCAGGAACAGACTCTGACAGAACTCCTTCAGTTCCTGAACAGTCAGGGAGGTTCCGGCCTTGGTGACCACGCAGCAGCACAGTTCTTGGTGCAGCACGGGGTCTGGCACGGGCACCAGCATCACTGATTCCACAGCCGGGTGGGTGCTGATGCGCGCTTCCAGCCAACCGGGGTGGAGCAGGTAGGCACCCCGCATGATGACGAACGAGGTGCGGCAGACAACAAAGAGTTCCTCTTCATCATTGAAGTAGCCGACGTCACCTGTTCGGAACCATCCTCCGGGAAGAGCGGCCTTCTGTGAGGCTTCTTCGTTGCTGATGTAATTCTGCACTTTTGTTTCTGTGAGGACGATGACCTCTCCAAGCTTCCGCCTGGTGACAGGATTAGCTTCTTGATCCACCACCTTCACCTCCAGGCCAGGTAAAACTTTGCCGTTGTTGCAGTCTTCGTACCTGCGTGCGTCAAGGACTTGTTTGCAAGTTGCTGGTCCTACTTCAGAAGAGCCATAGAAGACGTGGACGACATCAGCTATGTTAGCCATAGCGCTCCTCACGAGCGTTGCATGTACGGGTTGGCCTGCTAGAGTTAGCACGCTCAGACTCCACAACCTGTTGCTCCAAAGGTCTTCCTGGGAAAGAATCTGCTGCGCTAGAAATGGAAGCATGAAGGAGAATTTGCACTTCTCTTCACATATCATTGTCCAGATGAACGCGACAAGGTCATTTGGAGGACACCGGCTGAGGTCCACAAGGACCCGCGTGGCTCCAACAGTCAGAAAGCAGGCGGGACAGCCTCCACTCCAGCCTAGACTGCTGTTGTCAAAAAAGACGTGTCGGGCATAGCGCGTGGGGATTTCTTCTCTTGTCAATGTCTTAGTATCTCTAGATTCCTTGTGGGCATCTTGTGGATTGCTGATGGCATCTCCTCTGCTGCCATGAGCCTGAGAGGAAATATGCGTAATGAACTGTTCTGTTTCTGCTACTCCTGTCTCTGTTGCAACATTTTCATGGTATTCTCGACAGGAGCCCAATCCACAACTTTCTGAGAACCTCCTGGAAAAGCTCAAGTAGGAGGAATGACTGTGAGGAATCAGTTTGGAAAACCCTGTACTTCCAGAGGATGTCCAGATATATGCATTATCCTCAGCAGTGACGTCAGCCACGTAGCTCTCCTCGTGTTGCTCTAGCTTATCTATAAAGCTTCTGGGTTGTCCTTGCCCCTCTTCCCAATGACAGCGGATAATCCTGCGCAAAGCAGGCAACTTCTGGATGCGAACCGTGCCGTCACTCATCTCTTCCGGCTCTAGAGACTTCAGAAACGACATGGCACCTTTGGGCTGTAGGGGATCCAGCACAACAGCCTTGGCCTCAGCGTCACGCAGAGATCCGATAAAGTCTGCACCATCCGCCAGAAAAATCTGACCGTTCATGACTGTCGCTCCGGCTACCATGACTCCAAAGTCCGACACCACGCGTTCGGGCGAGTTGGGCAGAGTGTTGCACACGATGTCTCCACGCCTGATGCCGTCACGGCGGAGAATGGCGGCGAAACGAGCCGCTAGTCGATACACGTTAGCTCTAGTCAGCACTCGTCGTCTCAGGGCGGAGTCCTTAAAAACGAAAGCTGCAGTGTCAGGTTCGTGCGTGGCCCAGTGGTGAAGCACGCCAGGAACAGTATCCATGTTTCTGGCCATTGTTGTGATGAATGGTATTCTGAAAAAAACATCATTATTGTTTCAATTAACGTAGAGACAAAAGAAGGGAGGGGAGAGCACAGAGAAGCATGCAAAATAAGACAGAGAGGCAAACACTCAGAGACAGAAGAATCAGGGAGAGGACATAAGAACGACAAGGGTGTCACCGAGCAGCAAACAGATCCTTTCCCCATTGTCCCCGCCCTGTACATATTATTCCCCGTCCTTTTTGTGTCATTGAAGTGATCATAATCAGTGATGTATGGTTATAGAAATCTTCTGTTAATAGTGTGTGCCCTACGATGACCACTTTGCTCTCACTTTCACTTTAGACATGTCCAAGGTCATAGGTCGAAATCAGCAAGCTTGCAAATATGTCTCACTATACTCATTGGGTGATGCAGATTGAGAATATACACTATATGGTTATATGGCTGTACGACCAAAGGTTTTCATACTACAACTTCAAGATCAAATGTCAAATTCAAGGTGAAAAGGCTTCAGCGTGTCTCTCAGTGTCTCACTGCATTCCTTGTATTGGCTTATGCTGATCGACAATAGGCCTATGCTATATGTGGTTGTACTCCCAAATGTGTGCGAATGATAGCAACCAGTAACAAAAAAGACAGGGTCAAAAACCAAAGTGAAGGCCATCAAGGAAACCACTGCTTTGCACCACACATGACCTTGAGGCAGTCTACTAAACTGCCAAACGTTGAGGGCTATAACTGCAACAAATATGAAAGATGTGACTAAAACACGAAGCTGAGAACATTTGTAAAGTATGGCTAAGACGGGGTACCTACATATTGAAAGTCAAAAGGTGTCAAAGTTCAAAAAACGAAATTGCTAAGTTCAAGGGCAAAGGGCAAGGTCACAGTATCTCCAGAGGACACTTCATGTAATATGCAATTGGGGACTGTAACTTGTAGGATATGAAAGAAATGGTCAAATGAAAACATTAACATGTTCATAGACAAAGGTCAAGGTCATCTAGGGCAAAGGGCAAGGTCACAGTATCTCCAGAGGACACTTCATGTAATATGCAATTGGAGACTATAACTTGTAGGATATGAAAGAAATGGTCAAATGAAAACATTAACATGTTCATAGACAAAGTTGAAGGTCATCTAGTTAAGCTACTATTCTGCACTGGTCCATATCAACCGCACGTAATATACTACTCTACAAACTTTGAAGTGGTTCCCTGCAGCGGTTAATGAGATATTGTGACATGCATGTTGAAGGTCAAGGTAAAACAAAGGTTACAATTTATACACTGGACCTATCAGCTTCATGTGATATACAACTCTACAAACTTTTAAGCAGTTCTGATGAGTGGTTCATGAGATAATGCAACAGACAAGAAACAAGGTAATGCGAATCACTTTTTGGAAAGCTTGCATAAACATCTACTTGAATATGTAAGCAAAGTTCGATCAATGAACGCCTTGTACATCCATAGAAAAAGCCAACATTAAAGTTACCTTCACACACACACACACACACACACACACACACACAGATACCCACGCGCACAGAGAGAGAGAGAGAGAGAGAGAGAGAGAGAGAGAGAGAGAGAGAGAGAGAGAGAGAGAGAGAGAGAGAGAGAGGATGAGAGAGAGAAGAGGGAGAGAGAGAGAGAGAGAGAGAGAGAGAGAGAGAGAGAGAGAGAGCATGAACAACATGAACAATGTTTACTGAGGCGGGCCATCTGCCCATGTCAAAGGGAACAGTGGGGTAGGAGCAACATAAGAGAGAGAGAGAGATAATTGTTGTTGTTTGCTTACCCTGGCTAAGAGACTCCAGGGATCATCCCTACAGCGGAAACACTTGAACACTATAGTACAAGTGTACCAGTCACGGATGAGAACATTACGCGTTTGACCATTTTTGATTACCCCGCCACGTGGCAGCCACGCTCCGTCTCCGGGGGATTTGGGAGACTGATGATGTTATGCTATGAGCTTGTCATGGTTAAGGACAATCCCCGCATAACTATGCATATCATAGCAACATTTTGATGTAGCCTTGGTGGTCTAGCCTGTGTCATTTGGTCTGACACGGTCTGAAACCAAAGCGAGAGAACATATCACTTCATTTCGCTGAAACGAGTCAAAAACAAAAACAAACCAAAACAAGAGGCAAAGCCTGCAAGGCTCACGTCTGATTTTTATTACTATAGCAGGCATGGGAATTCCCATGACAATTCCCATGCCTGTATAGAGAGAATACTGTTATGTAGACACTTGTGCATCTGAAAACAGAATTAATTTTTATTTTACTGTGTAAATTAAAATTATTTCTATGCACCCCTACCCCTTTCTTTAAAATTTAATTATATGTATGCGCATGTAACATAGTGGAGCCCTATTTTTATTTTTGGCAAACAAGTAAAATTGAAAAGCATATTGACCAAGCTTTCAGAAAAAACATAGTGACTGTGACGTAAGTGTCCCGCGCGACCCGCTTTCTTTATTTCTTATCTATCTACCCCCCCCCCCCCCCCCCTTCTCCCCCTCCCCCCTCTCCTTTTCATTTCTCTGTCCAGCCGCCACGTTAATTGCCATCCCGCGTTCAAAGAGAACGCCGAGTAAGGGCGTTGTCTGTTTCAAGTTCGAATTGTCTCCCCGGTCGGCACGTACCACCTACCGAGGTTATCTCCCTTCACCCCCCCCCCCCTTTCTACCGTCTCATCACAAGAAAGTGACAACCACGGTTATCTCCCTTTGAAGATGGTTTTGCTGTTCCAATCACAAGGTTAGGAATGTCAGGAATGTGCTAAGGATGGAATAGGCGCGTGATTGTTCGGTACAATTCTTCATTTGCAAGACGAAACTGATGACGTCATCCTTCGGTCGTGTCGTCTGCGCAGCCGCCATTTTGTGCTGTACTATTCAACAATGGCGAGCGCATCACAGACGAATGTTACTGAGAGAGGGTGTTTTTTAACCGATGTTGACGTACGCGCTCGATACAAAAAGAAGACGGAGGGTGTTGGAGTGTGTCCATATGGTCTTCCTGTCGAAAAGTACAGCAGGGATCGAATGAAGTGGCCTGATGTCTCCTATATCGACATTGTCAACTACCTTGCACTTGGGTAAGCAATGATCATAATCAACGCGTTTACTTTCACAAGTACATGATAGATCTACTTTTCTGACAACTTTAGCGTAACTAATCTGTATGTTGTTACAAATAATTGAAATATGCACTGAAATTAAAAATGTAACGTTCTCTCTCTCTCTCTCTAGTCTCTCTCTCTCTCTCTGGGGTCTGTCGGGGCCCACCCCCCACGATCACTCAGTTGATCATTCTGGCACCCTCAGGAAGAAAACAAAGACAAAGGGGGGGGGGGGGGGGGGGGGTCAGTTCCATTTGAAAAAGGACATTTGGCAAAACTGCTGCATGGGCGTAGAGGGATAGTGACCCAGCCAGCTCGCACCGGCTAATCGGTGCTAAAAGCGCTTAGAGCTTAAAGATTAGGCGCTATAAAAGTTGTCTTAATAAATAATCAAGTTTGAGCGTAATGCTGCGTCCTGAAGTAGGATATGGAGGGGTTGAGGGAAGAGGGGGGGGGGAGAGGCTGGGGGGTTATTGCTGATTCTCCTGCACCGCTGACACACTATGAATCCTCTCTCTCTCTTCTTCTCGCCAGGGCCCACAGTCATTAAGTTTATTATCCAGACTCTTACTGTTGTATCAGTCGGTCTGGCAGTTGTTAATGTAGGCTTGGAACAAACATGGTGTGTGTGTGTGTGTGTGTGAAGTTATTACATTTTCATTTTTAAAGTAGTTTCTAATGTGATCTTTGCAGATGTTCTGCATACACAAAGGAGGACATGAGACACTACAAGTCTATGGAAGCGTACAGATACTTCCAGGACGACTGGATAAGGGAGGTGCTTCATGCTGAAATCAATGGCTATCATCTCCTGAAGGCAAAGGTAACAATGATTTAATACTAAACTAGAAGCACTCAGAGAGTGCAAACCTCTGACAAAGTCTGCATTGTCCCTGAGCCTCATAAGTTTATCCCTATAAATTATTCCAATGCCTCAACTGGGCACAAAATAAAAAAACACTTTAAAACTGTCCCATCCCCTTAATATCAATCCCTTTGGCCTTATTAAAGCCTAGCAACATGAAAAAGCACTGTAAAGTTGGCCAAATCTAATTGAGTCTGGGACATTAATTTAACATTACCAGACACACATTCTAAATGAACCATTGGGAATATGGTAATACAATTTTACGTACCTTTATCAAACGTAGTTAACTTTATGTTAGTAAATGGTGGTGCCAAAACAGCAAAAAGGGATTGTATGATTAGTCGTACAACTAGGAGAGGGATAAACACTGTTGAAATGCATGTAAAAGTCTGTGGGTACAAGGAGACCCGCACCATGTGGAGTAGTATAATCAAAATTGACATTTGGTGAAGGCTAAAAAAACCACTCACTGTATCAAGATGGTGATACATCATACGGATCACCACCAAAAGTTACTCAGTTGCGGAGAATCACATTTTCCATCTTTCCTCCAAATATTAACCCCCCTCTCTTGCTCAGTTTTGGCTAAAAACTGAAGAAACAAACATACAAGCTCTGGAGGAATATTTTCTGTACTTAGTGAAGGCCTGAGGCTTAATTTCTGATGGGCTTATTGGGGGGGGGTAGCCTCTGGCGTGGCTACAGGATTTTTTGCTATGCATGATTGTGAAGATGTTAGTCATCATTTGTTGTTGAGTAGCTATGTGAAAGAAAAATGTTAATCTCTCATGTTGCAGAGATACATCAGTAATGCAACAATTTACAAAGACGATTACCGTATTTTACAGACTATAAGGCGCACCTGATTATAACATAAGGCATTCCCCAGATTTTACACAAAATTCAAATTTTGTTCTGATAGTTTCTTACTATGTTATTCGTCACATTATAAGGCGCAGGGGTCTAAGTCTAGAAAAAAAAAGTATCGGCTTATAGTCCGTAAAATACGGTAAACCTCTTTACTCGATTCCAATTAAGGAAGTTTTCCGCTTCCATTTGAGGGAGTAGGTAACAATAGTATGGGGTGTAATAATAATAATAATAATAATAATAATATTCAGGACAATAATACTTTAGTTATGCTGTATGACAGTACTCTACATCACTGTTTTTTGGTGATAAATGTAAAATAACACGTAGATTATACCTAAGTGTAGTGCTCAGTTCCTCAGTTAGTATTTTTTTTTTCTCAATGTGTGTTAATTGGGTATTTGATTTTATTATAGTCACAGCGGCGTCTCTGTGAAATTCTGGTTGCTCCCACCTGGAGAACGCATCGCAGCCAGAGGCGCGCCACCCTTTTTTTTTCTTGTAAGCGATTTTTGTGTGACTGATGAAGAAGGAAAAAGGGTGGGTGGGTAAATTTTGACCAAATGACAACTTTGTCGCTGCCACTGGGTTCAACGTGTGCTAAGTGCATGGGCACATGGGACCTCGTTTTATCGTTTCAACCGAAAGACTCCACGTTCAGGCTGTAAGACCTAGTGCAAAGTGAGAAGAAAAATCCTCTGTACCCAGGTTCTATGTAATCTAACTTGGGTTTACTTGACACGAGGCGAACAAGCTACCACTGTGCAACTCTACACTTAAGAGTATTCATCTCAGCTGATACCTCACAAACAGGGATTTAGTTCTGTATAAGGAATTCTACAAAATGTTTTAATTATTTTTCAGATTACCCACTCAATGAGGGTGAGAGAGAAGCCACTTGAGCCTTGGGTCATCATCGGCAAGGATGGCTCTGTGGAGGCGGCGCACTGTACCTGCATGGCGGGCCTTGGAGAGGGATGCAGTCACGTTGGTGCTGTACTATTCTGTCTGGAAGCCTGCACCCGTGCAAGAGACAAGGCAACGCCTACCGATCTCCCTGCATACTGGTTGTTTCCCAGCTCCACCAAGCTGGATGTGGAGTGCCAAAAGATCAAAGACATGGACTTCTCTCTGCGCCACCCTGGGTGGAGATTAATGAAATAGACCCTCTTTCTAGGGGATGGACTTTGACTCTCATCCATCCTGCTCACTACTCTAGTAGACATAGTCAATGGCCTTATTTCAAGTTGCCACAGGGAGAGCTTGTGTGTTTTGAAGCACACAGTGGCCCCCAATCATGCATACACCAAACCTCTGTTGACTTGATATTTTGTTGCTCATAAAGCAGGTATTCTTTTTTAAATAGTTATCAACAATTTCACCAAACACCACCACAATACCATTACATAGTGATTCACAATAGCTTTTCTTTCTTGTATTTATTTTTCCACAAACATGTTTTATCAATTTGATTTCCAAAGGAAATCACAATTGTATGTATGACCTTTCTTTTTTCCATGTTAATTTCTTAGTATCAGTATATCACTATCAAGTTCACCTTAAAAAATTGTTTATCAATTTATGTGCTAAAAAAATTAACACACGCAAATACATACCTAGTCATCACAGGATCCTAAGTGCAAACATACATGGCATGAAAACTTTAACAGTGGAAGCACTCTTCAAGCAAACAAAATGGTGCAAGGAATGATAGACTCACAATGATACAACTCACATTTACATGATTTAATCAAAAGGAACAACAGACGGGTGGAGATTAACGAAAGAGCAGCAAACTTTCACAATCTTGTCAATGGTGGGTTCACTTTCGCCTTTTCTTAGTTTCATATACTGAACAGGCACCGTGCTCTGTAAAATTGTATACAGTCTTCAGATTCTGCCAATGACTCGTTCGACATGAACTCTAACGCGCGCAATTTTCTGCGTATTTTCAACTTCAAGTGGATGCAGTTGTTTCTTGCCCTTTGTAAAGTCTGGAACAACAAGTTTTGCCTGGTAAAACATAACTTCTTCTTCTATCCCAAATCCTCTGTCAGCCATTAAAATGTCATCAGGCAGAAGGTTATCAAGCATGCCCGAGTCTTCAATGATTACTTTGTCTGAGGCTCTGCCTCCCCATGACTCAGTTATACAACTTACTACACCTTGCGGTGTTACACCGATGCAATACTTAACAGTCTGGTGGTGTTTGTAATTTGAATACGTAAGCACCTGGTTAGCTGCCCCAGTGGGTTTTTCAGCAAATATTTCAAAGCAGTCAACGATGACGGCCACCTTCGTACCAAAGTTTTCACGAAAACACATAGGCATAGAAATCCGGAGAGCATCTCGTTCTGGCCAACGGATCAAAAATGACAGTCTGGCCAGCAAAACATCAAGAGTTCTATGAAAGCTTCGATGGACAGTGCTACAGCTGACACCAAGCTCATAAGCTATGTCCTGAAAATGATAATTAAGGCGTAGCTTCATGAGGCATAACAGGAATTCTTGCTCCTTTGTTAGTTTTATGGTTAAATTTGACATGTGGTCTTTTACCAAGTTAAAAACAAGCTCAAGCACAGAAAATGTTGGCAGACCAGTGTAAAAATTCACCTTATCATTATCAGATCTGTAATAGTCAAAATCAAACTTTGTCGCACTATTTCGAAGCCTAGATGATTCCAAGACACGGGCTCTGTTGTCTTCAAATACCTTTTCTATTTCCTCTCCTGTCAAATCAGTTACAACACTGACCTCATGAACCACTCGAGCCTCACAAAGATTATGCCGCTGATGCATCTGTTCCGATGCTGGTGTCTGTTGGTTCCCCGGAGTTTGTTCCAGTCCATCCATTAGCATCCCCTGTTCTGCATGCATCTCAGCCAAAACCTGTTCTTCCCTGGCTTGTTGGTCCCCCGGAGTTTGTTCCAGTCCATCCATTAGCATCCCCTGTTCTGCATGCATCTCAGCCAAAACCTGTTCTTCCCTGGCTTGATCTATGTTTTCATCCACTGGTGTCGGCTGTGCAGTTGGTGATGCTCGCTCTTCTTTCTTGCAGTTTTGCTTGGTTTGTTCCCGTTTCTGTACATTAAACACACACACACACCAAACAATATTGTTGAAATGCAAATGAGTGCTTCTCCAATACTGCTAACAAATGGGGGTGGTTGTGATTCAAGTCGAAATATTTAAGAAATAATTGATCAAGCATTTTTTTTTTTACTTAGATTTATTCTATTATTATTATTTTATAAATCTGTGTAGTTTTTAGTGTTTCCACAAATTATTTTGTTATGATTTTAATAAAACGAGTGAGAAATGATAAGAAAATGGCGTCGGAAAAGAGGAACGGAACAGTTAGTTTGTTTACTTGACTGTACAGCAACAAAAAAAACTATGTTGGAGTGGAAAAAATGATTAAATTGAAAGTCCAGGTGTAAATCAATTTATTAAAAGCTACAGTTTAAATGAAAAATATCTGTTGTTAATAAAAAGCAAAACTGAAAATTGCGTTGCGGATGTATCATGGGGTGTCCCGGCTGATATGTCCGAAACATCAAGCTCTCTACTCTAAAGTTACAATTCACTCAAATGCAGCATTCAACACCATTTATCAAAGCATCTAATAGAGAACAACAGTTTCGGAAGAAAATCTGAGTAAGAATGTTTCAAAAATATATTTATTTCAAAATTTGAGCTCACGGTGTCCCCAATGATACATCCGTAACGCATATTTTGGATCATCGAATGAATTCTTCCTTGCACGCTTCTAAAAGAATTGCGCATGACGTATGACTTCCTTGTGAAATGTTCTCTCAAACCGATGACGTTAACACATAGAATTCACTGCGAGGCTTCAATAGTACGCAAAAATCGGCTACGTGTCCCGACTTCCTAACCCTGTTGCATCTGAAACGCCAAAAATAGACAACGCAAGGGCAAAGAAATACAGAAACTCCATGTCTGCAGAAAAAAAGGTAGCAGTAAGCAAGGCTTCAGCTGAAAGAACACGCAACTGTAGAGCGACGAAAAAAGAACAAGGTCTTCCATTGAATAAGAAAAAAAAACCACCATCTACCAGAGCTGCTCTACATCAGGTTGTTAGTGTTGCGCAAGCGCTCATTCATCACCAAGTGGACTTTGTTTTTTATTCTTTATTCCCAGTTCTCAAATCCTCATTCAGTCATTTCATGCTTATCATGCCTCAGCTGATCATATTTAAAGCGAAAGACTGTATTCTGGATCAATAAAAATGAAATCCCTTTCAGTAGAAAAAAGTCGAAAAATAATTCAAGAAACTGGTGTAACGCTGAAACACTTATTAAAATGTTTCAATATTCAAGAGACCATTTCAATTTGAATATTGTTTACTATGCATATTAAAGCACTGCATTAGTAATATTGATGGCAATTAATAAAAACATTTTTCTCTTTCATGTTGTTCAGATAGAGAATATTTTGTGTGAAGCGTTTCAGACGCTACGGTGTCCCATGTTTTCATGTCACCTAGATATTCACAAATGCAACATTTAAAGATAATACCCATGTGTTTAGAGTGTTAATAAAATACCTTGTTAAAAACAGGCACGGTCTTTGTGTTTTTGACATTCTGTGTACTAGTGGTGTCCTGCTGATGCATCTGAAACGGTGAACATTACCCCCCTCCTTTACAACCCTCTACCAACAACACAAGTAGTGATATTTATTTTTTTGTTTAAAAATATAATAGTCCAGGGTGAGAGCTATCCAAAACAGCCATTGGTAAAGCTATAAACTCAGTTAAATTTTTTACACCATTTTCCCCCTTTTTGACATCAAGATTGGAAAACAGCTCAAATACAGAATAATATCCATTGTACAGTCATCCTTTATCACAAGAAAGTTTGTCATATATGACAGGTAAACCAATACAAGAATGTTCTAAATAGTAAGTGGAAAATTGGTATGTTAACGTACCTGCCTGAACAATTTTAAACTTGGATTTTAATTCATAGCAGTAAGTATAAAAAAAGCAACTTTTAAAATTAATTTATGCATTAACTGTTTTGTTTTACTTCTTGTTTAAATTTTAATCCATTAAATGTAGTAAAGAAAATTTAAGAAATTCAGAATGTAAGATAATATGAACAGAAGATGTATTTTGTCACCATATTTTCCGTTCATTTGCCCTTACAATTAATGGATGTAGCAGAAATCAAGTGCTCCAGTGTTAAAAAATCCAATAGGACATTTGTCCTGACAGGAGAACAGTACTATGTCCTACAACTGGGACCTTGGAACATCACTGCAGATTTATGTACACCCTACTAGCAACAGCCAGCAGGACGGCAATAGTTACCTATAGAAGCACTTATTCAGAGTAAAAATATGACCAAACTGTCTTTTCTACCTTGGTCACACTTCTGATAATACTATAAATAAATCTGAAGTCATGACAGAGGCTTGGTTAGTTGGTAGTTTCTTGTTAAAGTTGGACTCAGTCGGATGAGTTTTTGCAAAAAACACGTCGAGATAACCAGAAACACAGCCTTTTCAAGGATCGGAACACTCACTTTGCTCTGGTTTCTTAGAAATTAAACCGTCAAAACTGCGATTCTTCCTGGGCGGAGATGCCGGAGAGAGTAGCCATTTTGGATGGGGTGGGTGGAGGTCACTCATTGTGGTTGAAGCGTTTTTTTTTTTTTGTAGTGCAGTAAAAAAAAAAAGGAGCTATTTCCTTTGTAGTGAGCAAAACTCCTTTAGATAAACTGTATAAAAATTTTACAAAAAGAAAAAAAGGCTTGTATTGCGAAAAGTTTGTGCAAACGATTTGGTCTAAACACAGGTGGCCATTCAAAAAGAGACGGCAGAGCAAAGCGAGTGTTGCGATCTCTGTAAAGGGTGTTTTCCTGCTGATCTGGATGTGTTTCTTGCAAACACTCATCCGTCAGGGTGCCCCTTTAACATTGCATCAAGCTTACCATAACCCGAGAATATCTTTTTGCAGCCACGGTTGAATCACATGGTTTTGTGTTGCTGTACCCCAAATGCAAGGTTGGAATCCAGGAAGGACTGTTTCTCATCATCAGATATGCACTAGCACCTGAAATAAAATAGGGAGACATTATGATTACCAGCCAGCTTCATCCAGTCGGAGATTCTGCCTATGTTAGAGAGAGAAAACAAAACATGAAGGCTACACCACAGTACATGCCGCGACGAGCCACGCAGCAGTTAAAATTAGTAAATGAATAAACAACTATAACATTATAAACAAATAAATGAATAAATTTGGAAATAACTGACTACATATTTTTTTTAATACGGGGTGGGGGGTGGAGAGGGGAAAGGAGGGGTGCAAAAAAACCTGCTGTGATATGCAGTGTCCCGAGTCTGGCATGCCCAGCTTTAGTGGAGCTGCCAAACAGGCTGAATGCTTTTTAGTCCCCAGCAAGCTGGAGACCTAGTCCGCCCGGGCCCTAACCCACAGCCTAAACCTGGGTCAGGCCCACAATCGCCAAATCAGGGGGGGGGGGGGGGGGGGGGTAGTGTAGTGAAAATCAGGAAGCGGGTGGGGGTAGGAAGGATTCAAAGAGGGTAGAGGTGAGGGTAAAGACTAAAGGGGGAGGGGGAAGCAGTGGTGCTGGATGAATTAGTTTTTGGAGCCAAGCCTGGACCTGAATAAAATATACAAGGACTCAGCTATCATGGTGTCCTGGGGAAGAGCATTCTAGTCAGGTACTGTCTGTGGGAAGGACATTTGTCTGTGGTCGCCGGTTTGAACCCTACTTGTAATGCATGTATCACAAACTGCATCTGCATCCATAGTTGATAAGGGCCACACAGTGGCATAAACGAAACTAAGGAAGACCACACCCTAAGCTAAGTTACTATGACCTAGCCAGCCCGTGCATGTTCAACATGCAACCAGCATGATGCCAAGTCCAGCTGCATTCTATCTTTATATAATATATTATGTATATCCTTAAGTCAACAGAAGGGCATTTATCTGTGTGATCACCCTGTAACTAGTGTAAGTGCTATAAAGTGCTGCTGAAAAAGTGCTTTCTACATAATGTACATTGTCACAGTCACTCACACACACACACACACACACACACACACACACACACACACACTGACAGTCACACACACACACACACACACACACACACACACACACATGCATACACACACACACACTATTTGATCTACTGACCTTTGGTTAAGTAATAACTTATGATACATTAAAAATGTGTTCCCCTTCACACTGAGGAAAGAGAAGAGAGAGAGAGAGAGAGCATAGAATCGATATTGATAAGTAAGATTGTAAAAATACCTTAAAAGATAGATCTATAACATCTACTACTGTACTAGACAAATTACTTACCATTAACAAAATGTTTAGAACACACAAATGTTCGGTCCCAAACGTTTTCGCTGGTGATGTCTTTCCTGTTGATGGCAGCCTTCCACAATCGTCTCCTTTCTATACTTAGCAACTTCTCCTCTCCCCAAACGAACTGTTAGTACACGATAAAACTTCAATTTATCTGAAAATTGTGCATTTTTCTGCCCGCCTGTAACACTGCTACAGCCAAAAATTGCGCAGGTAGGCATTTTGGAGGCCGAAGGAGTGTAAACAAGTGACGCAGCACAGGCCCAGCACAGCACAAAATGGCGGACTCGAAGTTTGCTGCCGACTACGCAAAGCTAGTGACGTCACTTGCAAATGAAGAATTTGTGCGCAAATAGTTTTTCTTTACAGAGTTTTTGACAAGCCTTCTGCGTAAATAGTCTCGAAGCTTACATTACTAAATTGTGATTGGTCTAGCCACTTTTAGCCGGAAATGAAAGTGGGCAGACGAGCGAGTGAGCGATTTTGGTCGTCAGGCACTCGTCGAGCAGAGTTCAATGTTGCACACTACTTTAGCATCGCTGCAAAAATACAAAGTTTACAGTATAGTGATGGAAGACTGTGTTGTTGACACATGCCTACAGCCTGTGTTTTGGTGTTTAGCAGTTAGTTCGGCCAAAAAGGTAACTAAATTCGTTTCATTTTCAACTTTCGCTCTCGCAATTTCTAATTTGTTTCTTTGAAGTTTTAATTAGTAATGCTTCGGAAATTTCAATTTTGACGCTACCCTTGAGTGAACATTTTGGCGAATTTTTAATTCACTCTTAAATGTTTTGTATTTTTTGTTTGTTTCAAGACAAGTTGATAATTAAAGTAAATATAAACTTAAGTTTTTGGAAGGGTTGGCGTGAAGTGTAAAGGGAAAAATTAGCTGATTTAAAGATTAATTTGGGTTGATTTAATTATTCGTTCTTTCTCTTGTTTTCGGATTTAGTTTTATTGTTTGAAAATTGAACAATTGTTAGCACCTGTGGTTCAATTTAATAACTTTTTGTGCATAATTTACTGTGAATTAATGCCCTTTTTGTTTGAAACTCTAAAGTAAGCTTATATTTACGATGATAAATTTAATGAGCTCACGTGTATGTAATGCTTTTCTTTTGGAGTTTTGGTTTTGGAGTTTATATATTGATTGTTCACATGCGAATGTTATAATCATTTTTCTAGTAGACCTCTTATTATTGAAATGAGAGCTTTTATTGATTTTGTTTGCTCTGTCTCTATTTAGATTTCTTTCTCTGTCTGTCTGTCTCTCTCTTGCTCTCTCTCTGTCTTTTGTATATATATCTCTCTCTCTCTCTCTGTCTTTTGTATATCTCTCTATCTGTCTTTTGTATCTCTCTCTCTCTCTATCTCTCTGTCTTTTTGTCCGTCCGTTTCTCTCTCTCTCTCTCTGTCTGTCTGTCTCTCTCTCGCGCGCGCGCGCGCGTTCGCTCTCTCTTTTGCCTTTTATTTTGTTTTGCAATCGACAGATTGTTGTTTAAAATTGTAATTGTTCATTATGGTCAGATCCTGATAATTTTGTTGTTGTTGTTCTAATGTATGCGGTTTGCAAAGGAATGTTGCATTGTTAGATTTTTCCCTTATTTTTGTTCTCACTAGTTGAACAACAGTTGTGGCAGAAACCTTGATTTTCTTTGCTAATTGTTAAAGGCCTTTTTGTAATTTTACAGTGAAAATTGGTGGATTTTTATTAATCCCTACTATCTATTTAACTTAATACTTACCAACACCTGAAACAACTGCATTAGCGTTAAGCGACCTGGAGCTATACCATAGCATATAGAAAAACGAAAGTAGGCACTGGCCTTGACCCCTAGCCGGATGTGGGGCGGGAGTGATCCCCCCTTACCGGTCTAGCAGTGGCTAGGCCAATGAGCGCCTACTTCCGCCATTGCAAAATTTTACAGGAAGCATCTTTATTAGTGAGGGAGGATACAAGGGAGGGTACCTCGTTTGTTTCAGGTGTTGGTAAGTATTAAGTTAAATAGATAGTAGGGATTAATAAAAATCCACCAATCTACTTTAACCATACTGTACCAACACCTGAAACAACTGCAGATTACCAAAGCGGAGGAGGGTAGATGCTTCAATACCCCCAAACCACAGAGTGAGAGCAAGAACCTGGGAGCTTTTTTTCCACTAACACTCTTCTGAAAAACAGACCCCTTGTACTCCCTTTTTTCCCTTTAGACAACTAGGTGATCCTAGGCAAAAGGGTTGGGGAAAAAGGGGGGGTGTGTGTGTGCCCAAATATTGCCCCAAAACATCATTGCAATGATATACCCACTAAAAAACAACATAGGGGGTGGCTGATGAGAGCTTGTCCCCGTACTCACTGGTTTTAGAGGGAGACGGCGGTCTGGGCGACAACTACCTTCCTGATCGTGAAGGAGTCGTCGTCGTGCTGCGTGGAGATGTCCCGCAGGTAGAAGCTGAGGAAGGTGTTGAGCGACTTCCAGTAAGCGGATGACATTATTTTAACCATGGGCACCCCCTTAACCAGAGCGAGCGAGGCGCTGATTGCGCGGAGCTCGAGGACCCTGATAGAGCCAGATGGCAGGCTAACTAGAGACTGAGAATAGGAAAGCTTGATACAGTCTAGCAACCATCTAGCAACCGTGTTCTTCGAAACGTCCTTAGTGTACTTAGGGTTGATAGAGAGAAACAGTCTCCTCCTAGAGCCCCTAAAACCCTTGGTTCTGGAGAGATAGGACCTGAGGGCGCGGACCGGACAAAGGAAGCGGTCGGCGTCATCCGGACAGAGGATAGTCCTAAGACTGGAGATGGAGAGGAGAGGTGACTCGACATCGTCGGGTTGATTTTTGGCCCTGAACTCGGGCAGAAAGCAAAGAGAAACCGACGAAAAATCCTCGGAGAACTCCACGTCCCTGGGGAGTCCGCTAAGGGCGTGGAGGCCACTGACCCGTCTGGTCGATGCCAAAGCAATCAAGAAAACCGTCTTGAGAGTGAGGACCTTGAGGGAAAGGGAAGAGAGAGGTTCACAACGATCCCTTAAATAATTCAACACAAGAAACACGTCCCACTGAGGGACCCGGACAGTCCTCGCCGGGGCCCGTAAACGCACCGCGTCCAGAAAGTGGGAAACCTGCGGAGCGGAAAGCTTAGAGGTTCGGTCAAAACCCAAAGCTAACGAAATGGTGTTCATGAGAGAGGCCCTGTAGCCAGAAAGGGTCTGAGCAGAGAGGCCCTTAGTTCTGTGCAGATGTGACAAGAACTCCACAAACTGGACTGTGGAAGGGCGCAGCGCGTCAAATTTCTTGCGCGCGCAGAAAGAGAACCATGCCTTCCAGCGCAAATCGTACAAGGCATTGGTGGATTGGCGCCGAGAGGTCAGCAGAAGTTCCACGGTTCTCGAAGAGAAGCCCTGTCACCGGAAACCGAGTTTTATAGTTTCCATGCGGCCAGGTTTAGCCTGAAAGGGTTTGGATGGCCGAGACCGCTCCTTGGCTGCAGGAGGGTCTTGGGTGTGAGCCCCAGCATGAGGGGGCCGTCCCTGGCCAGAGCCAGAAGTTCTGGAAACCAGTGTTGAGTCGGCCAATGGGGCGCGACGAGGATCATGTCTGGTCTTTCCAGGAGGCACTTGGCCAAGACTTTCGTGAGCAACGCAGTCGGGGGGTAGGCGTAAACCGACATCCCCGACCAAGACATCGCAAAGGCGTTGCGGGCCAAGGCCTGAGGGTCCCTGACTGGGGACACGTACAGAAGTAGACGATTGCTGTACCTCGTGGCAAAGAGATCCACCATGGGCTTGCCCCAGCGTCTCCAGACTGGGGTCAAGGCCCGATGCGCAATCGTCCACTCCGTTTGAAGCACCTGATGAGAGCGGCTGAGTTGGTCCGCCAGAACGTTGAGTTTCCCCGGGACAAACTCCACTGACAGGGAGATCCCGTGGCTGTCGCCCCAAACCAGAGTGTCCTCCGCCGTCAGAGACAGGGAGGCTGAGCGGGTGCCCCCCTGATGACGGAGGTACGCCAAGCTGGTCAAGTTGTTTCCGCAGACCGTGACCTCCGTTCCCCGAATTGCAGGGAGAAAGTGGATCAAGGCCAGCCGGATGGCTTCCAACTCGAGCCAGTTGATATGGAGACGTGTTTGTGGCTCTGTCCACACGCCCGAGATTTCTTCCGTCTCCATATGGGCTCCCCACCCGCTTAGGGAGGCATCCGTGTGGATGAACAGCTGGGAACCCAAACGACTGATTGGGACCATGCTGTTCATCCAACACGGGTCGGTCCAAGCCATGACCGCCTTCCGAAACCAATCCCCCAACGCGACCTGCTGGTCGAAGTGGGATGGGTCCAGGATGCGCGCCGTCAACTCCCGTTGCAGTGGCCTCTTGCGCACTCAGCCCAACGGGAGGAGCTCCGCTACCGACTCCATGAGGCCCAAAAGGCTGAGGAGTCGGCGAAACGTGGCCGACTTCGCTTCTGAGAGGTCGGCCACGAGACTGACAATGGCTGAAAGCCTGCCCTCGGACGCCGTGACCGTAAAGTTCACGGTGTCGAAGCACATGCCGAGATAGGTGAAGGTCTGAGAGGGGTTCAGATCTGACTTCTTGGAGTTGATGCGGAACCCCAGCCGAAGCGAGAGGTCCACAAGAACTCGGGTGTGGTCGAGCGAGAGAGCGCGAGAGGATGCGAGTAAAAGCCAGTCGTCGAGAAAGACCTTTAACCGCAGCCCCTGCGAGCGGGCCAGAGCGGCCAGCTCTCTGGTCACCTTGGTGAAGATCCAGGGGGCCAGAAATAGACTGAACGGCAGGGCGTTGAATTGGAAAGTTTCTCCCTTCCAGACGAAGCGGAGAAACTTTCTACGGGAAGGGTGGATGGACAGATGGAAGTAAGCGTCTTGCAAGTCCACTGAGGTTGCCCAGTTCCCTGGATGTATGAACGAACGGACCGTGGACGGAGTTTCCATCTTGAACCTGGTTTTGTGAAGAAACTTGTTCAGCGGAGACAGATCCAGAACAGGGCGGTAACCGCCCGACTTCTTCGTGACCGTGAAGAGACGCGAGTAGAAACCGGGTCCTGGAAGAGGGACCCGGGAGACTGCGCCCTTGACGACCAGAGAGTCGACTTCTTGTTGCAGTATCGCCAACCGTACTGGGTCTGCCGGAGGGGAGAAAGCGATCGGTTTTGCCGAGAGGGGCGGAGAATCCAGGAGAATCCAGGCGTTGTCAACAAGCGAGCGCCAAGCGGGATACGCCTGAGACAGGGCATCCACGCTGGACGCCACAACGCCTGCCGGTTCCCGGCAGCGCGCGGGCTCTACCGAAAAGATTGTTGCGGCTTCCTGCCGGCTGGTCGGGAAGAGCCCCTCATAGAGTGGTTGCGAGGGCGGTAAGGACGGTGACCTCCCGTGTGCCTAGCCACGTACTGAGAGGACTTGGAGTCCTGAGTCCTCGGGAAGATTGAGCGCTTTCTGCGCTCCAGGGACCGACCCCCTGGCCTAAACCGTGCAGAGTGCGATTCCGAGCTCTGCCTGGCCTGCTTGATGAGCAGAGCCAACATGGCCTCGTGGCCGTCCTGAGCCTTACGCTCCGAAGACAGCTTGATCACCGAGCCGAGCGCTTCCTCCCCGAAGAGGCCCGAAAAGGGAAGAGGAAGGGAACGGAGTTGTTCTTTCTCCCTTGCTGAGAGGGTTTTTGCCTTCGCGAGAAAGATGTCCCTTGCGATCGCGGAGGTTTGGACCTTGAGGGAGGTGAGGACATCCGTAAGACTCTGGAGAGCCTCACCGAGCGCGGCGAGAGAGACTCCCACAGCCGGTTCGTCGACTTGCTCGAACAAGCGGAAGTCCATCGGGGACCGAGAGGGAGCAGAGCTCCCCAAGGAGTCCGAAGCGGTTTGAGCGAGAGAACTCGCGACCCCGCAGCCTTTGAGTGCGTCCGAAAGAGCTACTTCGAGGGTCTTGAAGGAGGAGGCCTTGAGGGTGAAAGAGTGACATCCTTCCGAACACTTGAGTCTGTCACCCTCTACCCTCGAGGGTTTTGAGAAACGGGCGAAAGGGAGATAGTCGTCATGGAGCCCCAGAACCGTCCGGAACTGGGGAACCAAGAAAGAGCCGGAGGACGAAGACTCTTCGCGACTGCGCACAGAGTGGCCTTGAGCGAAGCGCCTGTCGTCCATCAGCCTTCCTGTATGCAACGATTCCTCCGCCCGGAGAATAGACTCCTGGAGGCAGGAGGGAGGCTGAAGGAAAAGATGGTCTTTCCCTTGCCGGAAAGAGCCAGCCGACTGGCCTGTGGCCGAGGCCAAGACGGGAGCGGCGAGGCGGACCACATCTGGGCATGCCTCGCCGATCACGTCCAGGAGGGCCTGGTTGGAAGAGTCCCGCACAACTGGAGGGTCGATGGGTGAAGCTGGAGGAGGAAGATTGCGAAAAGATTCCATGATGGCTTTGAGAAGACGTTCGTCAAATGCCGGAGGAGAACGTGTCGGAGACAAAGAGGCCTCCGAGGATCCGTGGTTCATGGGTGAACCCGGCCGAGAGAGGCCTAGATCTCGTTCCCCAACGGAAGACTGTGGAGAGAGGCCTCCATCCTGCCCACGGCCCGGGGAGCCAGGGAGGCCAAGGCCTCCCCGGTGACCCGCCGGGGGAGGCCCATCCTGTCCGCGGCCTGGAGTGCCGGGGAGGCCGCGGCCTACTAGGCCAAGGCCCCCGAGGCCTCCTACCGAGGGAGGCCCGGGCCGAGGGAGGCCCGGTGGGGGAGGCCCGAGGGAGACGGAGAGGCAGAGCGGGGCCGCTTGCCACCACGGTCGGCCGACTGGGGGCTACGGTGGCCCGAACGGCGGTAGGCCTCACTGGCGGGGAGGCCTTCGTCCACCGGCTCCGGATCCATCCGGAGCCGAGGTGTAGGGCCTCCAGGCCTGGAATAGACTCGACCGGTGTCCCCACCGCCGGGGGGATCACCGGGAGAAACTCTCGGACAGAGGCCCGCGGCCAGGGCGAAGCGTCCTTGAGAGGCACCCTTCACGCCGTCGGAGACTTTCCGACGACGAGGGGGTGTTAGCCGGTAGGCCTCGGGCTCCCCGGCCGGGGAGGTGTCGAGAGGCCTACGGCCTTCCGGGCTCGAGTTCCCTTCGAGACACCGGGATGTCTGCCCGAGGCCCCAGTCGTAAGACCTCGACCTATGGTCGGAAGGGGACCTCCTTCGCCCTCCCTCGAAAGGGGTGGGGAGACTAGGCGGGCCCCCGAGTGCAAACTTGCCACTCGGGGCGACAGACATGCGCGGCTGCGACTTATCCCACGAAGTTGAAGTCGAAGCCCGGGTAGAGGTGGTGGCCTTGGTGGAGAGAGGCCTCCTGTCTGAACAGAAAGGCACAACCGGACCTAAAGACGAACCTGGCCGAGAGGCCTTACACTTCGGTGGTGTGAATGTGAAACCCGACGAGTCTAGCCGCTGGATGAAAGAATCCAAAGCCAAAGTGGAGACAGGCGACACTTGGACCGAAGAGGCCCTAGGAGGCCTATACGGTGAAGACTGAGAATGAGAGCGCTTAGACTTCGAGTGCTTAGACCTCGATTTGTGAGAAACTGAACGGATGGATTTATCCGAAGATTCCTTAGAACAGAAACGGCCTGCTTCGTCCCTAGGAAGAGGAGAATGGACCACGGGGTCATCCTGAACTTTAGGAGAAACATTCGAGTTTGAGCCAGAAGTGGCCATATCGTGTGCGTGCGCGCGTGCACTGGAGCACGGCGAGTGAGCGACGCGACAAAGAAAACTATATCTCAAGTTCTAGAAAAGAGAGAACTATCAAAACTGAGCCAATCGAGACTCAGATACACCCTATGTCCGATGATAGGAGGAAAAGGAACAAACCCACCTAGTTAGAGTGCAATAGAATAAAAAGTCAGAGTGCTGGTAGCCCAGGTCTTGCCATGAACGCTGGAAAATAGTAATGACGGAAGTAGGCGCTCATTGGCCTAGCCACTGCTAGACCGGTAAGGGGGGATCACTCCCGCCCCACATCCGGCTAGGGGTCAAGGCCAGATGCCTACTTTCGTTTTTCTATATGCTATGGTATAGCTCCAGGTCGCTTAACGCTAATGCAGTTGTTTCAGGTGTTGGTACAGTATGGTTAAAGTAGATTGCTTAATTTCAAGGGTTTTAAAACTGCCAAATAACGCGAACATAATTGAGTTGAAAAGAACCAAGTTTCACTGTAGGCTATTACAGTACACCCCGCTTATAGTAAAGTGCAGGGGAGCAAGGCTTTTCCTTTACTATAGCAGGTGTTTTTTTTTGGTTTTTTTAAAAATTATAACCGAGTTTACTATAGACGGGGAGTACTGTAGTTTGTTGAACAAGTATTTTTGGGTGTAACTATTTTCTTGCTGGGATGCTGATCTTGAATTGTCTGTCATATATGTTATGTTTATGTTCCTTGTCTAAGTTTTAGTTGTTGGTCAGGCCTTTTAGTTATTATTGTTCTTTGTTTGTTTTACAGATTTCACAGCTTGAATTGGTAACAGACGTCACAGCAAGTTTTGAATTAAACAACTGTCAACTATACAAACATTCAGAGTTCGTCTGTAGTATGCCAGTGACTCTTAACGCTAACTCCTGCTGCTAAACCCAGACACGCCAGCACATTGTTACTGTCATCACTATCATCATCATACTGACCAACAGTCCTGGAGGTCAGTAGTCCCGGCGTTCAGTGTCCAGGAGTTGACTGGACAATGGTCACACTTTGTGGACTCTATACCACTGACTGGTACTATTGTTATTATCATTGTTACTGTCATCACTATCATCATCATACTGACCAACACAGTCCTGGAGGTCAGTAGCCCCGGCGTTCAGTGTCCAGGTGTTGACTGGACATTGGTCACACTTTGTGGACTCCACCCCTAACCGGTACTGTTATTACTATCATATTATTACTATTATAATACTGACCGACACATTCTTCAACACTGGTGGCCCCGGTGTTCAGTGTCCAGTAGTTGACTGGACAATGGTCACACTTTGTGGACTCCACCCCTGCCTGGTACTGACCGGCCGGACACGGCTGACAGGGCACAAAGCCGTTGGGAGACCAGTAGCCTGCATGGCACTGGTCTGAACAGACAATGAGGAGGAGGATGGTAATGATGATAATTATCTATGATAATGATAGTGGCGATGATGATCAAACCATCATCAGCAATCATCATCTGACATCATCATCATCATCACCACAGTGCTACTCACAGTACTAGCAGCAGTAATTTGTTCATCTCTGTATTCGACGCTCCCCTCCTGGTCCCCCCACTCCCCCTCCCCTCTGTACCTCTGAAATTCCTGAACCATGTCAACATAATGACCCAGGCCTTGCAGTAATGAAATTATAAATCAAATGTGACCCAGCACCACGAGAGGGACCTTAAGTGTCAAAATGACAACTCTGAGTAAATGGTACAGTTAGAGACTTCAGACAGTGCTCTTTCAAATGATATAAGAACCATTCTTGTAGCTTGTTCCGTTTCAGAGTTATGAGTATTTAAAGTTGGTAGGGTGACTGTTGGCCATTTTGAGAAATCAGTCTAAAGTTTAGCCTAGCTGAAGAAAATGCATCAACCTACTCATTTCAAAGCACTTTTTTGAGTATTTAGGGACCTTAAAGATTGTCCTTCATAAATATGAAAGATGGGATGTTAGAGAGCACAAAAATACACATAACTCAAAATTGAAAAAAAAGAGAAGAGATTTGTTGTCTTTGGAAGCCTGTTGTGAGAAACTAGCCCACGAACGTAATGTCCCTTTCATGGTGCTCGGTTACAAATATGCTTCCGTGTATTTGCATGGTATCTCTATTACAGTGGAGTACACTTAACACAAAAAATGGATAACTTGAAATATTGGTTAAAGCACACAAACATGTTTGAACGGACGAAACCCCTCTTTATTATTACTTTATGCTTAAAACACAAATAATGGTTAACACACACACACACACACACAAATCTTTTAGTCCCCTGAATTTCACGTTAAGAGAACTCCACTGTACTTTTTCTGGTCACTGACTCTTGTTTCTGTGAAAATACAGCAAGCTCCGAAAGAGAGAGCATGTCACAGCTAGTGCAGCACCACCCATTTAACACAAAAATTGTATGCTGTTTATCTTTAATGCATGAATGAACAGAGAGAGAGTTGAGTTAAATTTTGACAAACTGAGAACTTTTTTTGTCGCCAGTAGGTTCTTTAACTCATTCAAGTCGTTCCGGCCATATATGTCCAGAATTAACAGATAGCTGTCAATTTGATGCATTTGCTTCATGGGAAGTAAATCTGTGTGCACACCATACCTTGGTCACTTCTAAACTCGCTTCACTCCCTTACACAACAATTTTGTCCCTGACTTTGCTTTTGTAGTGGTTTGTTGTGGGGGGAACCAATCAGTGCGGAGAGTTTTTCTATATAAGGTCTATATATAAAAAAGTCTGATCTACCAACTTCCCTATGTCTAAACCTGAAGTAAAAACCTGTAATCTTCTTTCATTTCTCCTTTTGTTTGTGTATGTTTTGTTTGTGTGTATGGTTGGAGAGATTTGTGAGGTTTAAAAAAAAAATTGTTGTGATGCGAATGAGTTAACTCGCACACTTTCTCCTATAAAAAATCAACAATACAAAAAAGTATAACAACTTTACCGATGCAGTGGGAGACGTTGGTGGCGCCGGTGGTCAGGGTGGACAACCCAGGGGGGCAAGGCGTACACATCACGGCCGTGTCAATGTCTGAGTAGCTGCCCACCGGGCATTTAGCACAGTCCCCGCTTTCCGACGATAGGTAGTGGCCCTTGGAGCAGCCCACTGGTGAGACAGATTTTTGTGTGAGTGAAACTGTTTTCCATTGCTTAGTGTAGCATACTTTTACATTGTTAAGTCTTTCTTCGAAGTCAGGGGGTGTCAGAATCAAAATATGTCTGTAGATTTTTAGGGAGTCACAAGGATTATTTTTTAGAAGGGAGCCCTGGAAAGAGGAATGCATGCTGAATCAAGGGCACTCACCCTGTAGACTCCCTAAGCATACTAGGATCATCTTTCCTGCGTAATCAAGCTAGAAGCGCAGGTACTGGTAAATGGTTAAAAAACAACAACACAGAAACATGTTACAAACTGACCACAGGAGAAGTAGTCCTTGTGATGCCTGGACTTGGTGCCGGGGGGGCAGACAGGGCTCAGCTGGGGAGGAGACTGATAGGAGTCCAGGACCAGGCTGTTGTCAAAATCGAAGCCTCCGTTGTTGGCCACAGCCATCGTTAGGTTGTACAGCCGGTCTCCAGCCTCCTTGCACATCTACAGGACAGAGCAAAGCTTCAGCTGTTGGCCGCAACCATCGTTAGGTTGAACAGCCTGTCTCCAGCCTCCTTACACATCTACAGGACAGAGCAAAGCTTCAGCTGTTGGCCGCAGCCATCGTTAGGTTGTACAGCCTGTCTCCAGCCTCTCCGCACATCTACAGGACAGAGCAAAGCTTCAGCTGTTGGCCGCAGCCATCGTTAGGTTGTACAGCCGGTCTCCAGCCTCCTTGCACATCTACAGGACAGAGCAAAGCTTCAGCTGTTGGCCACAGCCATCGTTAGGTTGTACAGCCTGTCTCCTGCCTCCCTGCACATCTACAACACACACACATCTACAATTCAGAGAACATGGCAAAACCATAACTGCAGCAGCCATCGTTAGGTTGTACAGCCTGTCTCAAGCCTCCCTGCACATCTACAGGACAGAGCAAAGCTTCAGCTGTTGGCCGCAGCCATCATTAGGTTGTACAGCCTGTCTCCAGCCTCCTTGCACATCTACAGGACAGAGCAAAGCTTCAGCTGTTGGCCGCAGCCATCGTTAGGTTGTACAGCCTGTCTCCAGCCTCTTGCACATCTACAGGACAGAGCAAAGCTTCAGATGTTGGCCGCAGTCATCGTTAGGTTGTACAGCCTGTCTCCAGCCTCCTTGCACATCTACAGGACAGAGCAAAGCTTTTGTTGTTGGCCGCAGCCATCGTTAGGTTGAACAGCCTGTCTCCAGCCTCCTTGCACATCTACAGGACAGAGCAAAGCTTCAGCTGTTGGCCGCAGCCATCGTTAGGTTGAACTGTCTCCAGCCTCCTTGCACATCTACAGGACAGAGCAAAGCTTCAGCTGTTGGCCGCAGCCATCGTTAGGTTGAACTGTCTCCAGCCTCCTTGCACATCTACAGGACAGAGCAAAGCTTCAGCTGTTGGCCGCAGCCATCATAAGGTTGTACAGCCTGTCTCAAGCCTCCCTGCACATCTACAGGACAGAGCAAAGCTTCAGCTGTTGGCCGCAGCCATCGTTAGGTTGAACTGTCTCCAGCCTCCTTACACATCTACAGGACAGAGCAAAGCTTCAGCTGTTGGCCGCAGCCATCGTTAGGTTGAACTGTCTCCAGCCTCCTTACACATCTACAGGACAGAGCAAAGCTTCAGCTGTTGGCCGCAGCCATCGTTAGGTTGCACAGCCTGTCTCCAGCCTCCTTACACATCTACAGGACAGAGCAAAGCTTCAGCTGTTGGCCACAGTCATCGTTAGGTTGTACAGCCTGTCTCCAGCCTCCTTGCACATCTACAGGACAGAGCAAAGCTTCAGTTGTTGGCCGCACCATCGTTAGGTTGCACAGCCTGTCTCCAGCCTCCCCGCACATCTACATGCAGAGAACACGGCAAATCATAAACTGTTGTATAGAAACAAAAGCGGATTATGGACCTTACCACTGAGCAAACGATTGATACCCGTCTATGTACAGTGGAACCTCAGTATAGCGACCACCCTACACACTGGCCAAAACTGTCCGTAATTGCGAGGTGGTTGGCATACTGAAGACTCTTTTAGCAATAAATAATAAGAAGGGAAGAGACTGAGTAATACTGTCTGGATTACATGGGGTGTCCATGATACTGAGGTGCCCGTTAGGCGAGGTTCGACTGTATATGACCGATAAGACGAAAGCTGAACACACACTTGACTAACAAGAGAAAACCACGTCAACAGCAGGTTGAAAATGAGATATTTTGTCTTCACTGAATGGTGATTAGTGCTTTCCCCCTTCTTATAATGTGTCTTAAATGATAGCTTTCCAACATGCCTGAGAGAGATAGAGGGCACACCAGGTTCAAGCTTGCTCTTCAATATCAGTCCCATGCTTTAATTCACATATAAAAGGAAAATCCTCATGGATGAAAAGAGAACAAGATGAACCCCACACCAAGAAGATACTATGAGGGTAAATAATGTTATGGAAGTACTCACTCACACTGCTACAGTACTAAGCACACACACACACACCTATACACACGCACACCTACAAACACACACACATGCACACACACAAACACCTATACACACACACCTACACACCTATACACACGCACACCTACAAACACACACACCTACACACACACAAACACCTATACACACACACACCTACACACACCTATACACACACACACATGCACACCTACAAACACACACACACCTACACACACACAAACACCTATACACACACACCTACACATACACACACACACACATTCACTTAACTCCCACGAAAAACTGACCTGGAAAATATCCTGCGAAGTCATGTTGACGACTTCACTGATGTTGATCGTCACGTCATACACGAGGAAATAATAGTGCGTGTAGCTTTCGGCCTCTCGGCGCACTATGCGATGGTTGTCATTGCCGTTGTTATGATCCGCCATATATTCATCTGCGTTGCGCTTCTTACGAGCAGAGCCGCAAAACACCTGAATGCAACAAACAAATAAACATAAAAGCAAATATGGCAAAAGGGAATTCAAACCATTCAAAAACGCTCTGGAAAAATGCCACAGCATGGTTTTAGAATATCGATACTCCCTGTGGGGGTTCTTCTCCTTCTTCTTCCAATATAGTTGACAAAGTCAGTTCTGACCATTATTTCAACTGAAAAGGGCGAAGAGGTCGAAGAGAGAGAAAACAAAGAAGAAAAAAGAAAAAAACCAAAAAACACAGAGAGAGAGAGAGAGAGAGGGAGAGAGAGGTTCCCCACCTTCTGGAAGTTCTGTGCTTGTAAGGTTCTCTAATCCCACTCTCTTTGGACTCTGCCTTTTTCCTTGCTTTGTGTCATTACTATCTTTCTGAAAATAAAGTGAACATACACTCACACAGTCATTTATTTATTTTTTAAATCGCATATCTACCAGCTGGAACCGGGCGGCCATTGTGTCTCGCCCACGTCATCTCTCTCTTCAATATCTTAAATTGTCTTGACTCTGACTCACAGAACGCGTGCTGGCTTGAAACAAGCAAAGTGATCTTGTGAATTCTGTGGATGACGTGCAGCTCTACAGTTCTGGCGAACGTGATTTCACCGAAAGCAGACGACGCTGAAATGAACTTGACAGTGTTTTTGTGTGTGCAAATCATGACTTCTCGCTACTTTGATCACGATCAGTCTGTTTTTTGTGTGAGTTCCAATAAACTCAAGAGTTTAAGATCTAATTCGATTTTGCATCATTCTGCACATTTCTTACTTGTTTTAGACTCTCCTACAAGATCAAGCCCATGATCCTGCATAGATCGGCTGGTTGGAGTAGTAGGGACTCATTCACAAGCATGAAACGGGAATGCAGTCTTGATATTTTCATATAAAGAAAATGTATGCTAAAAAGCAACATTTTGCATTTCTCGGATAAGGTATACATTGTGCATAATGCTAGGGTTATTTTCTGAAACGGAAAGAACGATACCTTGCAACTGAAAGCCAAAAGCATGTGGGAGGGTAGCTGAACTGCACTTCCTCCAATGTTTCATAGAGATGGACAGAGAAAGAGCTTAGAGATAAACAGAGATAGAGATGGACAGAGATTGTCAGAGAAAGAGAGAAATCTGGAGTTTAAAAGTTTATTTGATTAGGCCTTTCTGCCTGTATCAAAGTCAAAGCTAACGTAAAATAGAGAGAGAGAAAGAGAGAGAGAGAGAGAGACAGGAGAGAGAGAGAGAGAGAGAGAGAGAGGGAGGGAGAAAGAGAGAGAGGACAAACAAACAAGACAGAATAATGATCCCCACCTCCACATTTTCCATGACACAGGACGGAACGTTGAGACAAGCGTCCTTCAAGATGGCGTCGTTGTTCATGCGGGTGATGAAATTCTCCCGCAAATCGTCGGCAGAAGCATCACAGCTGCCAGCGTAGTAGAACAGATCGCCGTGGAGCCTGGTCTGGTCTGGCCGCACCAACACTGCAAGCGGAGAGAAAGAAACGCGCTCCAAAAGTGCGCTAATGGGACCCAGACAAGCGCTCATGGGTGCATGCGGTGACCAAAGCTTTTGCCTGAACTGCCCATCATTAACCCTTTCTGGTAACGGTCAATTTAAGACCAAAAAGAGCATGAGAAGAATCACTATCTTCAGGAGTCCACTGCCTGAACCAGATCAAATTGCCTGAACTCAGGCTTCAGGCACACCCACATGCACCCCTGAACGCTACTAGCTTTGCCTGCCCTACCAACTTGAGAGAAGACCTACGTCAACCCTTGAAGCCTGTGTTGTGCTACAAGGACCGAAGCACACATGGGTCATTCCATTTAGCACGCATGGGTTATTCCATTTACAGGGCTCCAAATCGCCCCGCAAAACAAGGTGTCCCATCCCACTCCTTCTTCTTATGGTTTGAGGTCCAAAAGGGTCCTTGAGGCGGGATAGATGGTATCAGTGGCATGTGCAAATGCTACAAAACATAGCTTTAAAAGTGCATCCCTGGGACCCCCTGCACATTCTTCCAGAGGGTCCTTTGAATCTTTAGTGCTTCATAGACCCCCAAATGGGGGTCCCTGGGACCTGATTCTATTTAGCACGCATGGGGATTCCATTTAGTACGCCATGGGCCATTCCATTCAGCACACATGGGTCATTCCATTCAGCACACATGGGTCATTCCATTCAGCACACATGGGACATTCCATTCAGCACACATGGGTCATAATATTCAGCACGCATGGGTCATTCCATTCAGCGCATGGGTCATTCCATTCAGCATGCATGGGTCATTCCATTCAGCACGCATGGGTCATTCCATTAAGCAGAGCATGGGTCAATTCCATTTAGCACGCCGGGTCATTCCATTTGAGCACTGCACGGGTCATTCCATTTAATTGCAGCATGGGTCATTCCATTTAGGTAGAGCGGGTACATTCCATTTAGCAGCGCATGTAATATTACATTTAGCACGCACGGGTCATTCCATTTAGAAATTCGTGGCGAATATTTCACGTGTTTCATTCCAATTTAGCAACTGCATGGGTCATTCCATTTAGCACACATGGGTCATTCCATTTAGCACACATGGGTCATTCCATTTAGCACACAGAGGCTCTTAATGGAGGTGTCGCCCTCGCTCCAGGTTTCAACGTCCCTCAGGCAGTAATGGAGAAACGTGTTACGTGACTTCCAGAACGCGTGATATTCGACAAGTCCTCCAGGTACCTCGGGTCGAAAGAAGCGAACGACGGGAGAGGAAACATCCCCCGGTCGGTTCTTCGCTCTGAACTCCGGGAGAAAACCCGAGGAGACTTTAAAGTAGTCGGCAGAGAACCCGACAGGGCGGGCCAGGCCGCCGAGAGAATGGACCCTTGGGGGACCCGGGTCGTCCTGGCCGGAGCTCGGAGACGGACCGGGTCCAGAAAGAGGGAGACGGGAGCGGCGGACAGTCTCGAGGTACGGTCGGCACCCAGGGCCATGGAAATGGCACAGAGGAGGGCCGCCCTGTACCCGGAAAGCGCCTAAGCAAAATTTATTCCTGGTTCGGAGCAGAAACGACAAGAACTCCACGAAAAGAACCGTGGAGAGTCTCAGCGGATCGTACTCGCCGCGGTACATAGGGCGAACCAGGAGGCCCAGCGCAGATCGTACAGATCAGAAGTGGACCTGCGCCCGGACCCCACCCGGGCATCAAGCGTTCCGGCAGAGAAAATTTTGACGACTGAGAGCCGATTTACAGTCCTCCAGGCGACAAGTGACTTGAGCCAAGAGGCGTTCGGGTGGCCGATGCCGCTCCTTGGCCGCAGAAGGGTTTCGCCCGAGCTAGAGGAGAAAAGGGCCTCCTAGAACAGACATGATGAACATCCATGGAAGAAAAAACATGGAGGTGACACCGAAGGTCTGACCGAGAAAGAGACCCAACAGATCTTCAAAGTATTACGAAGAGACCAGAGTTGAACCAAGTTTGAGGAAAAAAGCCCCTACAAAAGGCTGAAATCTCCGACTGAGAGGAGAGATTAGAAAAGTTGAGCTCGGGAACAGAGGACTGCTCGGGAACAACTTTGAGCTAAGTCGTAGAAGACGACCTTTACTGGTCCAATTTGAGGAAAGAAGCCTAAAAAAGGCTAAAAACCTGAAAAAAGATCTGAAAAGTCCCGCTCGGGGACAGAATCGAACTGGAAAGGAGATAAAGGAACGAACAAACCCTGAAGAGAGTAAATAAGACAATTTCTCAGAAGGAAGAACCCAAGTCAGATCATGGCGCCCTGGGATATCAGGAATGAGGGGAAGTCACCCCGGATGACTAGGCTACGGTACGCCATCATGGGAACTTGGGGGTGTTACCAGGGCTAGTAGGCCTAGCTCCGTGGCTGACTACCAGTTTCTTTTATGTGTTAAGGTTTAACCCAGGTCGGTTTGTATGCATGCAATTATTTTAGGTGTTGGTAGTGTATGGCTAGAATAGATTGGTGGATTTTGATTAATCCTACTATCTATTTAATTTAATACTTACCAACACTCAAAACAACTGCATTAGCCTAAAACAACCTGGAACCTTACCCTAGCACATAGCTAAAACGAAAGTGGCCCCATGGGACTGCACCCATACCGCAGGGAGTAGCGGGAGTGACTCCCCTTACTTCCGGGTATGACGCGCACCCTTGGGGCACCGGATATGTCATTCATGTAATTTTACAGCCCCGCATCAGGAGGGAGGCTGGGAGGGAACATTTTTTGTTTTGAGTGTTGGTAAGTATTAAATTAAATAGATAGTAGGATTAATCAAAATCCACCAATCTAATTTAATCATACTATACCAACACTCAAAACAACTGCAGATTACCACCGTGGTGGAGGGTGATGCGTGCCAACTGACACACCAACAACCCCAAAAGCATATCAGTAAAAGAGGGAAACACTCCTAAGAGAATCCCCCGAAAGATGTACAACATCCCTGAAAATATGCAAATAAATACCCCCAAACAGTCATGTCAATGATATACCAAAGAACACAGAGAAAAAACAGAGGCACAAAAAACACCGGTACTCACACTACAAGGAGACCGGGACCTGCGCAACGACCACCTTCTTAATGGAAAAGGAGTCGTCTTCGCCCTGAGCAGAGATATCCCTCAGGTAAAACTGAAGAAAGGTGTTCTGCGACTTCCAGAACGCTGAGGCCATAACCTTCACAAGAGGGACACCCTTGACTACCGCCAGGGAAGAGCTGATGGCCCGCAACTCGTGGGCGCGAATGGGGTTATCAGGTAGCCTAACCAGCGAGCGGGCATAGGCCAACTTAATGAGGTCGAGGATCCAACGGGACACAGTACCCTTAGCCACATCGCTGCAGTACTTGGGATTAATGGAGACGAACAGGCGACGTTTAGCCCCTCTGAAGGACTTGGTACGAGCCAGATAAGAACGAAGAGCCCTAACGGGGCAGAGGAAGATATCACGATCATCAGGACCCAGAACGGAGCGAAGACTCGAAATAGAGACTAAGGGAGAGGAAACATCACCAGACTGGTTCTTTGCACGGAACTCCGGGAGAAAAGAAAGGGAGACAGACGAGAAGTCCTCCTCGAACTGGACATCCTTGGTGAGACCACTCAGAGCATGCAAACCACTGATGCGACGGGCAGTGGCGAGAGAAATGAGAAAAAACTGTCTTGAGAGTCAGAAGCTTAAGAGACAACGACTCCAGGGGTTCACATTTGTCCCTGAGAAAAGCCAGAACCAAAAAGATGTCCCACTGAGGACACTGGACCGTTCTGGACGGGGCTTGGAGGCGCACAGCGTCCAGGAAGTGAGAAACTGGCAAAGCCGAGAGATTCTCCGTAAACTTGGAACCTAAAGACAACGAGATCGTGCTAATCAAGGCCGCCCTATAACCTGACAAGGTTTGAGAGGACAAGTTCCTAGTTCTAAGCAAGTGAGAGAGGAACTCCACGAACTGAACCGTTGAGGGACGAAGCGGATCAAACTTTCTCTCCTGACAAAACGCAAACCAGGTGGCCCAGCGAAGATCATACAGATCGTTTGTAGACTTACGCCGAGAGGCGACCAACAGATCCACGGTGCGCGTGGAAAACCCCTGAGAGCGAAGGCCTAGTCGGACAGTCGCCATGCGACCAGGTTTAGCCTTGAAGGGCAAGGGTGTCCGACCCCGCTTCTTGGCTGAAGAAGAGTGGCGGGAGTGAGATTGAGCGGAAGAGGACCGTCTTGCGCCATGTCGAGGAGCTCTGGGAACCAATGGCTTGTGGGCCACATCGGAGTGACAAGAATCAAGTCCGGGTGCTCTCGGAGACACTTCTCCAACACCCGAGGAATGAGAGCCGTTGGGGGGAAGGCATACATCAGCATGCCCTTCCAAGGGAACGAGAAGGCGTTCCTGGCAAAGGCCTGAGGGTCCCTGACTGGAGAAACATACAGGGTCAGTCTGGCAGTGAACCTGGTGGCAAAGAGGTCGAGGAGGGGTTTCCCCCACAGTCTCCAAACAGGAGACAAGGCCTGGTGAGCAATGGTCCATTCGGTGGCCAGAATTTGGTCCGAGCGACTCAACTGGTCCGCCACCACATTGAGTTTGCCCGGAACAAACTCGACCGTGAGGGAGATGTCGAGAGAAAAAGCCCACCGCAGAATCGCCTCCGCCGTCAGGGAGAGTGAAGCGGACCTTGTGCCTCCCTGACGACGCAGGTAGGACAGGCTGGTGGAATTGTCGCCACAAATCACCACACACCTGCCGTGAAGCCTTGGAGCGAAATGAAGGAGGGCCAGGCGAATGGCCTCCAGCTCCAGCCAGTTGATGTGACGCTCTGACTCCGCTTCGGTCCATTTTCCAGAGACCTCTTCGGAGTCGAGATGCGCGCCCCAACCGGTGAGAGAGGCGTCGGTGCAGATGAACAGCTGGGCCCCCAAACGACTGATTGGGACCATACTGTTCATCCACACCGAGTCCGTCCACTGAGAAACCGAATCCCGGAACCAGGTGCCCAACTGGACCACCTGATCGAAATCCGACTGATCTCGCACTCGAGCAAGGACCTCGCGTTGCAGAGGCCTTTTGTGAAGGCGACCTAAAGGAAGGAGGCCCGAGACGGACTCCATCTGACCGAGGAGGCACAGAAGCCGTCTGAAGGAGGTGGACTGGGCTGTGAGAAGTTCTGACACCAAGTTGGAGAGAGACAGAATTCTTTCCGGGGTGGCAGAAACCTGAAACGACTCGGTGTCGAAGATCATGCCCAGGTATTTGAACCGCTGAGAGGGGACCAAATCCGACTTCTCCTGGTTGATGTTGAAGCCCAGGACCGTGGAGAGACTGAGAAGGAGCTCCGTTTGTTGGGAGGACAACTGGCGACTCGACGCAAGCAACAGCCAGTCGTCGAGATAGACCTTTAACCTCAAGCCCCGAGCCCTGGCTAGGGCTGCCATTTCCCTGGTAACCTTGGTGAAGATCCAAGGCGCCAGGGAAAGGCCGAAAGGGAGGGAATGGAACTGGTAGACAAGGCCTTGCCAAACGAAACGAAGGAACTTGCAACGGCTGGGGTGAATCGACACATGGAAGTACGCATCGCGTAAGTCGATGGAGGTGGCCCAGTCTCCCTGGCGCACAAAGGCCCTGACGGTGGCCGCCGTTTCCATCTTGAAATGGATCTTCCTTGAAAACTTGTTGAGAGGAGACAAGTCCAGAACCGGTCTGAAGCCGCCTGTCTTCTTGGGAACCGTGAAAAGTCGGGAATAGAAACCCGGACTGGGATCGTTCACGATCGTAACCGCGCCCTTCAAGAGAAGGCCCTCCACTTCCTTCTGGAGGATCTCCAAACGGACAGGATCGCTGGGTGGAGGGAAAGAGACAGGGGACAGAGACAGCGGGGGTTCCCGATCGAATTGGAACCGAAAACCGTCCCGCACAACTCCGAGAATCCAAGCATTTCCCACAAACTTGTGCCAAGCGGGATACGCCCGTAAGAGAGCATCCACACTCGACACAGGAACGCCTAGGGATTCTCGGGGCCGTGCGGGACCTACTGAAAAAACTGTTTCTTGGACAGGCTCGGCCTCCTGTTGCCACGAGAAGACTGGGAAGGGGGCCTCAAGGCCTTGAACTGGGGAGGAGGCCTAGAGGAGTATCTCACACTCTTAGAGCGGGACGGGACGTACCCAGCTCTAAAGGACTTCTTGAAGCCAAAACGAGGGCGAGAGGCCTGTTGCGGACGAAAGGGTTGGGCACGGGGCTGGTTCAACAGGGCCCGATAGATAGCCTCCTGGCTATCAGCTGACTTCCTCTTTGAAGAGGACTCGAGAACTGGGGCAACCGATTCTTCCCCGAACAAGCCCGACTCCGGAAGGGGAAGAGAGCGCAAAACGCTCCTTTTCCCTGGACGAAAGAGACCTGTTCTGCGCCAGAAAAGAATCCCGGGCCAAGGCACAGGTTTGAACCTTCAAACCAGCCGTGACATCAGAGAGGCTCTGTAGCACATTGCCCAAAAGGGCTAGAGAGACTCCAACGGAAGCTTCATCCACCTGATCAAAGAACTGAAAATCCGCAGGTGAATCAGAGGCTGATTTGCCTAGAGACTCCGCCAAGGTTTGCACGAGAGAGGTGGCCATGCCACAAGCCCTGAGAGAACCAGACAGAGATTCCTCGAGAGACTTGAAGGCCGAAGGCTTGAACGTGACGGGAGGAACAGCAGCAGGACCCTCAAGGACTCCACCTCCTCAGCAGAAGGTTTGGAGACGGAGGGGAAGGGCAGGTATTCCGTCGGTAGGGGGACGAAAGGTCTGAATCTAGGTACCACAAAAGAACCGACCTGAGACGAGACCGGCTGAGAACGCCCCAGATTAGCCTCAGCAATCTGTTTCAACGAAAGGACCTTGCCGGTCCTCAAAGTGAACTCCGCTTTAACCACCGAATCCTCCAGGAAGGAGGGGGCTTGGAGAGTCAAAGAGCTCTTGGCCTGCAGAAGAGAGCCAACCGCGTGATCAGTGGCGGACTCCTGATGGGAGGAACGCACAGGTACCACGTAAGGGCACGATCGAGACAAAATCTTGAGAAGATTCTGAACCGAGGACTCAGTGTGAGAGTGAGGGACCTCCGACTGAGGGTCCAGTTCCATGTCCGACTCATAGTCGGACTGAAACT
>CM065684.1:35191579-35204080 GCA_017654935.2 Phymorhynchus buccinoides | reverse complement strand
TTGTCACCCAGCTCAGCTTCGGCGAACTAATATAACCACTGAAAAGCTGTACATTTCAAGAGGTTTCCTTCTCAGAGACTAAATTAAAATTCGAATATGACGAATCGAAACTGGAGCTAGGACAAAACGGCACTGGGTTTAGCGTCGGCGCGATTACGTCAAACACAGGGCAAAATCGTAATAGGACGTAACGGGATAGGACCAATCGGTACCTACCCACCAGAGCGTACTCACGTCGGCCACGACCAGAGCACCAAAGATTATTACCTCCACGACTCAACAACCTTGGGTCTTGTCTGTGCATAATAGCTTCACCAGTGAGGTGGAAGAGAAGAAGATTAAAAGAAGTCCGGTCGTCTTAGTCCTGAATATCCATCTCAGTGGAAATCTTGTCACTGTTTTGTCATCTTAGTCTGCGAGAAGATGAACAAGAGCCTGTAGGGAATAGACTGACAAAGACACTGATTGGAATGAAGGAGTCTGTTTCAGCACTGGTAGAGCAGTGACATTTTTGTGTAGGGGATTTTTTTTTGGCCTCTTGTTCGTTTGTCTCTTTGTTTATCTGATTGCGTGTATCTCTGTCTGTATGTCTGTTTATCTTTATGTTTATCTGTGGACAACTTTACCAACAAAATAACAGAACAGATTTTCATGACATGTTGTGAAAATTTAGTGCATCGTCCAAGAAAATGTCGATTCAGATTTTAGTTGCTCTAAAAATGTTATTTGGATGCTTTCGACGAATCTAACACCTTTTTATGAGTTAGCCGATTTTGTTGGAAATCATAAGAGGGTTTTGCTGACAGTTTTGTGGCTGTGTGTGTGTGTGTGTGTGTGTGTGTGTGTGTGTGTGTGTGTGTGTGTGTGTGTGTGTGTGTGTGTGTGTGTGTGTGTGTGTGTGTGTGTGTGTGTGTGTGTGTGTGTGTGTGTTTTGATGAAACTAACATGTTCTATTGCCCACTTGGTGCTGGCATTTGTAAACTTTCTTTTTTTTACAAATGATGTCTTTGTATTATTCTTCAAATCTGTAATAAGTCAGTGCTTAAATGTTTATATTAATGTAACACAAAATATATGATGAGAGAGAGAGAGAGAGAGAGAGAGAGAGAGAGAGAGAGAGAGAGAGAGAGAGAGAGAGAGAGAGAGAGAGAGAGAGAGAGAGAGAGAGAGTATGTTTGTGTGCACGTGTGAGCATTGGGCCACTCCTGTTGTTTGTTTACATTGTCACTAATTTTTACCTGTCACTTTTTTAAGCTAAGCCTATCTATGCTGATTTTGCCTGTAGTTGTCTGATATTTATTCTTAGTCTTCATGAGATGAATTGTGTGGTGTTTATCATGCTCGTCTTGTTTCCCTGAATAAATATGTTGAGATGTGTGTGTGTGTGTGTGTGTGTGTGTGTGTGTGTGTGTGTGTGTGTGTGTGTGTGTGTGTGTGTGTGTGTGTGTGTGTGTGTGTGTGTGCGTGCGTGCGTGCGCGCGCGTGCGTGCGTGCGTGCGTGCGTGCGTGTGTGCGTGTGTGTGTGTGTGTGTGTATAGCTTTTAGCTTTGGTGTGAGGGGTGCGTTTAATGGAGAGTTATCCACCACCTTAGTTTCTTTCATTAACTTCTCTCCTAGCCTCACTACACCATTTAAGTCTCTTCTTATTGTTTTATTCTTGGGGAATTCGTCGTGGAGAAACAAATGCACCACATTTTCAATTGGTCGTGGTCGTTGTTCTGAAGTATTTCTCTGCCTTGCTGCAGATCCTCATATCAGTTGTGGTGTCGACCCTGACTTCATGCTGCATTGTACGTCACAGCATTCTGCTCTTTGAAAATACTAATAATGATGTACTTGACAAAGGAGAAGATTTATCATTGGCGGGGGGGGGGGGGGACTTTTAAGAAAAATTTGTTTTCAAATACGCATGTTCTCTGTCGTCAGCATCGTATAATCTTTCGTCTGGATCTGGACTGGATGAATGCGTGGCAGTCGCTAATCAGTTTTATTCAAGCGCTTTTTCAAAATTCGGTCTTTTGGGCGTTATCTTTCCCTACTGTCGCGTCTTGAAGTCGGTTTGGAGTCGTTCCGGTACAAAATTAGAATTAAAAAAATTGAATTAAATTAAACAAAAACTATATGTTGTTCTTGTCTTCACGTTTTAAGGTATTTATGTGGTCGTATCAAACAATAAGAACATAACTGTTTATATTATAGTCAACGTATATAAACGCTTGAAGAAAGAAACACGAAACAGGACATACTACTATTAAATCCCCAAACTGATAACTGCGCAATTAAACACCCCTCTATTTCAATGGTCAACCTATGGCGATATTTTTCACGCCAGAGGGCAGTCAATGCACTAGGGGCTTATCACGCGATTTTCTTACTTGGGTGTAGTGAGAGAGAGAGTGATGGTAGGACCACTCACTGTCTCTCTCTCTTTCTTTATCCCCAACTAATAATATAGAGAGGATTAGCCCCACACGAGCAACATGCCCTCTGGTGTGAGAAAAATCGCACTAAGTCTCTCATTACCGGGCAGCCATGCCGTACAGCAGCAGACGGGTTTTTTCTAACCGAAACAAAGTGTCGTAACAGGCACGCAACTCGTCTTTTACTTCCTTTTTCGTGTCGAATACGTGCTGTAGCCTACTACTCAATAAGGCATTTTCCGCGTGCCAGCGACCTTGAATTTCACTGAGTTGAATTTAGATAGTTGAATTAGAAAGGTCAGCGTAACTCGGGCAGAACGAGTGCGGGCAAATTAGTAGTCTAGTATAGAGAACGAACACTCGTGGCAAATGCCCTATTGAATGGTGAATGTTAAACTTTGTTGGTTCATCAATAGTGTGGAAAAGAAGCACGAGAAGTATGAGGAAGCTAATCAACCCATTCACCTTATCGTGTGCATCTTCGTGGAATAGCAGTCACTGTTTTGCTGTCCGGCTCTGAATGAGAACATTATTACAGGTAGGAATTTGTAATAGAAAGTACAATTATTTTCTTAACTCGTTTTCAAATAAACGAGCTTCTGCACATCTTGTTTAGAAAAGAATAGCTTGATAAATTAATGGGTACTTTGAAAATATAGTTTGATAGAATTAGGCAATGTGTGTAGAAGTACGTTACACCTAAATGATTGGTGTGTTTTTTTAAACTAAAGAAAATTTCTCTGGAAGAAACACTATTACATGAATTCAAATCAAAGCTATATGAGTGTATCTACAATTCAAACACTGAACCATTATTGTCGATACGATTATCGTGCATAACGTAGACTAAATCAAAGAACTTCCATTCTATGCCAGGTCTACCCCCATGAACAGTTCTAACCAGGATAATCAAATCAAGCCTTGCTACTAATAGCCTGACGCGCCTGTACGCGCCTTTGCAGATGATTATTGCAAGCTTATAATATGTGTGAAATATTGTTCATTGCCGCAACATAATTGTGATTATTTTCTTGTGCCCCTAGGGTTTTTTTGGAAAATAAACTGAACTTGAACTTGACAAGCAGGATTATATTCCGGGTGGACAAAATATAGGTAGGGATCGAATAGGTTTCTACAACACCGGGGTGATTTCACGTCCACGTGGCAATGGGAGACTTAGTGGAATTGGCGTGACACTCGAGAGGGGCTTATCACGCTATATTCTTAGTTGGGCGTAGTGCGAGAGAGAGAGAGAGAGAGAGAGAGAGAGAGAGAGAGAGAGAGAGAGAGAGAGAGAGAGAGAGAGAGAGAGAGAGAGAGAGAGAGTTGGACTCCTCTCTATCTCTCGCTCTCTCTTTATCCCCAACTAAGAATATAGAGGGGATTAGTCCCACTCGAGTGTCATGCCATCTGGCGTGAAAAAATCCCACTAAGTCTCCCATTAACCCCAGCATGACCTGCATGCGAGAGGATTCTGTTGCGTAATTGTACACCTTTTGCCAAGTAAAGGAGTGAATGAACGGTCAGGGTTGTTCAAAGCGATTTCGATTGCACTTTCTTGTTCGAATATCTTCGTTGTTCTCTTAACTGAAACTTACACACAAACACACATATGCGCGTGAGCGCACGCGCATACATACATACACACAGAGCGCGCTTGCGCACAAAGAGAGGGAAGGGGTAGACAGAGAGAGAGAGAGAGAGAGAGAGAGAGAGAGAGAGAGAGAGAGAGAGAGAGAGAGAGAGAGAGAGAGAGAGAGAGAGAGAGAGAGAGAGAGAGAGAGCAATGAAGCGCAATGAATTTTAATGTGAGGCCACCGACCTATATCCACTTGGAGGTGCAACTAAAATAGAGAGAGAGAGAGAGAGAGAGAGAGAGAGAGAGAGAGAGAGAGAGAGAGAGAGAGAGAGAGAGAGAGAGAGAGAGAGAGAGAGAGAGAGAGAGCGCAATGAAACGCAATGAATTTTAATGTGAGGCCACCGACCTATATCCACTTGGAGGTGCAACTAAAAGAGAGAGAGAGAGAGAGAGAGAGAGAGAGAGAGAGAGAGAGAGAGAGAGAGAGAGAGAGAGAGAGAGAGAGAGAGAGAGAGCAATGAAACGCAATGAATTTTAATGTGAGGCCACCGACCTATATCCACTTGGAGGTGCAACTAAAGAGAGAGAGAGAGAGAGAGAGAGAGAGAGAGAGAGAGAGAGAGAGAGAGAGAGAGAGAGAGAGAGAGAGAGAGAGAGAGACGCACCCAAACAAATACGGTTGCTGGCAAATACAAGCTAAATGTAAATATCAGCTTTGTACGCATAAATGCATGTCCACTTCTTTTTCATTTCTCAAAAAATAAAAAATAAAATGAAAAAAACCGTTTGATTATCAAGTCTCCATTTTCTTTCAAAATTGTATAATTTTGTTGCATTTTTTTCTGCTCATCATTCTGTCTTTTTTGTTTACACTTTTGTCGCTGGTGTTGTTTTGTTTTGCTTCGCTTTTGAGATTTGATGTGGGAGTTTTTTCAATGCGTTTTAGGCAGTAATAATCTGTTGACAGCTTTTAATAAAGCCAAATGTGTAACAACAAAACAAACGAAAAATAAAGTCATTATGTGTCAGGTAATCTGACTTCAATCAGATGTTCATGTTACCGAAATTGTTGCTGCTGCTGCTATTTCTGTTGCTGTTGTTGTTGTTGCTGCTGTTGTTGTTATTGCTGTTGTTGTCTTTCTTGTTGTTGAGGAGGAGGAAGAGAAGGAGGATGACGACGACGACGACGACGATGAAGACCGCAACAACGACGACGACGATGATGATGACGACGACGACGACCACGAAGACGATGATGAAGATGACGACGATGACAACAACGATGATGATAATAATAATAATCATCATAATAATAATAATAATTCTATAGCGCTATTCTCCTGACATAGCAGGACTCACCGCGCTTTACATAAAACAATGAAGGAAAAAAGTAAGTTTACCTCACGCACACAAAAGATATTCAAAATACATATGCTTAAAATTATTTAGAAAAAAATGATGATGATGATGATGATGTAGAAGAAAACTTTACTAATAAGTTATCTGCTCAATTTAAAATAAAATAAATATATATTCAGTTATCCCCACCCCCCACTCCCACCCCATCAACAATGTAAGTTTTTGTGGTTCAAGACTAAGAGAGTGATAAGAACAGAGCGGCTAAGAATAGATATGGCAGTCTTTAGGTGTACATATCTCAAGACTTAACACTAGATAACATGGTGCGTTTTAGATGGCCATACAGGAACGAAGGGGTCCTTGCACTGGCTCTGGTGCTGCAGCCGAAGGGATTGGTTGGCCTTTGGGGACCTTCCCCAACGCCAACTTTCGTCCTCAAATCCCTTTGGCCGAGAGAGTGGGGATGTACCCTGGGCAAGGCATCTCCACCATGAACTAATTCTCGCACAGCCCGCCGGAATAGTATCTGCCCCCTCTGCTATCTGGCTGTCATTGTCGGAAACGACAGACAGGCAACAAAAACAAGCGCGGATTCGCAATCGTTTGTGGCAGCGGTCTAGTTTTACCACTCCAATCATTACATACACTGAGTCGCCTCCCCTGGCTTTTCAATAATTTTAATCTGTAAACCAGAATGTTATCTCTGCACCATTTCGTAACTTTTTATATCTTTTGGAAAACATTTAAAACTATTTATCCTACTTATGCTCATCGAAAGAAGCACCGCATACTCGTCGTGTCTGTTGCAGTGTCTGTATTACGTATGATTATTATTTTGTACGTTTTAAAATGAAGATTCATGTGCTCTGTTCAGTATACAATTCTTTCATTACCTAAGGACTGTAGATATGACAACTGAAATGTTGCTTTATGCCCAAGTATTTTTTTCTCTTTTACAATATGTGCGACAATTTTGGACCGACCGACAGACAGACAGACAGAGTGATTTATAGGTTTGTGGCTTGAGCCACAAACAAAAACAGGAGGTAATCTCTCCTTGTTTATGTTGTTTCCCTTCATCAAACAGAAGACATGGTCCGTTTTGCTGCTCGCCAGAGAGACAGAGACAGTGAGAAAGAGAGAGTGGGCGGACAAAAATGTCTTCAAATAGTACGCCATCTAGTGTCAATAGCTAAGGGCCATAACCCCACCTATGATAGCTCATTGCCATGACCAGATGTTGTGCCCATTTTGTCCCCTTCAAAACAAAATCTTTTACTAATAACCACTAGCCTCATTCAGAACCACTAAGCACAAGGAGTGAAGCAACGTTAATAAAATCTGAATTTATTCCACAACAAATTGTCATGACCAGGTTTTTTCACATTTGTTTTTCTTCAAAACAAAATATTTTCATAATAGCTACTAGCCCACGATATTGATCGTTATGTCATATACTGTAGCGGTACCATAGCCGATGAGGTTTTACCGAGGCGTGGTTACCGCTACACATATTTTTTAAAAATTTGGACTTTACTGGTGTGGCACTGCCTGTGGGCATTGTCCCCAGTAATGTCCCCACCATCTTTGTATTTACAAATGTCCCATATGTGTCTATGACCGAGAGGACGTAAAACACCATTTTTCCTTCCTCCATAGCTACTAGCCTCATTCAGAACCACTAAACACAAGAAGTGAAATAACATTGACTAAAAAACAACGCACAACTATATTATTCAGTTATCCCCACCCCTGGTTCACCCTTTGTTCAATAACATTAACTCATTCAAGTCGTTCCAGCCATATATGTGCGGAATTAAGATAGCTGTCAATTTGATGCATTTGCTTCAAGGGAAGTAAATATGTGTGTACACCATACCTTGGTCACTTCTAGACTCGCTTCGCTCCCTTATACCACAATTTTCCCTCTGACTTTGTTTTTGTAGTGGTCTGCTGTGGGGAAACCAATTAGTGTGGAGAGGTTTTTCTTTATAAAGTCTATATATACCACCACTTCCCTATGTCTAAACCTGAAGTAAACATCTGTAATCTTCTTTCATTTTTGTTTATGTATGTTTTGTTCGTGTGTGTGGCTGGAGTGATTTGTGAGTTTTTTTAATAATTCAAAATCGTTGCGATGCGAATGAGTTAATCAAGTGAAACCTGAGTTGATCCCAACAGTAGCTTTAATTTAAAAGGAAGTATCGAGTGCGCCACGTACTACACAATAAACGTCCAAACCCACCATGGCTGTTGCGTCATTCCCTTATCGAGAAAAGGCCACAAGAACTGTCGTCGCTTCTTCGAGATGAAGTTATAATTGGCTACATCGAAAGGTCAATGCAGTCAAGATGCAAATAATTGGTTTGGGGGAAAGCAAATCACCGTGTTTGTGAGACTCAGAGCAAAGATCATGAAACACAGGGGGAGGGGGGGGAGGAGGAGAGGGAGAGAGTGCTGTCGTTTAAAATCGAGGGTTATATTCTAGAAAGCAGTATTATTTTCTAAGTTGAAAGCCAGAAGGTATTGCAACAAAAGGAATGGAGAATGCTGACAGTACCTTCTGACTTTAACCCCAAAAGAATGATAGTATCTTCTGGTATGTAACATACAAAACATCTCAAAATAACACCACGTTGTTGTTGTTGTTGCTGCTGCTGCTGTTCTTGTTCTTGTCCTTGTTGTTGTTGTTGTTGTTGTTGTTCTTGTTGTTGTGTTTTTTAAGAGGAAGAGGAAGAAAGATAGGCACAGACACTGGGACAGACAGAAACAGGGACAGAGACAGAGCTTTGCCTATCTAAAATATTAAGCTGGCCGTTTGGGAAGGAAACAAACACAGTTAAATCTGTAGCTTTTTAAAACCTAATATATGGGCGTCTGGATTGTTCTTTTCCGACCATGAGAAATTAGTAAATAGCAAATAGTGCTTTGGGACAAATGTCTCACCTGGTCACGTGACCAGGCCCAATGACAAAATCAATGGGGTAGTTTACAAAAGTATGGAGGATACATACAATATATGTTCTTGAATGTGTTGTTGGCACAAAAAAGTGCAAACATGTTGAGGGACTGCAGACAGGTCTGTAGCTTCATCGAAGCTAATCAGAAATCACGTGACTGTCTAATATGGCGGTTTAGCCCCACTTTAGTGACGCAAGACGTAACTGCTTCTGGCTAAGGAACTGCCACACTAATTAATCTAAAGCTTTATTGGCGATCGAGTATAGGCACATTGCATTTCTAACCTCATCATTGGCCTCTGAGAGGCCGGAGGGCGAATTGCGCTTCTTTTTTTCTCTTCTTTTTTTGGGGGGTGGAGTTAGCTGTTGGATTTCCTTTGCGCGCAAATGACAAAGCCGATTAGACCATTTAAGGCGCGGTTTTATTAATTAGCCATGTATGAAGACTGCTATTCATTATATTTTATCGGTACGGTGCTTAAGCGCATTCCATTTGACCATTTAAGGTACCGTCTTAAACATCCCATCGGCGCATTATTAATGTTGTGTATGATATTTTTACTTTGCATAAGAGTTCGGACCTTGGGTTATAATATGACTGCATCACAAGTTATAAATGGTAGCTTAAACACTGAAAACGGCATCTGAATTTTTCGCGGTTGTTGGTTCAAGTTTTTTAACAGTACATAACCGACGCTTGTATACTTGTTACACGTAGATAACATTCATAATTGCAATTCGAAACTTCAAGCGCGAGTACCTTCTACTTCAGACATTAATTTTGTTTATCATTATATTACTTGGCTTAAATGCAGTCTCCATCTGTTCAATCGATTGTCCAATTATGATGTTAATTTAAGGAGCACGGTATAAGCTTCGAGCTTGTTGTTGCTCTAATTGTCTTTCTGTTTGATCGTTTTCAAATGAATTTTTTTTTGTTTAAACCAGACATTAACCCCAAAAATTCCTACATAAACGCTGCTGATGAGACTTCATCCCGCAATCGTGAATCCACAATTACCACGATCGTAACCACTGAACAGCGTTAGAATGCTCACTTCAGGATATTGTGCCCAGTCAGCTCATGATTACGCTGCTTGAGCCAACTTGAAAGCACCAGCAGCAATGGCGGAACCCTCGTTTTCTCGCCTTCATTGCCAGAGAAACCGGAAATGACGCCAGACGCAGTGGAAGGGAAGCAGGTACATCAGGAACTGAACCAGCGAAGGCTATGAACATGCATGCAGCACGTGAAAGCTAATAAATAAACTAAAGTGTCTGTCTGTCTGTCTGTCTGTCCGTCCGTCTATCTGTCTGTCCGTCTGTCTGCCTGTCTGTCTATCTGCCTGTCCGTCTGTCTGCCTGTCCGTCTGTCTGCCTGTCCGTCTGTCTGCCTGTCCGTCTGTCTGCCTGTCCGTCTGTCTGTCTATAGTGTGTATGTAGGTATGTTTTGAAATCACCCCCACTCACAATGGGCAAACAACCTATTCATTCACATTATTCAGTGTTCACTGTCTGTCTGTGCGTTAGGGAAGGAGAAAGAAAATAGCAATCTCTTAGTCCCAGAGATAGACTTGCATTCCCGGCACAAGGCTTACAGGCACTAGACGGGCACTCTCCACCTCACCGTGCACAGTACACCCCACACCCCCATTATTACTTTGATGTTCCATTTACTGCCCTCAACTACATCCAAACTTTTTCCCTTTTATCTCCTCTTACCCAACTTTTTTCCCCATTGCGATAATCTTACCAAACCTTTTAGCTGAATGTGTGTTAATGTTCTTAGCTTCTGGTGTTAACGAAGTTGAAAAGACGTCAGCAAAGTACAGACACACAAAAATGAGGATCTGGCTCATTGTACAATGGTGAGGCTAATCACATAACCAGCAGCAAAATGCTGCATACCGCTGATTCTACGATTAGCCTCAACATTGTAGAATGATCAAGATCCAAGATGAGCAATATCATGATAAAGATGTCATCATCACTTGTTGTTGGGGTTTTATAGGCAACCTCCAAAACGATGTTACATTATCAATATTAAGTTTGTCAATATGTTATCTTTATTTCCTAATATTGTTTGTAATATAAGTTTAATTCCTTATGATTTTCTGATACATTGCTATTAATCACATTAGGTCTACAGATCATCTTGATGTCGCAATAATTAATTTAAGTCTACAATAATGTCATTTGTGCACATCATATAATCTTGTAACTTATTTTATGGAACATAAAATTCGATTAACAATATTTGAATCACATTGTGTCTGCTATAGGAAGAGCCCTGCTTTCTCCCCCTCCCCCCCCCCCCCCCCCCCCCCCCTTTCTCTCACTCCGGCGATCTTGTACTTTAGTCACCCCCTCATGTTTACGACCCTCAATCTCAAAGTCTGCTTCTTTCGGTTTAATGAAAATGATCCTAGGCTATTCTTAACCCTATCCCTTTCCCACAAATGGCAGAATGGTGCTTCTCAGCAAAACAGTTCAAACCTTTACCAAATATTCCAAGGCATTTTGATAGTCAATGTCAAAGGGTTGTGTTGATTCCAACCGCTATTGGCTGTCCTTTCAAAAGAGACAGGAAGACGGACAAGCAGACACGTGCAGACTCACATACAGGCAGGGAGAAAGAGAAAGAAATAGAATGGGGGGAGAGAGAGAGAGAGAGAGAGAGAGAGAGAGAGAGAGAGAGAGAGAGAGAGAGAGAGAGAGAGAGAGAGAGAGAGAGAGAGAGAGAGAGAGAGAGAGAGAGAGAGAGAAAGAGAGAGAGAAACAAGGTAGTAAATAAGATACACGCAGTATTAATAAAAGAACAACCGTAAATGGTCTAAAGAACAGATAAGCCTAATTTGCATTTGCAGAAATCGCAATTTTATATTTTACCATTAATTCCTTCAATAGGGCTGCTCTCGTGTTGATAGGGCAGGCGTGGCTGGTGAATCTCTGGGTCCCACCAGCACCTTCATGTGTTTCTTTTTCAATAGGGCTGCTCTCGTGTTGATAGGGCAGGCGTGGCTGGTGCATCTCTGGGTCCCACCAGCACCTTCGGGTGTTTCTTTTTCAATAGGGCTGCTCTCGTGTTGATAGGGCAGGCGTGGCTGGTGCATCTCTGGATCCCATCAGCACCTTCGGGTGTTTCTTTTTCATTCGAAACAAAGTATTGATCAAGGCACTGAAATAACTACATCATGCTCAGTCCCGTAAGTTAAGCTTTGATGATTTGACTTTGTTATTCAACAAACTGACATGCATCCAGCTGAGACAGAAACACGAAGACCATTATTCCATTTAAAAGGTATGAATACACAGGTTGTTAAAGCTCTTGGGGCACGCACGCACGCACACGCACACGCACGCACGCACACGCACGAGACGCATCTACGGGAGAGAGAGAGAGAGAGAGAGAGAGAGAGAGAGAGAGAGAGAGAGAGAGAGAGAGAGAGAGAGAGAGAGAGAGAGAGAGAGAGAGAGAGAGAGAGAGAGAGAGAGAGGTTGAGAAAGCAAAATGAAAAAAACCAGAGTCGGCTTCAGGCCAGAGGGAGGTCCAGGTTTTCTTGATGGCGGTGCATCCCATTTTTTTTCTCACTTTTGCTGCTTCCGCTTCCGGCCTGTCCACGTCTGGCAGGGAAAATTGGATCACCATTATCTGACCCTGGTTATTATTTTTGGGCCTTGATGTCGCTCGGACAGAACTAAAAGTGCCTAACGTAAGGGGGTGAAAATAATAACACGAGCAGGCAAACTATACAAATGAAAGCCTCAGATCGGGGGGAAGGGGGGAAAATCAGCCCGTCCTCCGACAGAGAAATGAAAGAAGATAGGATTTACTGTATCGTCGGTGTAGCCTACATTTATACATTTTCAACGCACAATCATCGCCACGGCTACTCTTCCCAAATGTATGTATAGTGTGCACAATTCTATATTGATGCGCTTTTATGCATGTGATGTAAAATACATTCTCTCCGTACAGCCTTAAAAACAAACAAACACGTAAAACTAACTCTGTCAAGAAAATAATATTTTTTTTAACACTGTTACTTTTTTTTGTTAATAAATAAAAACAACACACGCACATAACATGAAAGGCTTAGAACAATATGATTTATTTTTCAATTCTTACAATTCAAGTGGGGGGAAAGGAAAAGAAACTTGCTCGTCACATTTTACAACTATG
>CM065684.1:35184079-35186579 GCA_017654935.2 Phymorhynchus buccinoides | reverse complement strand
TTGAGCGACCTGATCAAATATGTGTTTGTGGTTCTACATATCTGCATTTTGCGTGGGAGTTCTGTCAAAGCGACATCAAGGAACAGCATCCCATGGGCAAGTAATGATGCGCCATTTTGGACAGACCGGAAGCGGAAGTGGCAAGAGTGAGAAAAAATTGGACGCGCCGCCATTAAGAAACCTGGCCCTCCCTCAAGCCCAGAAGCACCCCCCACTCAATTTCTCCTGCATTAAGTTCTCTTCTGTCTTACTACTCTCCTTCTATTGTTATCGCTGCGCCTTTCATGTAGCCTATTCATCATTGCAAACTAGACGACTGACAAGGGGGAAGACGGGGTAAAAAGCGCATGGGCGGGTAAGAAGCCCACCCCAATTATCTCATGAAATGAAGCAAATTTCAGTCTCATTTTGCCCATGTGACGAGCGTTAATGTCTAGCATTCGTCTCATGGGCAAATTTGACTGAAATTTTCTTTATTTCATGAGATAATTGGGGTGGGCTTCTTACCCGCCCATGCGCTTTTTACCCCGTCTTCCCCTAAGTGGGCGGGAAATGACAATAACAAGAAAAACGTTAAGAAATCAATGATCAGAAGCAACTTCTTTGTTGTCGAATGAGCAGTTCTGATCTATCTGTCCCTGGATCCTTTTCCATTTTCAGTCTTGTTGTTGTGGAAAAAAATAACAGCAAGATTTATTTATTTTATTTTTACTTTGTCCCGTCAACAGCAATGATGTTCTCGGTACTGTCACCACAGTAAACATCGAACACACCAATAAACATCCTACACGTAGTTACTATACAAACAAACAAACAAAAAGCAGCATGGCATAGCACATTTCTCATTGAGGCCCATAGCAAATAAAATTAAGCAAAGCTAAGAGCGTCGGACATTTCGCTTGATTTATCACTACTAGGAAAAAAAATCGTATGGAATGAACACAAATAAGCAATTCTAAAGTTAAGCAGCAAGATGTGAAGGCTTTCTTAGCACCTGAGTGGGGAAACATCGTAAGACAGATTCAGAAAGAATGTGGGCCATCCTTGAAGAACAAGTTATAATTAAAGACTAAGAAACAGACAGCAAAATGTATTTGAATGTATATTAGGTACATAGGGGAAGACGGGGTAAAAAGCGCATGGGCGGGTAAGAAGCCCACCCCAATTATCTCATGAAATGAAGCAAATTTCAGTCTCATTTTGCCCATGAGACGAGCGTTAATGTCTAGCATTCGTCTCATGGGCAAATTTGACTGAAATTTTCTTTATTTCATGAGATAATTGGGGTGGGCTTCTTACCCGCCCATGCGCTTTTTACCCCGTCTTCCCCTATTAGGTACTATTAGGTATTAGGTACTTCATAGTCACAGAGGCGTCTCCGTGAAATTCGGGATGCTCCCACCTGGAGAGCGCGTCGCAGCCAGAGGCGCGCCACCCAATTTCTTTCTTTTTTTTTTTTTTTGGCATGCGAATTTTTGTGTGACTGATGGGGGGGGGGGGGGGGTTAAATTTTGACCAAATGACAACTTTTGTCGTTGCCACTGGGTTTAACGTATGCTAAGTATATGCATACTGTTCTGTTCGTTTTCCTATATATGTCCCTTTCTCTGAAAATTAACACATTTAAAAATCAGCATTTGGGTGAGGAACATAAAATTCGGGGGAGAGGAAGAGGGGAAGAAAATGGGGTATGTGGAAAATCGAAAAAAGGGGAGTTATAACAATAATATAGATTCTGCCTATCCAAATGCGATCCAGTCTATTTGTGGACCTTCTGTGCATGGGTGAGGTTATTTTTCGGGGAGAAGGGGGGGGGAGTTGCTTTGTGTGTGTGTGTGTGTGTGTGGGTGTGTGTGTGTCATTGTTTTAAGTCCTGCTTGCTTATAACCTTGGTTTGTCCAATATCTCTCCATCTCCATTTCGCCTTTACGGTTTCTCGCAGTCTGTCGTCATTTCCGGTTTCCCTGATGGTGGAGATGAAAACGAAAAACCGTCCTCTATAATCCTCCCTCCTTCAACACCCTTCTCTACCCCTCGTTTATCCACACTCTTCCCCACCACTTTCCCCTTTCTAACGCTTGAATTGGTTAGCAGAGAGCGACCACAACTTGATTGAACACATTGGTCCTGATAAAATAAAAAAAATCTGCAGTTGTCCAATGGTTAATGTTGTGGTATCGGTGCTAATGGGTTCAAATTCTTCTGAAGCATGATTATGATATAGGGCCTGTGTGGATTTGCTTAGTGTTGACCTTGGCGAGAGAGTATCGTTGGCCTACTTGTCATGGTACCACTCAGGCACTAGAACTACAATGTGAACGTTATCCCCATTACATTTTCATTTCTGGAGACCCCCCCCCCCCCCCCCCCCCCCCCGCCCTCATGGGGATATAGGGGGGTCTTTCGTACAAATAGTTCCCCTATCTTCTGCAAGTTCCGTGCTTGTAACTTCCTCTAATCTGTCATTCTCTTTGAGTCTGCCATTTCCATTTGCTTACTG
>CM065684.1:35124079-35179079 GCA_017654935.2 Phymorhynchus buccinoides | reverse complement strand
TTACCGGCCCTACAGGCTTTCCTTTGATGACCACTCCGGGTTTTCCGCCATTATTGAATCGATCTTTGTTTCTCCCTATTGGCTACTAGGCCTATTTTTGTAGGAAACCTTGCTTCGCTTTATGCACAGAGAATTAGATAATCTCGTGCATAAAACAGCCAGTAATACTTGTATTTACTTTTCTTCCCATGTAGGCCTACTCTTCAACGCATAAAATTAAAAAAGTGGCTTCTTCCGTAAAAGAAAACACAATCCGAACACTTCTGATACCCCCCCCCCCCCCTTCCCAGGGTGGGTGGTTCGGTATCAATCGGAAGTTGTAACGACTGCAAAGAGACGCCATGGACTGACCTCAGTGGCCTGGTGTTGCAGTACCTCCAGGACCGGCCCACGGTCTATCGGAGACTACCGCACCAGACGAACTTGTCCCTAACTTAGGGGATACGCAATGAGGACGTAACATTAATTTTATTTCTACTAGAACACTTCCGAGTCTTTAACATCTGAGTGCACAGAAATAAAATAATATTAAGCTTGAATAGCCTGTTCCCCCCGTGGGGATACCGGGGGGTCTTTTGTATAAATAGTTCCCCACCTTCTGGAAGTTCTGTGCTTGTAACTTCCTCTAATCTGTCACTCTCTTTCACTCTGCTTTTTCCCTTTGCTTACTGTCATCTACTATCTTTCCGCCTTACCGGTCCATTCTCCTGCCTTTTTTCACGAAACACTTTCAAAAACATTTCGTCCAGCCGAAGTCGGACTTGCTGGGCCTAACTATTTCTTAGTTAGGCGTATAACGGCAGCATGACGCATCTGCGCTCTTAATTGACAGGAAACTGTCTGAGCGATCAAAGAAGAAGAATAGCCTGTTGCTATGTTGTAGAACTAGTAATGTCCCTTTATGAACAGATAATTGGGTAACTTCGTGCATTAAAAAATATTATTGGGAAACATCACTTTAAGTATTTATGTGCATGTAATGTGCAACAACCTCCATCTTGCTGATGGTTCTGTTCAATCTCGTTCTCGTTCTGTTTAATCTCGTTCTCGTTCTGTTCAATCTCGTTCTCGTTCTGTTTAATCTCGTTCTGGACCTGTATTCACGTTGCGATAGCATGAGACTTAGCATGATGCTAACTTAGAAGCTCTTCCAATGTCCTGTAGGATTTAATAGGACTTTTGGAAGAGCTTCTAAGTTAGCATGATGCTAAGTCTCATGCTATCTCAACGTGAATACAGGCCCTGGTTAATCTCATGTATAAAACTCCGGCTTAAATAATGTGTTTAACAACACCAATAAACTCCAGTGCACTAATCCCTGCTAACGTGTTTAGCTATAATAAACTACCTGTTTAATAATTCCTTTGCACATATCCGATAGAGATCTGTATTGTTTTGCATAGTGTCGTTTTGCATTGTATTGTATTGCGTTTCAGTTTGTCGTATTGCATTGCATTTCATTGTACGTGTTGGATTGGATTGTACTGCATTGCATTGTTGGCTTATTGTAGCCTGTTAGACCAATATTGTATTGTATTTCATTGTATTGTATTGTTGTATTGTATTGCCATCGCATTGTATTGCATTCCGGTGTCAATGCTTTGTATTGCATTGCATTACATTGCATCGTATTGCATTGTACTGTACAGTATTGTATTGTACTGTATCGTATTGTATTGCATTGTACTGTACAGTATTATATTGTATTGTATTATATTGCTGCATTGTTTTGCCATCGCATTGCATTTCGGTGTATTGTATTGTTGTTTTGCATTGTATTGCATTGCATTGCATCGTATCGTATTGTATTGCATTGTACTGTACAGTATTGTATTATATTGTATTGTATTGTATTGTAGAATGGGTCTTATCCTTGAGTCATCACCAGGAATGTGCATGGCCGGTAGTTCCTAGCCACCATTTTTTTAAACTTCTTTCTGTATGTTGTTTAGCGTGCCAAGGTTTCTTTAACGTGTGCAAAATTAGGCCTAAATTCCTCTATGAGGATTACACCATTGTCTAAAGGTATATTGCTATTGGAATAAAGTATATTGTTATTGTTGTTGTTACACACATACACACGCGCACGCACACGCACGCACGCACGCACGCACACGCACACGCACACGCACGCACACACACACACACACACACACACACACACTGTTGACACGAGATAGAACACCAAGGCTACATCAAAATGTTATGTTCTGCATGGTTGTGCGGGGATTGTCTTTAGCCATAACAAGCTCCTAGCATAACATCATCAGTCTCAAAATCCTCCGAAGTCGGAGTGTGGCTGCTCACGTGGCGGGGTAATCAAAAAAGGTCACACACGTAATGTTCTCATCCCTAGCTGGTGCATTTGTGTCATAGTGTTCAAGTGTTTCGGCTGTTGGGGTGATCCCTGGAGTCGCCAGGGTAAGACAACAACAATACCAGAACAAGGAACCAGATAGGCTACTTTTTTTCTTTTTTCTCTCCAAAGAATACTATTTTTTCCCCCAGTTTTAAATCATAAACCAGCCTTCCACCAAATTCTGTAAAAAATGTAGCCCTAGCTTTTCTTAGATGCATTGTATTAGGGGAAGACGGGGTAAAAAGCGCATGGGCGGGTAAGAAGCCCACCCCAATTATCTCATGAAATAAAGAAAATTTCAGTCACATTTGCCCATGAGACGAATGCTAGACATTAACGCTCGTCTCATGGGCAAAATGAGACTGAAATTTGCTTCATTTCATGAGATAATTGGGGTGGGCTTCTTACCCGCCCATGCGCTTTTTACCCCGTCTCCCCCTACCTTCCCTAGTCACAGAGACTCGCCTTAGTGAAATTCGGGCGGCTCTCACTATGGAGAGCACGTCGCCGCAAGTGCAACGCCACTCATTGTTTTTTGATGACTTTAAAACAATTTTTTTGTTTTAACTGAACGGGGATGTGTGTGTGTCTGTGGGGGGGGGGGGGGGTAAATTTGGAGCAATTCACAATTCCTTCAGTGTTGCCACTGGATTCTTTAACGTGCATGAAGTGCGTGAATACACGTACGGGGCCTATTTTTGTGTGTGGAATTATCCAACAGACTCACTGCTTCGACCGTAATAAGGTCTAGTGGAGGATGAACAGAAAACAACTTCTGTTGCAGTCGAGAAATGAACCCAGGGTTGGTTATTGTTTAGGCTTACGAGGCGAATAGAACGCGCTACCCTCAAGAGCCACCCCCCACCACACAGACAATGTCTAGTCGTGGGTCTGTCCTGGTATTACCTCCAGGATCGACCCACTATCTATATTAAATCAAGATGTAGGGGAAGACGGGGTAAAAAGCGCATGGGCGGGTAAGAAGCCCACCCCAATTATCTCATGAAATAAAGAAAATGTCAGTCAAATTTGCCCATGAGACGAATGCTAGACATTAACGCTCGTCTCATGGGCAAAATGCCCATGCTCTTTTTACCCCGTCTTCCCCTAAGTGTCCAGGTCGGAGTGGCTTCTTCCAAACAAACAAAATACAAAAGCATAACAGCCTCGCCAGATGATGTTGATGAGCTATTGCTGGAATAAAATGTTGGGGGGTTATGGGGGGGGGGGGGGGGGGGGGGGGGGGTGAGGGGGGTGAGGGAGAAATTGTTTCTATCTCGTACTTTAGTAAACCCCTCCACCTCAAATTTTCGCATTGAAACATTTTCACCGAGAAGCAACATTCTGTCTTGTTGGGAAAGGGATAGTCCTACGCTAGGGTTAGGATCAGCCTAGGATTATTTTAATGAAACTGAGAAAAAGCAGATTTTCAGGTTGAGGGTCGTAAACTGACACGAGGGGGGTGACTAAAATACAAGATTGCTGATTTGTTTTTAACGAGATAGGAGAAAGGTCCCGACGGACGATAAGCTTACAGCAGTACATTTTATTGCTGTTGGATCTTTTCTCAGTTTTTCACACACACACACACACACACACACACACACTCTTCCTGACTCTTCACCGACTTCTTCTTCACCCGTCCCGGTGCATATCAGTTGCGCCGATTTTAATTACCACTAGGGGAAGACGGGGTAAAAAGCGCATGGGCGGGTAAGAAGCCCACCCCAATTATCTCATGAAATGAAGCAAATTTCAGTCACATTTTGCCCATGAGACGAGCGTTAATGTCTAGCATTCGTCTCATGGGCAAATTTGACTGAAATTTTCTTTATTTCATGAGATAATTGGGGTGGGCTTCTTACCCGCCCATGCGCTTTTTACCCCGTCTTCCCCTACGCTAAATTGCGCCGATGTCAATCGCGTCTGTATTCCACCTTCAATCGTGCGGATTATAATGTTCATTGTGTTTCTGAGACAATAAAGCGCACAAACGGATGGATGCACGGAATTGACTTATTGAACTGTTTTGCCAATAACAAAGAGTACGGCGGCTCAATTGATGTAGGGGAAGACGGGGTAAAAAGCGCATGGGCGGGTAAGAAGCCCACCCCAATTATCTCTTGAAATGAAGCAAATTTCAGTCTCATTTTGCCCATGAGACGAGCGTTAATGTCTAGCATTCGTCTTATGGGCAAATTTGACTGAAATTTTATTTATTTCATGAGATAATTGGGGTGGGCTTCTTACCCGCCCATGCGCTTTTTACCCCGTCTTCCCCTACCAATCCCGGACACAACTGAATACATTTGATATCGACGCAATCGAGATAATGTAACCTTCATTCCACTCTCACTGATACGTGTGAGCGATTATTTGTTGTTGTTGAATTTCTTTCTTTTATTTTTTGTTGTTGTTAAGCGCATAGAGCTCCACATTTGGTGGAGGAGTGCGCTATATAAATAATTCACTATTATTATTAAAATAAAATTGTGGCAGTGCCATAGCCGATGAGGTTTATCCGATGCGTGGTTAGGCCTACTGCTGCACATCATATCTGTATTTTTAAAAAAGATCGGGATTTTACTGGTTAAGCACTGCCTCCGGGTATTGCCTCCCGTATTGTTCCCACCATCTTTATATTTACAAATGGCTGAAAGGCCGAAGAGGGCTAAAACCCTATTTTTCTCTATTATAATTATTATTATTATTATTATTATATGTCTGACTTTTCTTCCGTTTCTACCCTTTCCTTTTTGGTCTTCTGCCTTCGATTTGTGCTATTTCTTATTTACGCTTCTTCTTTTCGGTGTTTTTTTTTTTTAATTGTTCCTTTTTGTTTGTTAGTTGGTTTTTTCTTTCCTCGATCGATGTTGTCTCCCATTCAAACTCTCGCCATTGTGTTTAGTTGTCATTTTGACATATTAGTAGGGAGTCTTGGGGCTAAAGTATGGGCATGGATTGTACTGAATGGTTCTATTCTTTTAGTGTGCAGCTAACGTCTTGGTAAAATGGCTCATCTCTCTCTTATCTCTCTCTCTCCTTTTTACCCTCAATAAAACATTCGTAGGGAAGACGAGGTAAAAAGCGCATGGGCGGGTAAGAAGCCCACCCCAATTATCTCATGAAATGAAGCAAATTTCAGTCTCATTTTGCCCATGAGACGAGCGTTAATGTCTAGCATTCGTCTCATGGGCAAATTTGACTGACATTTTCTTTTTTTCATGAGATAATTGGGGTGGGCTTCTTACCCGCCCATGCGCTTTTTACCCCGTCTTCCCCTATTTCGTATTTCTCTCTCTCTCTCTCTCTCTCTCTCTCTCTCTCTCTCTCTCTGCCTTTGCAACTTTGTAATAATATGTGTTCTCGATCTCGGATGAAAAGAAATGCATTGACCTTTCAAAATAGCCACTTCTAGCTTCGTTTTTGAAAAGGCTTTTTGAACAGTCTGACACAACCTCATGCCAAGGCGGATGTTCTGGCACCAGCTTGGGAGATGTCAAGCTGGTTTTCAACTTCCATTATTATAGCTCGGGGTTCGGAAAGTTTGCAGAGAGAAATGGAGAGTGTGATACGTGGAGGGTAGTAGGCCCTGCATGGAATGGAAAAGCAGGGTAGACGGTTTGGGGGGTGGGGAGGCAGACAGGAATAACATGCTATTATGGGCGAATGACCCCCTGAGGGCAGAGAGACCATCTCTTGATTTGCTTTGATGCTGCTTTTCCCTCCTCCCATGTTGCTGTGTTTGCGGCCTAATCTAAGCAAAGGTCACACAATTGTTGAAAGAGTGTTTGATTTCCGAGTTTAGTTTATTATATTAAAAACGTTTTGTCATGTTTGTAGAATTAACTTCAAAAGCCCCGAAAATAAACATCTGATGAAAACCTACATAACCCCCTTTGGTAAAGCTTTCTTGGACAAAGTTGCTTTTAAAAAAACAAGCTTTCCGAGTTGTTCTTTCAATTCATGACCCATTTATTAACGCTTAACTTTGTTTAAAAAATTAATCATTCGTTCGTCGATTCATGCATTAATTTATTTGTTCATTTTGATATATTCATCTATCCTCAACTTCTTTTTTCTCTCGTAATATTCTTGTTGTTGTTAGGCCTACTGCTGTTGCTCTTCTTCTTTTCTTCTTCCTCCTCCCAGTGAGAGAGTGATGATGATGAGAGTAGCGTCCAATCGGTCAGAGACCACTCCTCCCAGCTCCTTCTCCTCCCTTTATTAACCTAAACCAGCGGGGGAATGCCGGTATGGAATTACGCAACCGAAGTGATTGTGCTCACATGCGGGTCATTGGGGGGCCAATTGTCCCGTGGACGTCAGATGTAACAAGAGAGAGAAAATGGAGTTTTACGTCCTCTTGATCTGAATCAGACACATATGGGACATTTGTAAATACAAATATGGTTGGAACAATACTGGAGGCAATGCCCGGAGGCAGTACGACACCAGTAAAGTCACGATTTTTTTTATTAATACAGACAGCTGTAGCGGTGACCACGCCTCGGCTAAACCTCATCGGCTATGGCACCGCCACAAGTAATCGTCAGATGTAACAACCGGTGCAGCAGTCTATTCGTGCCCTTGTCAGAGTTTATCTCATGGCCAAAATGAGCTAGTCCAAATGTATTCGCTTTGCCGCCAGACAAGCCTATAATAATATCGAAGCCCTGGGAAAGGGGTGGAGGACGGTCGTGGGTTTTGTCGGGGGAGAGGCGGGGGCAAATAAAATTAATCAAACAAAGATAGAGAGCTCGAGCTCAATCCCTTAAAAACACACAGACTACTATTAAGGCGACTTGTGTGTGTGCGTGTGTGTGTGTTTGTGGGCGCATTTCTCCTTGCGATTGCGTTGTATAAGTCCATGCATGTGTCCGACATAGGCCTACATGCGCGTGCACGCGCGCGTGTGTGTGTGCGTGTATCTGTCTGCCTGTCTGTGTATGTCTCTGTGATAATCTGATAGTGCATATGTATCACACTACATGCACTTCTCCATCACTAACACATTAACAAACTGGGTGGTCAGCAAACAGACACAAATAACTAGGCCTAGTTATCCGAATCCAAGAAACTTATGATTTAGTACAGTAAAACCCGCAGTTCTTTCAAAATAAGACTTTCTCTTTCCTTCATATCTCTCAAAATAGTTGCCTGCATCAGGTCATAAATCGATGGCTGACTTGGATAAAAAGGTCTTCTTGGTTGAATCCATGTTGCCAGAAGAAACCTTTTTTGTTCTTTATCCCGGGAACCTCCCATAAATTGCAAGGACCAATATTGCTTTTTATAAGAGCTAGCTTTAACCATCCCCCATGGTTTGTCATGTATCTTCCTTACCCCCCCCCCCCCCCCCCCCCCCCCCCCCCCCCCTTATCACTGCTTCTATCCAAAGAATATACCTAAAATCTGCAAAGTTCTCGGGATCGAAAGAGTTATTTGACTTCTGTGAAATTATAACCCCATCCCCACTCTGCGCACCCCAAAGAAAAATAATCACAAACTTTTTATTGATCACATTAGGTCAACATTGCAAAATGTATTTTTCTGCTGTTATATGGGATTTATTTTGATTTTTTTACTAATTTAGAGAGAACAGTTTCAGTCATACAATTAAATCAATTCAAAATCTGTGTTATTCTTAAGTCTGTGGCTTGGTCAATCTGTTTTAGGAACTTGTAGTTTAAAACTAAAAATGTATCAGCCTTCCTGTCTCTCTCTCTCATGTATGCACACTCACACACAATACACTCATGCATACATACGAACTGCTATTATATATCATCTGCATGCACACTTCACTGTGCCTTATAATTATAATAAAAACTAAAAGTAGCATGGCCTATTGAAGGCTAAAAACAAAAAAATCAAGAAAGCCTCACACAATTGAGTCATTTTAATATAGCCTATAATTATAGGCCTACACTTAAAAGGCAGCGAGTGACGTGGTGGTTTTCTTTTTGTTTTTCCTTTCTTAAAAATCTTGTGAAGTCTTTGAGGCCAAGAATAGCAACTCAAACTCAAAGACATGAACTGACTTGCTTCGTCTGGTGGGCCCTTAATCTTATTTTGTCTGTCTCCGTCTCTCTGCCCCTGTCCCTCTCTCTCTTTGAGGTCTCTGATGTTGAAGAGCAAAGCTCCCAAAATAACAAATCTAATATTCCCTGTTTATATTCGTGTTCCGTGTGTGTGTATGTGCATGCAACTGTGTGTGTGTGCATGCATGTGTTGTTACTCAATTTAACGTCCTTCCACTAAAAGTGATTCAGACAAAATTATATTGTGTTGTGATGTTGGTGTAGTGAGTGTGTGTGGATGTACCTGTGAGTGTGTGTAAGTATTAAAGTAAGCGTGTGTGCATGCATGCGTCTGTGTGTATATGTGAATACATTTGCTTGAAACCAAGGCAAACTATTGTTGTAACATCAAGCGATTTAATAGCAGAGCGCTGTCTCCTCTGGTGGGCTGCATCCTCATGCATATGCAAGCTCTGATTGATGCTGTTGTCGAACATGGTTGCCCATGATCCGACAGGTATACGACTTTAGCTTTAGGCCAAATGGGTTGAAATTGTGAATTGGGTATGATCAGCATGAAAGCAAAACCACTGAAGGTCCAGATGAGGAGACAGCATAAGAAAAGACATAGCAAAAGTGCGTGTGTGTGAATGAATATGCATAACTTATGTGAAATGCATGTGTTGCGGGCAGTGTATTGTATGAAAAGATTCCGTCCCCATTCAGTATTGGCGCACAATTCAAGGGAAAGAACTCGGGGTTCAATCAAAATGTAAGAATGCTCACCAAGTAATATCCCTTGCATTCCAGCAGAATAAAATTAGGAGTGCAAAAATATTAGTTGACTTACATTGCAATTTACAGTTACTGAAACAAACTGCTTTGCTAAAAATGAGTTGTGCTAACATATGCTATGCTCAGTATGAAAAAAGAAGAATGTATGACTAAAAAACAAACAAACATCACTTTCTCTAAAACACACACATACACAAGTTATAGTTTTTTTGTTGAATGTTGTTTAATTCCACACCAAACTAGAAACCATGAAATTAAACATTCTACTTTTAACATACATGTGCAAAAGTCTTTTCAAATCTGTTTTAGTCTTTAAAAAAATTCCACGCAAATGAACCAATAAAACAATGCACCCATATTGCTGCCAATCTTTGCTCACAGTACCACTGTCACCCGCTCTTTCTCAGAGAGATTATTTACACATTCTAGACACCACCTATCAAAGATATTCAACCTATTTGCAGAACTTTTCAACACAGACTTTAGACCCTGACAACACATTGCTAAAACTAGTTTTGAATGGAAAAAAATGTGTGCTAAAATCACAAAAGGGCTTATCAAGAACTGAGATTTTATTTATTAAGAAGATTTATATAGCGCATGTTTGTTCATAAAAATACCATTTTCGGTTGTTGGGTGTTTTTTTTCTCGTTTTTTTATATTTCATGCTACAAATAATATGCTTGCAGTTGACTATTTATTTAACAAACAAGCAAAAAGATTTTAGCTAATAAAATCAGTCATATATTGAATACAAAGAAAGTTGGTTCATCGATTCATCATGATGAATATAAAATTAAAATTAAAATTTAATTTAGAATTCAGACAACCCTTGATATTATCTTTACAATAAAATTCTTGTACCGAACTAAAGACTAGCAATAAAAAAAAAATCCTAATAATAATCCACAAACTCTCTCAAAAGAGAATATTCAAAGCAGAATCATGTGCATCATTATGCAAACGGGTAAGGAATCAAACAACAATCCAGATGACGCTTTACCTTGGAAGTTAAACATTACTAAAACTTAATATCACCTTGCAACCCCATCCCACCCTTTTCCCTTTTTTCTTCCAACCATCAAATCCTAATTCTTTTCTTGACAAACCTTTCATAACCCCTTCCCAAGAAATGTTAAAACTTACACCCATAACACATAAACAAGCTGTCAACATAACATTAAAATAAAGAGAGCACAATGAACAGTTCTGAAAGTTTGTTTTTCCCACCAACTGTCACGATTAGTTCAGCTTTGAATCAGCATGTCTGAATGTGTTCACAGATGGGTTTTTTCCACTTCATAGCAATCTGCTGTAACAGGCAGTGTTGATGCCAAACTGCACAGTGTCGGACTTCATCTTTGCTCGGTCATCAGATGGTCATCGCTGCTGCACCGCTGGAGTCCAACTAGATCAGATCAGCAACTGAAAGTAAACAGAAGGAACAAAATATAATAAAGCTATGTCACTTGTCAAATCTTATCGCTAACATACAAATCTCCTTCTAACACCAGTACAAAAGCCGTCTTTTCCCTGTAAACTATTTTGGGAAACAACAATGGTAAAACTTTGTTGTTTGTTCATTGCTTTGTTTGATTCATTGATTGCTCAGCAAGTGAAGACGCAACCCAAATAAGTAATAGCCAAAGCAGATGATACTGCAATTTTCCTTATCAATAATCACTAACCAGTGATATACAATACATCCGTAGAATCTTTAGTGGCCAAAAGCAAATCTGAAATAATAATGATGGTTTATATGCTTTGTGCATTTATCTCCTCATTGCACTCGTATTGGATAGAAAACTATGTGTAGATGAATTCTGGAGTCCGTTGAACACACAAGTGGCCAATACCAGTCAGTTACAGGAACGGTGTAAAACAGAAAAATAATTTCCCCTCCCTTAACCTGCTAACACTATAATTATACGATTCACGACCCCACCCCCTCCACGAGTCTCTCCCTGTGAAGATACCGGGGAGACTTTCGTAAAAATAGTTCCCCCACCTTCTGGAAGTTTTGTGCTTGTAACTTCCTCTAATCTGCCACTCTCTTTGACTCTGCCTTTTTCCTTTGCTTACCGTCATCAACTATCTTTCTGACTTATTGGCCCATTCTACTGCCTTTCTTCCAAAAAAATCTTCCATATAGTTTTTATCCTTTGAGCTCCTCCGAAATCAGAATGTATCGACTGTATGCAGCATGGAGACCAGTGGAAACTGAAAACAGACCCATTTTATGGCCTTTTGACCTGGGAACGCAGAAGAAGAAGTGTCAATGTGATGTGATTGTGACTCATGATTCAGGTGAAATACTTCCGCCTAAAAATAATGCTACTACTTTCGCTCTATATACTCAAGTAGACCCAATACATGAATTTCATGTGAATCATGACTCACATCGTCACAATCGCATCGCATTGACAGCGAACCGTATGTAGTGTAGCATGCCCTTTACCTGCTTTTCTGACTCTGTGAGTCAATTGTGACTTGACACCAGCATTTTTCATGACTTACCGTTCATGGGCATTTCATCAATCTGCGTAGAGTAGTACTGTTCAATGTCGCGCAGGATCCTGATGTCATCGTTCTTCACAAAGTTGATGGCCACACCCTTACGGCCAAAACGACCTGATCGCCCAATTCTGTTGGAAGGCAGGACAGAAATTTATATTTTGACAAAATAAATAAATAACATGCAATCTCACACAAAACTGTCCCTCACTTTCCTGCATTGCTCTTAATAAGAGTCTTATTTTATATTCTATGCCACCCCTACCCCACCCCACCCCACCCCTGAAAGAAAAGATGTCTGAAATGTAAAACCCAGCTAACACCATACACTGTATTCTTAATGCAAACAGCTTTAGAACAAAAATTTAAAAGTATGTAATCAACCTTCCAAATGACTAACAAAATCATATCTCTCAGAAACCAATTCAAGGTGAAAAGAAGATTAAAGGTCCTGACCTGTGAATGTACAATTCACGGTTGTTGGGCAGATCGTAGTTGATGACCAGGGACACTTGCTGCACGTCGATGCCGCGCGCCCACACGTCAGTCGTGATCAGCACTCGACTGCAATGACAACAAAGCATTCAGGTGAACAAATCAATCTTCTTCACAGTCAAACTTTACACATCACATTGAACAAATCAATCTTCTTCATAGTCAAACTTTACACATCACATTGAACAAATCAATCTTTTTCATAGTCAAACTTTACACATCACATTGAACAAATCAATCTTCTTCATAGTCAAACTTTACACATCACATTGAACAAATCAATCTTCTTCATAGTCAAACTTTACACATCACATTGAACAAATCAATCTTTTTCATAGTCAAACTTTACACATCACATTGAACAAATCAATCTTCTTCATAGTCAAACTTTACACATCACATTGAACAAATCAATCTTATTCATAGTCAAACTTTACACATCACATTGAACCTGCCTACTTGGAATTTTCCCAATCACATAGAACAAATCCAGCCATCAACTTTTCAGTAGCATTGAACAAATCAATCTTTTTCATAGTAGCATCCACAAACATTGACGGCAATCAATTTGTTCTCTTCCAAACCGAAACGCACTGCTTAATATGTTTCGCATATTGAACGTGTTGACGGCAATCGTCTAACCCTGCCATGTCTCACAGAGAGTCCGCATGGTAAAGATAATCAGCGAGCATGGTTTCGCGAAGTACTTCAAACTAATGTAAGGCCAACTCCGAGACAGTAAGCAATTTTAAAAACAAACTGGGACAGTCAGGACGATTTTTTTTCTTAGAACAAGATGGTGTTAAAGATTGAGTGATTCCTCGTATTCTAGACTGATATGGGTAGATGGTAAAGTTAAAACAATTTTAATCAAACCAAATGTGAATGACAAATATCAAGCTACGTTCCAAACAAAATTTCTTCTGCAATAAAGACAAGAAAAGAATTCGACTGAAGACATAAACTTGATAATTTCGAGGTCATTTATGGCAATACTGAAGTGGAAAAAAGGAGGACAAAATATATATTCTAACAATTATCTGTGGTAATACAAAGGGGGTGGGAGGGTGAGAGAACAAAGGCTGTATTCCAAGCAGTTATTTGTAGCAATACTGAAAAAAAAAGTGGAAGACAAAACCTATATTCCTAATAGTTATCTGTAGCAATACTGAACAGAAAAAAAAGGAGGATAAAAAATATTTTGAACAGTTATTTTTAGCAAGACTGAAGGGGAAAAATGGAAGACAAAACCTATACACATCACATTGAACAAATCAATATTCTTCATAGAAAAAAACTTTACACATCGCAATGAACAAATCAATCTTCTTGTCAAAATACTGAATGGAAACCTGTTGCAATATAAGAGGGGATGGGGGGCGGACAAAAGCTATATTCCTAACAGTTAGCAATAGTATGGAGGAAACAAAAAAGCCTCTGAATGCATATTGTGTAAATGGCTGAATCTCCCACCTGTCTCCAGCTCGGAACACCTTCATGATGGCCTCTCTCTCCTTCTGCGGCATGTCGCCGTGCATGGAGGACACCGTGAAGTTGGCCTCCCTCATCTTCTCCGTCAGCCAGTCCACCTGAAACAACAACACAACAATCAATAGAACAACAGTTAACAGACACCAATGATGCACCGGGGATGGAATATCGACAGGACAAACTGTCCTGAAACAAGAAAATCAATAGGACAAATTGACCAGGCCATGGGTGCATGCGGTGACCAAAGCTGTTGCCTGAACTTTCTATCATAACCCTTGCTGTAATCAGGCAAGGTAGTGGGGGCAAAGTGGTTTTCAAGGAAAATGGCCGGGGGTCCAGGGGGCCGAAGAAAATTCAATAAAATTCAATAAATGAGAGTGAAATTTTCACTTTTTCATGCCATTTCAATGCATTTTTTAATAATTTTGTTTCAAACTGATTCGCGGAGGTCTACCATGCCTGTATAATGGTCAATTTAAGAGCAAAAAGAGCATGAGAAGAGCCCTATCTTCAGGCAGACCACTGCCTGAGCCTGCATCAAATTGCCTGAATTCAGGCTTCAGGCATACCCACATGCACCCCTGCCAGGCTCTTGCCGAAGTCATTGGGACAAAGTCCCCCGCAGAGTCAAATTTTGACAGGAAATTTGTCCTAGCAGGAGTGAACGCAATAGGACATTTATAGTTTTAACAATGTCCAATGACCTGCGCCTCAGGAAATAACTGCACTCACATTCTTAAGATTAAAAAACCCAAAACGATAACATCCTTTGCAAAGGTATCAAGAAAACACAAAATAATTACTAACTATCACATCACACAGGCAAAGGAGAATTTTTTTTAATTTTTTTTCTCCGCTGTCCCATCTTCTGGGCCGTACAGTGGTGTTGCTCCCATGCCGCTCATTCCAAATCCCAATTCGCAGCCACACCCCGGCTTGTTCAGGTCGCAGAATCCGAGACCAGCAGTCCAAGGGGAGCGAATCTATCTAAGGAGAATTTGTCAAGACAGCTATGCAGATCCATTGTGTTTCAAGCACACTGTGGATTTACAAGGTTGTCTCCAGAGCAAGGTGACCAGTCTGCTGTGTTTCTGGCTGTTGGTTTTTTTTCCTGTTTGTTTGACACAGTTTTCGCACACTAAAGACTGCACAGACTCCTGCAACAGTCTAGCAAAAGATAGAAGTTTTATTTTATTTATGCTCATTGCTTTCATTTCACAGCATAGAGAGCTAGTTAGCCTTGGATGAGGGCACCACTTTTAATCTATGGCTTGAAGTTCGATTTTGATATGATGTGGACATAGCCAAATTGTGTAGCAGTCGAGAATTGTAGAGCATAATAATCAGTTTTGAAGATTAGCTGAGGTCCAAATTGGTTTCAATGAATTTTTATTCAGAACTGGGCACATATACATCAATACATTGAGGTTCAAATTGTGTAGAATGCTACCATATATACCATATTTTTCAGACTATAAGGCGCAACTTATTATAACTTAAGGCCCACCCCTAAATTTTACACAAACCTCAGATTTTGTTATTATATTTTCTTACTGTATTATCAGTCATATTACAGTATGGGGGAGGCTCTGTCTGGAAAAAAAAAGTATCGCTTTATAGTCCAAAAAATATGGTACTTAAAATGCATAGAGCAACCAGATCTGCTATCAGTTGTGTCCAAGGTTCCAAAGGCTGACCTTCCTCTTGGTGTTGCAGAAGATGACGGCCTGAGTGATGGTCAGCGTGTCGTACAGGTCGCAAAGCGTGTCAAACTTCCACTCCTCCCGCTCCACCGCCACAAAGAACTGCTTGATGCCCTCCAGCGTCAGTTCATCACTGAAAACACACGCCGCAAGTTGGGTTTTTTACATTGCAAAGACTACTTTCTTCACACAAAAAAAATAAAACATCAGCCTCAGTGGAAGGCTCCAAGTCCCAGATCAAAGCAATGAACTCCCCCTCCCCCCTTTCATCTATTCCCCAAGCCTCCTTCCACCACCCCACTCACCCTTATTACCCTTCTTTTCTGCCAGACTCTAACCCCCTGATCATCCGGGTGGCCATGTTTTATCTACAGTTTCTGTTTGCCCCGAGTCCCCATGATTTCGACACCACCACCATCAAAACAATGATGGTGGTTGTTTATTGAAAGAAGAAAACGACACAAAACAAGCTTTAAAGCTTTTTCGAAAAGCTCATTGTCAAATTTTGTATTAACCATAAATTTCAACACACACCAAAAAATTTTTGTAAATAATAATAAAAACCATCCAAACAGTACCTAAATATAATAATAATAATAATAATAATGAATATTTAGGGCGCTTAATCTTAACAAAAGCCCTAAGCGCTTACAATCATGATAAAAACAATACTAACAAAATGAAAAGCTGGACAACACACAAAACACTCACACGAACTTAAGGTCAAACACACACACACACACACACACACACACACACACACACACCCACACAAACACACACACACACACACGCACACATGACTCAACGGATAACCTTTGCAGGAGGAGGATGAGAAAGATTATGTTTTGAAGAGAGTTGTTTTGAGGGAGGACTTGAAAGAAGAGAGGCTGTTTGAGGTTCGGAGTGCAGAAGGGAGGCCATTCCAGGAGGAGGGAGCTTGGAAAGAAAAAGAACGTTCGCCAAGAGTTCTGGCACGGAAACGGGGGATCTGCAGAACGTGAGTGTCAGAGGAGGAGCGAAGCAGTCTAGTGGGAGTATAAATCGATAGAAGATCAGAGAGAAATGATGGGGCCAAACCATTCAGCGACTTGTAACATAATAGAGAGAGTTTATACTCTATGCGCTTTTCAACAGGGAGCCAGTGGAGAGATTGAAGCAAAGGAGAAACATGAGAGGTCCTCGGGCATTTCAGGACGAGGCGAGCAGCATTATTTTGGACTTTCTGCAATTTAATCAGGAGATTTTGTGGGCAGCCAGCAAGGAGAGAATTACAGTAATCAAGTCTTGAAAGAACAAAGGCAGAAATGAGGGTTTTGGTGGCTTCTTCAGACAGAAGATGACGTACAGAACTGATGCGCCGAAGCTCCAAATAGCAAGCACGGCAGACAGAAGAAATTTGACTTTGAAAAGAGAGTGTCTGGTCCAGTACAACGCCTAGATTGCGCACGGTAGTAGAGGTCTGAATGAGAGAGTTTCCAAGTTGGACAGAAGTAGGGACAGAGATTGTAGACATGAGCCTTTTTGATAGAATGAAAATCAGTTCAGTTTTGTCGTTGTTTAGCTGGAGCTTGTTGTAAGTCATCCATGCCTTGATGTCAGAAATACATAGCTGTGTACGTTCAATGATGGAGGGGAGTAGAGAGATATCACCAGAGGTGTAGATTTGGTTGTCATCAGAGAAGCAGTGATGGTAAATGTCATGATGGGCCACAATGTCAGAAATAGGTTGAGTGTATAGAACAAAAAGAATGGGACCCAGAACAGATCCCTGGGGAACTCCATGCTTCAAATCGGCTGAACTTGAAGAGAAGCCGTTGACAGAGACAACTTGAGTACGACCGGAGAGGTACGAGTGAAACCATGTCAGTGCATTAAAAGAGATGCCAAAAGTATGTTGAAGTCTAGAGAGGAGGGTGGAGTGATCGATGGTATCAAAGGCAGAAGACAGGTCTAGAAGAGAGAGCAGAGAAACCTGACCACCATCAAGAGCAGATAGAAGATCGTTTACTATCTTCAATATGTTTGCATACATAAAAGCACATTACTACAACTGTGATAATCTGAATTCAATCTAAAAAAATGTATCAGCTTATCAAACATCTTTTGTCAAACTAAAATGAAAACAAACTTATAGGAGGGGGGGTGGGGGAGATGGGGAAAAAAAGAAAATGACCAACCGCTTGACGAGGATGCGGATGGGGTCTGTCATGAATTTGTTGGTCATCTCCAGGATTTCGTGAGGCAGGGTGGCCGAGATCAGGAGCACCTGGGTGGCAGGGGGCAGGTAGCGATAAACGTCGTAGATCTGTTCTTTGAAACCTGATAAACCAAAGGTAAATTTGTCAGAAATGAAGTTCAAGTTTCAATTTTAATTCCACAACTATAGTAAAACTTTCATTACTGAATTCTAGTCTCCATCATCCAATTAAGACAAAATCCATACATTTTAATTGTTCAACCCAAGAAGAGATAACCTTTTGACTTTTTTTTTTAAGGGGGGAGGGACATAAGAGCTAACTTTATCAGTTTATGACAACAACAAAAAGAAAAGATTAACAACCTTTAAATACGATTCATTTATTCAGTTTCAGGCTGTCTGGCTTCGAAAGATAAGTTCTGAGGACCTTTAAAATATTCAATCATAATGCTATTTCCACAACAATTTTAGATTTTTGCTATAAATGAAAATGTCTGTATGGAAGTGACATTACAGCCTGCTTGATTCTCATAAATATTTTGCAAATAATAGTTTGTTATTTGTTTGCTTGTTCCTTATATTTAAAGTTATAATAGACCAACAAGTAACAGATAATGCAGTCTACCCTCCCCAATCCCCCACCCCCCACACATACAAACACACACTTATAAATGGCAACATGCACCAGATAAACACCTGTAAAAACTAACAGGTGCTGCAATCAAGCTTTAACTGCAAAAGACTGATAAATTCATCTTAAACTAGTTCAAGGTATACAGAACCTGGGGCAGGAAATATCGGAGAGAATGTGAACGTCAACTGCTACCAACCTTTGTTGAGCATCTCGTCAGCTTCATCCAGGATCAACATCTTGATGGATCGTGTTCGCAGATTCCTTCTCTTGATCATGTCTAGGGGGAAAGTACAGAAATACAAGCCAGTGTTAAACCACTGTAATGGAAGCCCGATATGCAGAGATCAGCCATGTAAATTACTTTTTTCAAGCAAACTTTTCAATTGCTTAACCCCTTCACTGACACTGCCTGCCCTGTGTCTACTACAGGGTGTGTAATGACTAATGTCATTGATGATGTCATAACTTTTGGGGGCGGTGGGTGGATGCCTCGGGCCTCCATACGGGGAGCTGGACGACCCCACCCCCTCCATGAGGTCCTCCCCGTGGGGACACCAGGGGTCTTTTGCAAAAATAGTTCCCCCACCTTCTGGAAGTTCTGTGCTTGTAACTTCCGCTAACCTGCCACTCTATTTGACCCTTCCTTTTCCCTTTGCTTTCTATCAATTTGTTATCATCTATCTTTCTGACTCAGTTAAATATAAAAACCATCAGTAAGACAAGAAAATAGCATTTCAAGCAAGTAAATCAGTTATTGTTTTTTAATGCAAAATTATTAATCAATATAAAAAGAACAGGGGAGTTAATGAATGCAGAAGAAGTGGGAAGGTGACAAACTTCCAGCAGCAAGAACCACCATAAAACGACCCTTATTAATTTTATAAAATCCTTGCAAAAATTACCGAAGACTCTGCCTGGGGTTCCCGACACGATGTGCTGGCCGTAGTCCAGTTTTCTGATGTCTTCCCCGACGTTGGTGCCTCCGATGCAGGAGTGACACTGCACGTTCATGTAGTCCCCCAACGCCAGCATCACCTAAAAACAGTCCGTGCAAAAACCACGCCATGAAATAGTCACCCAACGCCAGCATCACCTAAAAAGTCCGTGCAAAAACCATGTCATGAAACAGTCCCAACGCCAGCATCACCTAAAAACAGTCCGTGCAAAAACCACGCCATGAAATAGTCCCCCAAGCCAGCATCACCTAAAAACAGTCTGTGCAAAAACCATGTCATGAAACAGTCCCAACGCCAGCATCACCTAAAAACAGTCTGTGCAAAAACCATGCCATGAAATAGTCCTGCAATGCATCACCTAAAACAGTCTGTGCAAAAACCACGCCATGAAATAGTCCCTCAATACCAGCATCACCTAAAAACAGTCCGTGCAAAAAACATGTTATGAAACAGTCCCAACGCCAGCATCACCTAAAAACAGTCCATGCAAAAACCATGTCATGAAATAGTCCCTCAATACCAGCATCACCTAAAAACAGTCCGTGCAAAAACCACGCCATGAAATAGTCCCCCAACGCCAGCATCACCTAAAAACAGTCCGTGCAAAAACCACACCATGAAATAGTCCCCCAACGCCAGAATCACCTAAAAACAGTCTGTGCAAAAACCACGTCATGAAATAGTCCCTCAAAGCCAGCATCACCTAAAAACAGTCCGTGCAAAAAACCAGAGAGCTTAATCTAGGATTTCTGAAAAAGGGGGGCAGTCCCCCCCTCATATCAAAGAAAGGAGGGCACTTCCCCCTATCCAACCCCACATCACATACATATTCTTCTTATTGTGCTTCAAACACAATGTACATTGCATCCCTGTCTCAATCTTCGTCAGCCACGGCCACTTTTTCAACCTGTCATTTTGGAACCGATGTTCCTTTGCACTGCCACTGTTGTCATTCCTTTCAGATGTTTTAGATGTAGAGGTCTTCACACTCGCTTGGAACAGGATTTTTTTTTTTCACTTTGCCTCCGCGAAAATCAAAATCAAACAGGGTCCCTGCCCACTTCATTTTGAAGAACATTCAAGATGGCGGCCGAAACTCTTGCAAATTCCTGTCGGTAGAACGAGAAGAACGCGATTGGTTGATTAACACTAACATTTTGTCAGAACCAATGAAATGTCGAGAAATCCTTCATTCCTGCTGGATACTTTCAGTTTGTCCAGACGACGGGCTTAGCAGACGACGAAGGTCTTCCCGCATCGATCGGTAAAAACTGCGGGCCGTTCTGCAAATGTGCGGGACTCGGCCCGCTCCCCGCGCCGATTATCGCGGAAAGGAACAAAATTTCGGGGGATTTTACCAATCCCGCGCTCTAGATTAAGCTCTGAAACCATGCCACGAAATAGTCCCCCAACGCCAGCATCACCTAAAAACAGTCCGTGCAAAAACCATGCCACGAAATAGTCCCCCAACGCGAGCATCACCTAAAAACAGTCCATGCAAAAACCATGCCAAGAAATAGTCCCCCAACGCCAGTTGTAAAGTTTTGTCAAATTACTAGTTTTATAACTTGAACTGTTTTTCAATGCATTTTACTGAACAAAAAAACAAAAACAAAAACATATAATTCCAAATACAATGTCGTGAAAACAAAAGCACCCTGCCCCTTTATCAATTTTCAAATAAAGTATTGAACAAAACTACACTACCGTGGCCCTTTACCTTCTGGATCTGTGTGGCTAACTCTCTGGTGGGGGACAGAATGAGGGCCTGCGTTTCTCGCATCTGGATGTCCAGACACTGCAGCACCGAGATGGAGAAGGTGGCCGTTTTCCCTGTCCCAGACTGCGCTCTGCAAACAGTACAAGTTCAACGTGAAATAGGAAGAGTCCATTTGTTCACATATTCTATGAGTAAAAAGATTCCACTAAATGGAATAGGGGGAAAAATACAGGAAAGCTCATTATTGTTATTGCAAAATCTATTTTGGGAAATATATTGCAAAATCTATTTTGGGAAATAATTTTGTGGGTGAAAGTCAGAAGGTACTATCAACCTTCTTTCTTCCTTTTATAATAGGACCTTCTGGCTTTCACCCGATGAATTGTGTATTTTGAGCGACATAAGTTTTTGTTCTCATTCTTTGTAGGATTACAAAAAAAGAGTAATCTAATACATAAACTCTTTGTGGGGTAAAGACTGATATATATGGCAAGTACAAAGTCATCTGTAACATTGAAAGTGAAACTGTGAAAGGGAGGTAATCGCTAAACAAAAAAAGTATGATTTTTTTTCTTCTCATTTTGTTTTCAACCATACATATTACCCCCCAAATTGTGTTGGGTTTTTTAAGTTAAAATTTAAAACTTTAGCTATGATAGTTTTAAAATGTAGTCTCACAACAATGATTTGCTATACTTACTGGGCAATCACATCTCTTCCTTTGACAATTGGTTTGATAGCTCTCTGTTGAATTGCTGATGGTTTTTCAAACCCTGTTAGGAAATAACAGAGCATATTAATATATATCAATATATCAAATATCAATCACCCAAAACCGTTATAGCAATCGTACTAAAAGTACATTAGTAAAAGGTAATGGCTATAGAGCCACCAGTAGCTCTAAAGAATGCAGGCTACAGAGCCGCCAGTTTTAACTTTTGGCGAAAAATGGAACTGAAAATAGAAAGAAGTCTGTGTGTAGACTGATACTCCTTGTTTATTCGCCCATAGCGGCTCTCTGTCTCTCTCTCTGTCTGTCTCTATGTATCAAGCCAAGGTCTATGTAGTGGGGGGTGTGTGTGTGTGTGTGTGTGTGTGTGTGTGTTTGTGAGTGTGTCAAAGTCAAAATTTCATTTTAAGATGGTACATTGAATAAGCAATAATGTTTGTTTTTTTTTACATCAAGCCATCTATAACACAAATAAATAATTAAATGACGAAAAATGGGCATGCAATAATTTAAAAAAAAAAAAAACAATAGCAAAAAAGCGTAAACACACTATATGCTTGCAAAATATGCCCGCACTCACACAACATGTACACTCCCCCCCCCCCCCCCCCCCCCCCCCCCCCCCTCTCTATCTCTCTCTCTCTCCCCCCACTCACTTTCACAATGTGTGTGTGTGTGTGTGTGTGCACACGCGTGTTTGTGTATGTGTGACTTTGTCAAGAGCTCTCTCTTGTCTTTTCTGCCTTGTCTGTCTGAATGTGTCTTTGTCTGTGTGTATGCCTTTGCTGTTTGTCTGTCAGTCAGTTTCTCTCTCTGTATCGCTGTTTCTCTCTTTTGTAGACTAATGTCTGTCTTTGACTCTTATTCTCCCTTGTCTCTCTGAGTCTGACTGTCTGTATCAGTATATATGTCTTTTTCAGTCTTGTCTATGTGATCAGTATGTGGCACAGATTTAAAAGTCAAAAGTCAAAAATACTTTATTATCACGTTAGGTAAAATTACAGTGTGGTCTTGCACAAGCACAATAGTCAATACAACCTGTATTACAAGCAAGGAAACACATTTGCATGTATTAAAAATGGAAACAAAACTAAGGAAAAATGAACACACACATACACACACAGACATACGGACAGACAGACACACACACATGCACGCACTCATGCACGCTCACACATACACTACTGTACAGGTTTTTAACATGACCAGATACACCTCTAAGCCTAAGGTAATGTATAATTCCTCATTATTTGGTCTTAGCAGAGATCTTGTTCAGAAGTTTGACTGACGTAGGGACAAAACTAGCTGAATTTCTAATTGTTCTACAACGAATAATGCGGAACCGTCTATCAGATGGCAATAGTTCATAGCAATGCGATAGAACATGACTTTGATCATTAGCGATCTCCATGGCTTTTCGAACTACACGTTTTTCATACAACAAACACAAACTGTCTTGTTTTCTACCCACGATCTTGCTACCAACATTCACAATCTTATTCAGAACACCCTTGGGTTTTACATTCAAGCCACTGTACCAACAAATGAATGAAAATGTTATAAATAAAAAATATAATAGATTCAAGAAAACAATGATAAAAGCTTTGGAGAAGATCTATGCTAACATTGAAAGATCTGAGCTTTCTCAGGCAGTACATCCTTGTCTGGCATTTCTTGGAAACATGATTAACATAAGAGCTAAAAGTAAACTTATTGTCTATGATTGTTCCCAGATACTTGTATTCATCTACCCTTTCAACTGTCACACCTTTGATTATGACTCTATATGAGATCTGGCATTGGTACTAGGTATTCCAAAGTCCTGCCTTGCAGCTGTGACAAACTGCCCAGAATGCCGATTTTTGCTTGTTTTCAACTTTCATTTTTTCCTTCCTGAATGAAAATTATGAATTAAAAACTCATACCAAATTGTACTTCTGTCTTTTGTGGTTCTATTGGTGTGCTTTTTATTCTTGTGTATGATGTGTTATTATTTTAAAACATTTGTTGAAAATACCAACCGTATTGCAGTTTTGGGCCGCCGACAGAGCCTTCTGACTAAGGCCGTCGGCACCCCCCGGCACTTCATGGCTTTGGATGAGCCTGCCCATTCACTCAATATTAACTAAAGTGGTTCTATCTAAAAGGAAATTGAATGCTCTTTAAAACCATGCACTTTTTGAAAGGGTTGGGTAATGTTAAGCTGGTTAAAATTTAGTTCAAACTTTTCAAAGTAAAATTTCTTATCGAAAATGACAACATTTTTGCGTAAAAGTTACACCGATCGAAAGCTTGGGGTTTTCTCTTCCCGTGACGACATGTTCTATTTGTATCCGACCAATGGGCACGCTCATCCACGAGCCCAAACTCCGCGAAGCGCGTGACGTCATTCATTCATTTACAACTGGCCAACAAAAATGGCGCACGCACGACAACGCTAACAGAGGCTCAGTTTCATCGCGAAAATATTGCCCATCTTGAAATTATCTACGATATTGATTCCATGCTAGGTGAGTATTGCTGTTTAAGATTGTTTTCGTGCATTTTTTATGCATGTATGATGTTGTAAAGTTTTGTATTTCCGTAAAACATGACATCGTTCTTGAGCTAGAAATCAAATCTTTGACACGGCGAGCACTATCGAAGCCGAGCTAATTTTTTCTCATCATGTAAACCGATTATAACCATTATAGATGTTTTGGGAAAAGCCTATTATTAACGCTTAAAGATGTAATTAGGAATAAAAATGGAAGATTTTAAAGAAATCGATCAAAATGTGAGATCACGTTATGTTGAAAAAATGGTCCGTCTGACTAGTTAAACTGAGTGACTTCCCTTGGCAATATTCTATTCTGTTTTTCGATCGGCCGCCTAGGATCAGAATTATATTTCCTCGTTTTTTACCCAATACTTATTCAAATCAGTAATTGTTTTGGTTAAAATTATTGTGCTACTAGACTTCTGCATGTACTTTGCAAAATATTCAACTGTTCGTTTCTGAATTGAAAATCTTAAGTCAGTAAAGTGAAGCATCTTGAACTTCAAGTTCAACCCAGATTGAGATTGAGAGGAATATTATGCTAGGCCTAAGGCTAAGCACTAAACGTTGTCTTGGCCTAGACCTACGGCTACCAACAAAATCGAAACTAGCTAATGATAAACAAAACTACAAAAAACAGTCAATTGTTTTCAATATTGTGTTTCAGCAACAATGAACAGATACTGGAGAATGCACACACACTAACAATACATTGAATGATTAATAAAGGTCTGCTGTTTCTCATTCACAAACATGAGATTTTGATTTCTGCACGCTTTATTTTTTACACACACTCACACAACAAGGAACTTAACTCAAGCACCTAGCAACCCAATAATAAACATACAATTAAAGACCCAACTGGGTTATATGCACACACACCACACACAGTGCATGTGGATGTACCTGAATTCAGACAATTTGATGCAGTTTCAGGCAACTGACTTCCTAAAACACTCTCTCTCTCTCTCTCTCTCTCTCTCTCTCATGTGGATGTACCAGAATTCTCTCTCTCTCTCTCTCTCTCTCTCTCTCTCTTTCTCTCTCTTGAACACACACACACACACTAAGGGGAGAGAGAGACTAAATATGCGCTTCAAAATTTAAAAACAAGAAGTTCAACAAAGACATAATATAATTATAATACTTTTATTAATAAGGAAGTCAGTTGCCTGAAACTTGAAACTGCATCAAATTGTCTGAATTCAGGTAATTTTGTTATTTGTTTTGCTCTGTGTTTTGTTTTATTAAACCTTTTATTTTGGGTTTCAATTTCGACTGTTTTAATTTGTTGTGACTTTTATTAATAGCTCACACACATGCAAATATGCATGCACATACGCACATAATCTTTCTCTCGTTCTGTGTGTGTGACTAAATTTATACAATGTTCTATTGCATTGCCTGACCTAGGGCCCAACATCAATGGTCGTCAACGACTGACAGGAGGTCAACTACCACCTGATGTGATTCATAATCACCGTACTGGGAGTGGGAGTGGGCCAATTAGGAGTTTTAAAATAAATGTTGGAGATTCGTTTCAGATTATTTAAATATTAGCTTCATTTTACTTTGTCTTTGAAAAAAAAAAGATGGGAAAATTATATTTCAGGTGGGAACAAAATTGGACTGTGGATTGAAGGGGGTTTTTCCCCTCAAGTTTAAGTTCATGTCAGGACTTCACAATAGAATCTTAACGCAAAGCAGTTGTGATGTCTTGCTTAGTTGCTATATAATGCTAAAGATGAAAATATATGGAAGTATTCATATTGGAAAATAAAAGTTAAATCAAAGAACTGACACATAAATTCTGTTTTATTATGTTGCAGGTGGCGAAATGGTTCCAAGATCTGATTCCTGGTTCCGGGTTTCCACCTGAACGTGCCAGGAACCTCTCAGGACTGAGGGAAATTCATCAGCTGTCAAAGCATTGCTTGCCTGCAGCCAAAGAATTTGATGTTATCACTTTAAATAATGATTAAGGCATAACTCGTTTCAAGTCTATGTCCATCATGCAAAAATATTAGTTTTTTTGTTCCCTGTTTTATTGTTGTCCGACAGCTAGTGAATGATCACTTGACGTCACGCGCTGCACGCCTTTTTGGCAATTGTTTGAGCATGCCCATAGGTCAGATAAAAATAGAACATGTTGTCACGGGAAGAAGAAACCCCAAGCTTTTGATCGATGTAACTTTTACGCAAAAAATGTATTTTCGATAAGACATTGATTTTATTTTGAACAGTTTGACCTAAATTTTAACCAGCTTAACATTGCCCCACCCTTTCAAACAGTACATGGTTTTAAAGAGCATTCAATTTTCTTTTAGATAGAACCACTTTAATTAATATTGAGTAAATGGGCACGCTCATCCAAAGCCATGAAGTGCCGGGGGGTGCCGACAGCCTTAGTCTGAATGCTTTGGCGGCGGCCAAAATCTCCAATACGGTTGGTATTTTCAACAAATATTTTAAACTAATTACACATCATAAACAAGAATAAAAAGCACACCAAAAAAACACAAAAGACAGAAGTACAGTTTGGTATGAGTTTTTATTCATAATTTTCATTCAGGAAGAGAAAAAAAAAGAAAGTTGAAAACAAAGCAAAAATCAGCATTCTGGGCAGTTTGTCACAGAGCTCTGCAAGGCTGGAACAGCAATACCTATAATGATAAAAGTATGTTTCTGTTGTTATTTTATGTAAATTGCAATCGAGAAGTTTATAAACTGAACATTTGACATATATTTCACACCTTATGCTTGAAATATAGATGTTTATGTAATGACGAAAATGTGAAAAAAATGCAAATTTGAATATTTTTGTAAACAAAAGCATTAAAATTTTAAATATGTTTGGTAAATTTAGCTCTTTTACTTGTTTTTAGAGTAGAGAACATTAAAAACTTGACAATTTGGTATAAAGGGCAATTCAATAGCATTAAAAATGACAAAGTCATATAGCAATTTGAAAAACCTTCAAAATTGATCGTTTTTGGCCAGGCGCTCAAATTCGATGATGTACCATTTTCATTGGACCAGCATGATGCAACTATCACAAACAGAGTTCTGAAAAAAATTGAGCATAATCTCTTTATCACTATAAAGTTGTACTCCAGATTTTGTAGTTATAGTACTGAAAACAACTGTGTACCAGACCTTTGAAATACCCCCATTGTGCGATTGTGTTCCAAGAATCTGTGGAAATAACGTACTTTTCGACCGAGTTTGGAGATTTACAACTTTTTTTGGTAAAGCATTTGATGTCAACAAATTTTGTGTGTTTGATTACCAGTATATAAAGATTAAAAACCTGAACTTTGAGATCTCTTGTGACTTTACGTTTTTTTGCTGTGTGCGAGTGAAAATGGCAAAAATATGTTGCCCAAAAATCACAAAAAACGTCATAACTTTTTTATTTTTTACCACACAGACTTGTTTTGGGTATCACATTAATCAGGATCAAAAGATCTATCAAACTGTAGTAACAGACAATGTGCAGCATGTATTATTGAAAACCCCTTTGGAATACCTATTGGTACCGGGGATTTTTTTTTGGGGGGCCTAATACAGTAATAGACTAATACTAATACTAATACTAGTAATACTAATAGCATCATAATCTTCAAAATGTAGTAAGTAGGAATCTAGGAAAGAAGAAAGAATGTTGTTCCACCGTTTGCACAGTCGCCGAGTTGGAACTGTTCGCTAGTAGTAGTATTGAGTAAAGCACTGCGACAAGCACGTGTATAAATTGTGCAACCTCTTAACTTAAGTCACTGCAATGTCTACTGAGACGGCGTGATATGAACTTATTGAAGACTTGAAGTTGAAGACTATAAAATAAAATATTCTGAAGCTTTGTGACAGAAAAGAGCACAGCCGATTGTTTCAGTCACCATATAAAAAAAGGTAAATAGTGGGGCCTAACGTTAGCTGTAAACGACGAGCAACGACGTTGCAACGTTGTTCCATCGTTTGCCGAGTCGGAACTGTTCGCTACGACGGCTAAGTATTGAGTAAAACAGTAACACGTGTATAAAATAAAATATTCTGAAACATACCGTATGCATATATTCCTCGTAAGAGCTCCTCTCGGAGGCCCATGTTGTCAAATGTGGGAGTAACATCCACATCTTCGCTTGTTTCAAATTCAATAGCCCGTAAATCTTCTTGAGTAACGCGTCGGGAACCTTGTGCCGCCATTGTTTTCTCTGTTGTGACAGTCCGACGGAAATATGAAGAGTTATCTTTTCTTCGACTAGTTGTCTTGAAAGTGAACCGACTACAAACACATTTTCTTTTTCTTTTTCACAATGTTTTAATCACTATGCACTGCCTATTTTATGAAAAACGTATAAAACAATTAAAATTGAATGTATTCAAACTAAAACGTTGTCGAGTGCATTGGTTTTATTTACAGTTTTATGGTTGTTTTGTTCGTTTCTGGTAAAGAGTGACAAGGGAAATAATTAATGTGGACTAGAGTTATCTTCTGCTTGGCCTCAACTCTCTTTTTTTCTTAGTTCAGCATAAACAACAATGAACGAAGTGGAAGTGTTTGTGGGTAACCACACAATTATTGATCCTGAGGTCTATAGCTTGTGGCTAAGGGGATATTCAGGTATAATAAGAATAATGGATTGGCTTATTTTTGTCCTCAAATGAGCGACTTATGGCGATTTTTGTCACGCCAGATGGCGTGACACTCGTGTGGGGCTAATCCTCTCTAAATTAAAACAATATTTACTTTTTGTCAAATCCTAATGAAATTTATGTCATTGGAAAGAGCCCGACAAGACCTTTAAAATGATACCCAAATTATCAAAAGTGGGAGTAACATCCAAATTTACGACGTTTTAAAATGATAGCTTTTTTTACATGAGCTATATTTTAAGAAAAAGTTGATCAAGGTTACCGGCCCTTACCAGGTAGGTAGGTAGGTGATGTAAGGCTATGCATAGGCCTCTCGGCCCTTATTATGCCCCTTCTCAAATGAATTTTTCTTTGACAAAATTTATTTAGTAGTTTGCGTCTCTTAAATCAAAAACTAATATCAATGATTTATCAATGATTTACCAAATTTTATACAAAGCACATTTAAAATATTTGCAGACGACACAAAGATTTATAAAGAATGACAACAGAAAAACAATACTAGAGTTATCAAAGCTTGACTTCAACTAACTTTTTTCCTCAGTTGGACAAACAACAATGAACGAAGTGGAAGTGTTTGTGGGTAACCACACAAATTGATGCTGAAGTTATGCATGTGGCAAAAATAATCAGGTATAATATGAATAATGGTTATGAAAATTGATCAAGATGAGCAACTTATAAATGCATGTACTGAGGAAAAAGATGGCGTGGAGTCGTATTTGACAATAATCTCTAAATTGATACACATATTCATAAAGGGATAAAAAGGCAAATCAGATTATGGGAATTGGAAAAAGAACATTCATTCCTTTGGATAAGGAAACATTTTTGTTACTATACAAAAATTGGTACGTTCACATTTAGAATATGGTAATATCATCTGGTACCCGTATTTAAAACGTCAAGGTCAGCTTCTATTGAAATAGGTACAGAGGAGAGCAAGGCTAAGCATATGGTTAAAAGTTGTAAAGATTTTGATTCAAGATAGATTTTGATTTTAAACCTTCATTCATTAAAAGGAAGACGTCTGTTAGGGGAGACCTTATATAAGATGTTATCAATGATTTACCAAAACAACTTAGATGACAAAGCATTGATGCATTTTTACACTGTCCATTTATAACAAGCACTAGAAATCAAAGATACAAAATTACTTATACAGCGTTCCAATACTAACTGACGTAAACCTATATTTTAGTGTGTCGAGTTGCTAACCTCTGGATGTTTACAAACACCTCCAGAATATGATTATGTTAAAAAGAGCACCAACACTAAATAATTTCAAAAATCTCCTTGACAAAGATGAAAATTTTAGTCAACTATTTTTTGAACATGATGATGGAATTACAATCATAATTTTAAAAGGCATGCTTATGCAAACAAAACAGTGTCAATGAAGGGACGTTTATAAGCCGCGAGGCTTAGGCTTGAGCCAGTCCCACACTGTACTATACTATAATACTATACTAATAAAAAGATAAATCTTTCAGATAATGGCTTTTTTATATATATATTTTTTTTTATTCATCAAAACATTTAAATTTTGTTATCAAATTTGGGTTTTCGTCCAAAAAAATTTTGAATTCATTAATGCTAGGTGCATTCTTTATGTTAATTGGTAGATCATTCCACATATGAACAACACGTATCAAGGTTTGGATGAATAAAACAGCCATAACTTATTTATTTTTTTACCAATAAACAAAACATTGGTGCCAAAATAAAGCTTATTCAAAGGGGCAACATCAACCCCAAACATTAGACAGGTTAGGCCTAAGCTTTTTGTGCGACTCACAAGATCACAACATCAACATGAACATGGCAGAAAACAACATGTCGGACAGGCTTCGACGTAACACCTCCCGCCTTGTGGAGACCTTGAGCAGCATTGAGCTTTATTCTGGATGCACCAAATGTGGTGTACTTGTAAAAAAATAATCAAATGTAACTAAGTATTTGTTTCAAAAAAGCAAGTAGTTACCGTTCAGAAATGGTAAACAAATGAACTGGACCCAAATATTGGATCGCTTGTCTCTCGCGATCGGCCGTCTTCACGTAAAAATAGATCGTTCCCGAATGACCGGGTAGGTGTCTGCTTCCACCAAGAAAAAAACTTGGATGGTCAGCGCCAAGAATAACCATCAATAAAAACAAGCAAAGGAAGTGACCGTTTGGCACATGGCCAAAATCGGGGCTCGGGATTTTGACAGAAAAAATCGCTACAGTTTGACCTAATTCCGTCGTTCCTTTCTCTATATTCTTAGTTGGGGATAAAGAAAGAGAGAGAAAGGGTGAGGTATCCCACCATCTCTCTCACTGCACCCAACTACGAAAATCATGTGATAAGCCCCTAGCAAAGATATTCTAAAAGGTTAAGATGGATTTCTTAAAAGCTCGGCGAACCGGGCTGATAGAGTTATCATTAGTGCGGACATGTACACTATTCACAGTAGAGGCTATCCCAAAACTCGCACTGGAACTTGAACGGAGAATTCAACTGGCCTATCGATGTGTAAAATGTGTCACGTTTCAAAGGGACATAACCAGTGTTTCTGTCCTCACTACTCATATATGGAAAAGAGACCGGATGTTTATCTTCCCCTGTACAGTCTTTGCCCCTAGTGCATTGACTGCCCTCTGGCTTGAGAAAAATCGCCATAGGTCGACCATTTCTCTAAACACTAAAGATTTTTTGTAAAATTCTTAACAATGTTTCTGCTGGTCTTCTTCCAATTAATTGGGGATACATGTTTCTTCTTCTTCTTTCTCTGAACATCCTACGTCATCATATTGACGGTTATGATACATTACAAACGGGGGTTTCCGGTATAAAAATCAATCTGTGGGGAGTAAGCGCTGCCCAGATGATCAGCTCCAGGGAAGGGGAACCCGGGAAGTGAGGGGGGAGGGAGGGGGAATAAATCTGGGCTTTGAAGGCCTCCACCGAGGCAGACGTCATTGCCTCAGGTGGAAGGCTGTTCCACTCACACACAGCCCTGGGGAAGAAAGAAAACTTCCTTGTTTTTGTTGCCGGAAGAAGATATGCTGCTGTGTGTGACAGTCTTGTCTGGCGTGATGGTGGATGGGTGTTGATGTCCACCTCTCCATGATAGTACTTGAAGAAGGTGGCCAGCCTTGCCGATCGTCGTCTGTCTTTCACTAGTTACAGTATTATTAGGTACTTTATGGTCACAGAGGCGTCTGTGAAATTCGGGTTGCTCCCACCTGGAGAGCGCGTCGCTGCCAGAGGCGCGCCACCCAATTTTTTTTTAATTTTTTTTTTTTTTTTTTCGGGTTTTTTTTGCATGCAATTTTCGTCACTGATGAGGGAGGGGTAGGTGGGGGGAAAATTTTGACCAAATGACAACTTTTTCGTTGCCACTGGGTTTAACGTATGCTAAGTGCATAGGCACACGGGACCTCGGTTTATCGTCTCATCCGAAAGACTCCACGTTCAGACCGTTAAGGCCTAGTGCAGAATGAGAGGAAAAAATCCCCTGTACCCAGGTTCGAACTCGGGTTTACTTGACACGAAGCGAACGCGATACCACTGTGCCACTCTACACCAGTGGGTCCCGGTGCAGAGCTCTCAGACATCATGTTGTCCACGCTCGATGTTTGGCGATGGCGGTTCACTACCCATCGAGCTGCACGACGTTGCACTTTCTCTAACTTGCCGATATTCTTGGCAGTGTGTGGTCCCAGACGGGTGCGGCATACTCAAAAGTGGGTCGTACCAAGGCCTTGTACGCTGTTTCCTTCACGGCGATGGAACCCATTTTTAAGTTCCTTCGAAGGAAGCCTAAGGTCTTGTGGGCTTTGTTTGCAGCATTATTGATGTGGGTGTCCCAGCTGAGATCGTGAGATATGGTGAAACCTAGGTACTTTGTCTCTTGCACCGTTTGTAGAGTCTGGCCATGGAGGTGGTAGGAGTCAGTCTGAATGTCCTTCTTCCTGGACACATGAACTGATGAAGGGTCTGGCATTTTGGGGGGTGGAATTTCATTTTCCAAGTTGACTCCCACTCTGCCATATAGTCCTGGTCTTTCTGGAGCGCCTCTTGTCACCCCAGCACGTGTGACCCATGGTCTCATGCCCCGCTAGATCCCCCCCCCACCCTTAATAACAGAACTAGTGAGCGCTGTAAATTGGTGCATACCGCGCCATTTATGACACGGATGCTGTTCCAAATTCCCCATGCTTTGCCCGGGTCATAGCAAGCTTGACAGCAAATTTTAGGCGATTCGGTTAAGAAACGGCGGATACTTGATGGTGTTTATCCTGCCCCACACTCTTATTATTATTATTATTCCTATTGAGGATGTTTGTCCTGCCACATGCCCAAATAATTGCCGATAAACGGCAGGTGGACATTACTGGAAGAAGAAGAAGTCTTCGTTTAGACTGCAATTGGCGCACAGGATGCGTGTGCACTATGTGAATTCGTGTCATTCATACCACCGGCACACACAGCCTTACAAATAGTGGGAACAGGGGTGGGCTTTAACGTGTGTGCAACATCTTGTACATGTATGTAAGCGTTCGCACACGGGACCTCGGTTTTTGAAAAGTCGCATCCGAAGGACTTTTTCCCCAACTGACGTCAGATACCCATTTACACCTCAGTTCTCATTCACCTGGCTGGAGTGAGGAAAATAGGAGTAAACTGCCTTTCCCAAGGACACACCACTGCGACCAGAGCTGGGTTCAAACCTGCGCACTCGCAGACCGGATGGATTACGGGCTAGTGACTCTAACCAACTGAGCCACAGCGGCTCCTAACACAGTAACAGTAATACTTCTTTCTTCTTTCACTTCACAACCACCATCATCATTTTGATGGTTTTGTTGTTATGCATGTGGGGGATTACTAGTATACTACTATTCTAGGCAGAAACTGTAGGTAGGAACAGAGCCACCCGGATGATTCGTGTTGATGTGGTTGAGGGGGAAAAGGGGATGAAAGCAAATGGGAACAGAGGGGTGATAGGAAGGGGGATAGAGGGTGGGCGGGATTGTGGAAAATTGGGGAATGGGTAGAAGGGTGAAAATAAAGTGAATAAGAGGACACGGGGGGGCGATGTTTGTTTATATTTGGGATTTTAAGCCTTCCACTGAAGCTGATGTGATTAAACTTGTCTTGCAGAAGGGAAGGAGGTACATTGAATGATGTGACTGTCTTGTTGGCGGGGTGAGGGGTGAGCTTATTCATATTTTTGTTTTCAAAATTTGGGGTAATTATTAGAGAGGTTTTTTAAATTGAATTGTGTCAGCTTTTGTGCAAGTCCCCCCCCCCCCCCTCCTTCCTTGAGCTGATCATCTGGGCAGCCACTTCTTCCCACCAGTGTTATTTTTGTTTATACTGGAAACCCCTATTTATGTATACATTTGAGTCGTCAACATGATGATGGTGGATGTTGGAGCAAAGAAGCAGAAGAAGAATTCCAAAACTTTGTTACAGTAGTCTGTTAGAAAAGAAAATTGTCTCTGTCCGCAAACTATGATTTTTGTTCATGTCTCATTGGGGTTTGTGTGTGTATGTTTCTGTGTTTGTGTGTCCCCCCAAAATCAGCCAATGAAGCTGCCAGCATGCTGCAGAAGCAGGAGTCGCTGCAGACCTTCCATGCCACGCTGGATGATCTGCTGAGCGACGTGCAGGACAACTATCGGCTGTTCAACGGTCTGGAGAGCATGCTCAAAAAGTCCCCACCTAGACTTCAAAACCAGCAGATTTACCAAATCGATGCAGCCACGCAGGCTATGCTCATTGAAAAGTAAGCTTCAAGGTCACAATTCAGCGATCACATTAACTAATAAATACCTGTGAAAGACTGTTTGCAAAACTGGGGGGGGGGGGGGGGGGGGGGGGGGGGGGGGGGGGGGGGGGGAATTGACCTGTCAGTCCTAGATCCTAGGGACTGATTTATTTTTGCAAGGACTGGTACACAGTTGTACTAGAGGTTTTGACATGATGGATTTGTAGGGGTTTCACTGGCTTTTGTGTTCTGGGACTGTTTCTAATACAAGTCATGGGTGGGAGTGGTTTTCAAAATTCCTAGCGTGATTGTTCTTATTGATTCCTATTTGTTGACGTTCAGACATTTCAATGGTGGTTATCATAAGTATACATATTTCAAGAATTTGTTTTCTTTCTTTTTTTAGTTTTATAGCTTTGTTGTTGCTGTTTTTTATGTGATTGTTTCACATATTCAGAGACTAAATTGTTTTATTTGAAGAAATTATAGCTGTGCCTTTGTTTGAAGTGTATTCACCCAAATGTAGATGTGTATTCATATTCTGTGTGCTTGCATGTAAGTGTGTGTGTATGTGTGACATATACATTTCAGTTATGAATTTGCCTTTTAGTTTTGTCAACACAACTGACAGACACAGTTTTTAAACATACTGCAATGTATTATTATATTTAACTAACTGAGTCATTATGTGTTTGTGTACCCATATCACAATAACATAATGAAATTTAATTTGTGTCAATAATTGCCATCGATGCATGGTTGATTTTCCACAATTATAAAAGAAAATGAACATAGCTTCAAAAATACATTTTATTTAAGCAAACATAAAGTCTTAGAAACTTTTGTTTGTTCCTGAATAATAAAAGATTCTCACGCACATGATAACGATAATGCCTCAAATCATTCTTTGTTTAACTTTTGTATTTTGCTTTCCTCTTTTCTCTGCATGTTGCAGGTATTACGGGTTTGACTCAGTAGTTGTCAGAGAGATACTCGGGAAGAAGCTGGCCGGCAGAACGCGGAAAGATCTTGATGATATTAGTGAACAGACAATAGTGCCATTACGAAGCTGTAGGAGACAGGTGGAGTGCTTTGCTCATTTTGGTTTCTTAGTTGTGGGTTTTTTTTTCATTTTTGTTCTTCTTTTTTTCTTTCAGTGTTGGGTATGTTTTGCTTGGGTTTGTTTTCCTGGTAGAATTCATTTTCTTGATGCTTGTAGTTTTTTTGTTTTAGTTTTTTTTAATTTGTTCTGTTTCTGCAGTTAGGGTGCCTGTTGTGGTGCGTTTGTATGTATAGTTTGTGTGTGTGGTGCGTGTATGTCCTGTGTGTGGTGTGTGTGTGTGTGGAGAGGGGGGCGGGAGCATGTGCGTCTGTGTGTAAGAAATTTTCTTTTAATCTGTCCATGTCAAAAAAAGCTATTGTATTGTAAGCAAAGCCAATGGCCATTTTGTAAAAACAAAAACATTAATGTGCATTTATTGAAATGTCAGTCATTGACTGCATACATAATGCCACCTGTTTGTTCTTTTGCTTTATGATTTATCCAGTTTCAGATGTCTTTTGCTAACTTTGAGTTATCAGAGGATATATTTACAAGTCATTTGTTTTTGCAGTTTGACAACATCAAGCGAGTGTTCAAGACTGTTGAGGAGATGAAGGGATACTTGGTGGAGAACATACGCACGCACTTTCTCTTACCAGAGACTCTGGCCAGGTATGGAACAGTCTGGAAATGCTTGTTGTGGCAATCATTTTGCAAATATTCGAGGGCTGCCTGGCAAAACTGTCTCAAAAAGAAGAAATGATGCAATGCCGGTAATTGGTGTTCTGTTGTCACATCAACCATAGCACTTTCAGGATGTGTTTTTTTATCCTGTTAGGTTTGTTTGTCTGTTTATCTGTAAGCAAAATAAATATACTATAATTATTACTATAAAACTAAAAGTAACAAGTTTAGTCAAGGGTTGCTTAAAAAGAAAATTGAAATATTTTGACTTTAACTTTGGATTAAGTTTGGAGTGCCATATGGATACAGGGTGTGTGTGCATGCATGTGTGTGGGTGTGCTTGCGTGCATGTCTATGTGATTATTGTTACCCGACAGGCTTGTTAAAAAAATACTGTGGCACATTTTGATGGACGTTTGTTGATAATTCCCAGCTATAACTAATCTTTTAAATTTCAGTGCTTAGTTATAGTCATAATTTATATTCTGGTGTTGTTAATTTTTCAGAGGGGTGTGTGCGTATGGATTAACAGATACTTTTCACAAATGAAGACTAGCTCCTGTGTATACTAAGGATTTCGTTGTTCAAGCAAAATACCTGAGTCGTCTCCCTTGCCTGAGGTTTTCACTTTGTTAATGTTCTCTAGCTGTTTTTGAAGCAAAGGTCTTTTTGTTCCCAGGGACTATGCTGCCATCACCTTCATAGCCAACAACCGTTTCGAGACTGGAAAGAAGAAACTGGGCTACCTGAGCTTCAGGGATTTTGCTGTGTGTGCCTCGCACATGATCACCAACTGGTCCTACAGCTCTGTTGGTGGGTCGTGGTGTGTTGTGTGATGCATGTGTGTAGAGGGGTGGGGATGGGAGAGAGGTGTCTGTGGGCACCGGAGGAGAGGGGTAGGGGGGATGTGTGTGTATGTTGTGCGTGTGAGTGTGTGGGTTTTGTGTGTGTGTGTCTGTGTGTGTGTCAAGTCAAAAGGATTTCTGTTGAGAGTTAAAGAATAAGCTGACAAATGCGAGGGGGGTTTGATATTGTTTTTTGTTTGTTTGTTTGTTGTTGTTTGTCCTGCCCTCATAAAATGATACACACATCATTAAAGAAGCAAAATGAAAGAAAAAAAAGTGTTTGCATTCATTTGTGCATGCTTGTGTGTGTGTATGTGTGTGCCTTCGTACATGTGTAGAATGCAAGAACCATGAGGACATGGACGTGGACTTGGACAGGAACTTTCTGCTGATGTTGCGTGAGCTGAAGGCGCTTGTGGAAAGGGACTGTCTGGAAGAGCACCGCACCCTCATGCTCAGAGACACCCACGGCTTTGCTGATGCTGTCAGGGTGCAGCTAGGTGATCATTTCAGGGTGAGGATTAGCTGTAGACGCTTCGCACAGAACCCCATTTCAAGTCCTACTACTTTGCGCCTATTTTTAACACTCGTTACCAGTATAACCAAATCCAAAGTTTTTATCCCTTATTTTGTTGTAGTGCAGCATTTGTGAGATCTTTCCCTAACTTTAACTACAATCTGTGAGAAAAGTATTTGCCTGTATGAAAGAAAAGAACTTGAAACAAGTACATGGTCCAGACTAAAAATAGCTCACTGAAGAAAACTAAAACCAGTCACAATGTGGCGAATGAGGCTTTATGCTGAAAATTCTCTGCCCCTGACTCATGTACTGAATTGCATGTGCCCCCTACATAAAATTATCGCCCTTGCGCATCGCCCAGAAGTAGTATAAAACCCTATTTGTGTGCTGCGTTCACTGTGTCTATTAATCTACGTTGTGTCGTAACTTTACCATGTCAGACGTGCAAGCTACAATCTGTTTGCTCAGTATGCCTGTGTATATTGATTTTGTATGTGTTGCAAGGCTCATTTCATGTCCTATTCTGTGTCATATGCATTTGGCATCAAGATTTACAGATGATGTGCAATTTCAGAGAATATATTTTGAAATCGGCTGACAAAGGATTTGTCCCTCGTAGCAGAGTTTTGCCCTTTCTTTGCTGAACTCGATTGTTGTTGTTTTTTAAATGGCATTTTTACGAGAGTGTGTGTGTGTGATGAACATAAATCATGAATTCATTGGCATAAAATTGCTTTTCTAGTACTGTAGTAGGTAGCTTTCTTGAATATACACGTATTTTGTTTTTGTTTTTTTCCAGACCTTATCCAAAACCATCATCAACATTGCTTATGGATTGAACCACAACAGGGAGTCCAAGGATATCTTCATTGATCTGTTTGAAAAAGTGGGTACATTTGGACATTTTCAGGGGGTTTGTTAAAAAAGACAAAGCTGGGTCAAATATCGACTAAATGCATGCCTTTTGTACCCATAGCATTCCAGATACCCCTTTCTTTGGTGATCACTTTGGTGATAAACATGTTTTCAGTTCTTTAATTGTTCTGTGCGTTTCCTTTACACAGGAGTGATCTTTAGTATAAACTATCATCTATTAATACAATTTTCTGCATCCAAACATTATTTATGAGCACACACACACACATACACAGAGGCATGCACACACACACACACACACACATTAACCACCATTAAGAGTGACACAAATTGCTGACCCATATAAGACTAGTCAAGTCTGCTCTTTTGCAACTCTAGTTATCTGCCTTAAAAGCTTATTATTATTATTACTGTGTTCCTCCACAGCTAATTGAGCCTTGCCTGCAGAGCCAGTGGAGCTGCACTGATGTCCAGTCTGTGTTGACCGCTTACAAAGAGACTGCACTGCAGACAGACTTCTTCAGGTCAGACCATAATAACTCCACACAAACAAACTGAGATAGAGAAGAGATAGACACAGAGAGAGAGTGGCATTTCTTTTTCATTGTGTTATCATTTTATTACAACAGAACATTGACATCAGACTGGGTCAGTGGGTGAAATATCAATAGGATCCACTGTTTTGTCAAGTTAAATTTTATTGGTACCATCGACTGTTTTGTGACAAACTAATCAAGTTCCGCATTTACAAGTTACGGGCTTTAATGCGCATCATATTACAAAGCACACCCCTTGAATTTTATATAAAAATCTGATGTTGTTATAACAGTTTCTTACTGCATTATTAGTCATATTATATGACACAGATATCTCAGTTTACACTATAAAGTGTGATTACTATTGTTTTCATTTTGAAAGAGGTAGAGTAACTTTTTTATACAGTAGAAAAAAGCTGAATAAATTTATATTGTATAGAAGTCCACCTGGACAAAAGAAGAAAGGCCAGTCTAAGACTAGACCAGATTGTTAGTGTGTGTGTCTTATGGTGTGTGTGTCACTGTATGTGAATATTTGTTGTGTGAGGGTAGAAATGTATTTACATTAATGTGTGTGTATATGCATGTGTTTGTGTGCAGGGTGTCCCCCCAGATGCAGCCTGTGTGGGAACGTTACATGGGCACAGTGATTGCCTGTGTGATCAGGATGTACCCCAGAACATGACCATTTCCTTCTCACTGGACATGTATCATTGATCACAATTTCACCAACACTGCCATCATCTGTTGCATAGGCACAGTATACGTGAACGATGTCTTGAGATAAAACTCCCATTCAGTCACTGATGCCTGCTGGAATTGAGCGGCCACTGCTCGTCTTTTTTGTTCCTGTTGATTCAGCGTCACATGGGGATCTGCTGAACAGGCCTGGCTGTAGATTGGGGGGGGGGGGGGGGGGGGGGTGTTTACCTTCAGACCTCAACCACAACAAATAAAAAAATCGAACTGTAGGTGTGGATACTAAATGGAAGAAAAGGAAGAAGAGACCCAAGTGGAAAAGCTATGGTTGTGCACAATTTCTATGAGTTGTTCAAGTTACATTGTTACATTGTGCAAAAGATGCAAGATTGCTTTCCATGGATGATTTGTGTTGAGAACATAGCTCACCTTCTATTATCAGACTTCAAAGCTTGATTAATCTGTTCATTTTCACACACACACACACACACACAAAGGAGGGAAGAGAGAGAGATGCATACAACAGACACAACAGGAAAGCACGTGTTAAAAACAAACAATCAAACACAAAATACATGTATCAACTAATCTAATGAATGATCTCAAATTTCTTGATAGTGAAGGCTCAGTGGAGCATGTTTACTCATAAATTTTAACAGAATCGCTAGACTGTGATGATTTGGAATGAAGCCGGGCTGAGTAATAGAACTGGTGATATGACTGGGTGTTTTTTTTTATCTGTGGCAGAAGATGATTCATTAGCATAAAGAAGCTTAATAAAATAAAATAAATGTTAAGCTACTTTTATAACTAATGATTGGTTTGTTTTTTGTTGGTTTTATTTCTCTCTCTCTGTGTTTTATAAAATAAAATTTAAAATACTTGCATATTACCATTTATTCATTTTATTTGCAAATACAATGTACAATTGTAATTTTGCAAACATCTTTATTACCTTGTGATCTTTTCTTTTTCTATGTAAGAACTGTTAATTATTTATCTGCAGTACTTTTTAAGAAATATTGTTCTTTTGAATGCTTATTTTGGCATTCCATTCCAGTGTGTACACTGCAGGATTGTGTGTGATGTGTTGTGGTTGAATCTGTGCTCTTGCGCGTTTGTGTGTGCGTGCGTGTGTGTGTGTGTGACTCTTCATGTCTTTGTGTATTTTTGCATTGTGGTGTGTATGTGTGAGAGTTATGCATGTTTATATGTTTTTACGTGTATTTGTAAAGCGCTGTGAGTAGGATTTTTTTTTTCTAGTAAGGAGCTATATAAATAGCCATTACTTTTTTTAAAAATTATTTCATGTAATTGTGATAATGTGTGTGGTGATAAGCCTGTTTTCTTAGCCAAGTAAGAAAATAATTGGCAGTTTGAACAAATATTTTGAACTAATTTTCTGTACAGTGCACAAGAGAGGATATTAGCCGTTTTATCGAAGCCGGTTTGCAAGAGTGAATGCGCTTGTTTATCTCTAGCGCGCGGAGTCGCGAAAAGTGATCTACTCACTTCCGAGCCGATGGGGCTGAATGTTTGCCTGACGACAAGTAATGGGCAAAGAACAACCAAAGATGTGCGTGCAGCTTGCAGATCTCGCATTAATCTCTGACACACAATTTTTGTCACTGATTTTTTTTAATTAATCAGCTCTACTTTTACACAACACTGTGTGTTTCTCATAACAGATCACGATCTTATTTGTTTGGCTCAGTTGTGATTATTTATTCGATCACAAACCCTGCAACTGAGCAAACTCATACTGTCTTGCACGAAAAAGCCACAGAACATAACTTTTTTCATTAGCTTAGGCGGTTCCTTTTCTATTATGTTTCATAATGTTGGGTGTCCGCTGATCGGGACCTGACTGGCTGGGTCACTTAGCTTAGAGTGAAGGTAGCTGCTCCATTCAGCATCACGTTGGGTGCCCGCTGAAAGGATCCTGACTGGCTGGGTCACTTAGCTTAGGGTGATGATGCTCTTTCTCTCAGTGCTTAAAGTCAGTGTTTATCCCAGGATAGTTAGGGAAGGGGGCAGTTAGGTAGGCTTCGTTACATTTTTTTTTTCAAAACGGTTTTGGTAAAAGTGAAATACATTTGCCTGCTATTGTGATCATGAAACCACGCCCAAAAAAATTACATACACGTTTGCCTATTCAAAACACGTTTGCCTAGTAGTGAGGAAGGGGGGAGGTTCGTACGAAAAGGTTTTGAGACTTTCGGGGCTGGTATGATTTTATTCAAAATTAATGTGCATGCACAGGTGTACTTTGCTTTATAACAGCATTAAATACAAATACACTGACACAACAAAGTAAGACGTATTCACATTATTTTAACCAACACTATCCGGGTATCCCCACAAATCCTCTCAATTTCAGACAAAATTTAAAAATAATTTGTATGATTCAATCTCATTCCCAGTATGTTGCACTACCAATGATGTCAATTATTCACTGATTCTCATGTTCCCTCCCATGTGCCTGTAATCTTTAGGACTGCAGGATGTAAAGGAGAAATTTGCTATTCACGCTTTTAAAAAAAAGAGGGTTATTTTGGATTTTCAAAGGGTATACAAACAGCAAGTTTGTAACAAGAAAGTGTACTGCATACTGATATTTCTCCTGGGGCGTTGAAATGGTGTGCAAATTATGAAATGTGTAGTAAGAAAATGTACTTTACTTCCACCCCTCTCCCAGTGCTTGAAATAAGAAACTGTGCATAAGCCATCACCCCAACAACCTGGGATAGTGCACCCAGTACTCAGAAGTGAAATAGTACACGCTAAGACATTGTTTGGCCTGCGCTAGATCTATTTATTTAAAAACAAATAATAACAAAATAAATAATAAATAATGTATTAAAAGAACTTAATCAGCTTTTAAGCCCAAAACAAGTCACTCTTTCCATTACAACACAACTGTTGTAAGTAGGCCTACAACATACAATTAAATTACATGGTTATGGAATCCACAACAATTTACTTAATATGGATAGAAGACTTTTCATGTAACAGAACTCAGTATTGTAATAGTAAAGATGTGAAATCAGTCTGTAGGCTGCACATGTTAGCAGTAGTGTTCCTCAAGGTAGTATTCTAGGTCCTTTTTTTAAAAACTTATTTTATGGATGCCTAGAGAGAGAGAAAAATAGAGATTTTACGCCTTCTGAAACAATGGATGCCTAGGTGTCTGTCACTGTTTTACAGCTTCTATCACCTACCACCACTGAAAACAAATTTCAGTCCAGCCCTGTAGTTCTAAGTAGAATAGCAGTAGCTTTATCTGCTATGTGAAAGTCATAGTCAGCTGACTCAGTCAGTGACACACACGCACACACTGTGACACACACACGATACATTGTTTGTCTTTTTTTTATATATAGATGCCTAGGTGTCGGTCACTGCTTCACAGCTTCTATCACCTACCACCAATGAAAACAAATTTCAGTCCAGCCCTGTAAAAGTAGAATAGCAGTCGCTTTATCTGCTATGAAAAGGTTATAGTCAGACACAACTGACTCAGTCAGTGACACACACACATGATAAATTGTTTGTCTTTACAATATACGACTGTATACCCTCTCGACCTTCACGCGCCTCTGTGTGTGCGTGTGCGTGTGAGTTGTGTTGTGTGTGTGTGCGAGTTGTGGTGTGTGTGTGTGAGTGAGTTGGTGACCCAGTATTTCTCACCACCACTATGAAGCACATTTTTGTCGCTTATTTTTAAATTTTTATCTGGAAGGACCAACGTCCTAGTCGTGGATTTTAAAAAGGCCTTTGATAAGATTTATCACTATCTCCTTATGAATAATTTCGCCACTATGGGATCAGAAGTTCAGTCAATAGATTAATTGAGAGCTTCCTTGCAGGCAGGCAGGAAAAAATAGTTGTTGATTGAGCTGCATCCGAAGCTATCCCTGTAGAATCAGGAGTCCCCCAAGGATCTGTGCTTGGGCCGACCCTTTTCCTGTTGGCATCAATGGTCTTTCGAGGCAACTATCTTCCAACTTCCTTTCTCTTTGTGGACTCTGTCACCGAGCTGTGGACCCTCCCAGAGACCTCAATGATCTCCAACCAGACCTAAATGAATTAGCATCATGGGAAAACAAATGGATGTCCTTCCATCCCGACAAATGCAAGAGCCTCCATGTGGTCAGGAAGAAAAATCCCCTGATAAAGAACTACCAACTATATGGCCAGGACCTGGATTGGATAGAGATGAAAATAAATGTCTGGGCTTTACAATATCACAAGACCTTAGATGGGACACCCACATCTCAAATGTGCGCAGCAAAGTCAGTAAGACCCTTGGCTTCCTCCATCGCAACTTAAAAGTAGAGTTAGTCAACATCAAGGAATTTGCATATAAGGCAAGTAGTAAAAGGCTTATAATTATGTCACTGGTTAACCCATTCTAGAAAGGTGCCTGCTATGCCATAGCATTGCCTCTTTAAACTGATGTAAAACTATATATATATATCTCTCTGTACATGTGTGCGTGTGTCACTGTGCGAGCCCCTTCCCCCATCCGCCCCACTTTACTCCCACCCTTCTAGTTCTACCCATTCCCAAATCATAGTGAAAATCCTTCATCCACGACCCACCCACCCTCTAGTAGAATCCCCCGTTTGCTTGCATGCCCCCTTTCCCCTCAACCATATCAAAATTCAAACTCAGATTATTTTATTTGTTGTAAAACCATCAAAGGAATTATCGAACAAACCAAAGCATACGGCGCTCTCGCCACACCGTAATTATTTACACAGATGTGGTAAACAGTAAACACATAGGCCTACCATGAAAAGAAACAAAACAAAAAGCGCAGGGTAAAAAAACAAAAAGCGCAGGGTAAAGATGGTGACAAAGTAAATGTTATTGAAGCAAATAAGGAGTAGTAAAACTCGCGTAATCACGTATAGGAACAGCAAAACATTCATGTTCGTATCAACATCGCGATTTATCGTCAGAAGTGGCGTCTGCGACGCAAACAGAAACAGGAAAGTCGATCTACTATCTACTACTATAATCTACGGTAGCTGCCCAACTCGCCACCGGAAGTTATAGCAAACAAAGGGACTGTATCAGTGAGCCACCAAACCAAGGGAAGTAACAACCCCACCTAAAACGGCTAATAGAGCAATGCAACTAATCAACAGGGTTTTTTAATGACCAAGTAACATCCCAAGTTCTTGTTATAAAGGGATTGTTTTACTGAATAGACAACAAAATATGTCCCATATGTGCCTTCCTAGGTCGAGAGGACGTAAAGCCCAAAATTCTGTTCATTCATAGACAACAAAATGCAACAAGACAAAAACATCACCCTAACCAAATACACCACATCCACCTCTCAAGTCTTGACAGTTTAGTGTCAAATGGAATAACGTCGTGATTTTTTTCTCACACATATTTATTGCAAGAGAATGGCTCAGAACAGACAGTATTGCTCTATATCATTATTAGTTTCCTGTGAACTCTTTTATCACTCGCATGAAGAAGGAAGTTGTTTTTCTGTCGTTTAAAGTTGGTGCTTTTTTTCCCAATCTATACAGAGATGTTTCAGGGACTAAAGTACAGTTGCGTTTTACGGTGCTTACATTTTGTTTTGTGTCCTTCAGAACAATTCTGAGAACATTGTTTTACAACTGACTGAATCTATTCTTGTATGTAAAAACAGTTAAACCACATTGGAGAGAGAGAGTGTGTGTGTGTGTGTATGTGTGTGTGTGAAATTTAAAATAAAAAAAATTATTCATTGATGTTACTGTGTACGGTAAGAATCTTTAGTCAAGATGGATAATATAGTGCATGTGTTCTTGTTTGGAACGCACTCAATTGTTGTAGTATTGATCCTTTAATTTTTTTTAAAGCAAATAAACATATTGAAGGATTAATCAGCACCTTCACATTCTGTTTGTGGAATATTAATGAAAAAAGGTTGTAACTGGGTATATGTATAAAGGAAAATATATGAATAACAAAACATTATCGCTCAGTTAGTTTTGTATTGTGTTACCCTTATTATCTAACAGAATCATCTCTGTGAAATTTGGGCTGCTTTCACCTGAAGAGTGTTGGCGCTGGTGCAATGGTGCAATGCCACCTGTATTTCTTTCCCATGGTGTTTTTCATGTGTGTGACGTCTAGGGGAGGGGGCAGAATGTTTTACCAATTAAGAGCTCCTTTGTTGCTACTAACTGGTTCTTTTATGTGCGCAATGTGCGTGAGCACACAGGACCTTGGTTTTATTGTCTCTTGCGAAAGGCTTAGCGCTCAGACCATAAGGTCTAGTGGAGTGTGACTGATATGCTGGAGCAGTAAGGGTGGCCCACACTCAAGCACCGCAGGAAAACAGCTGGCTCATAATGCTGTATAAGATCTTGAACGGCATTGTCAGTCAATAACACCAGACAGCCCAGCACCAAGCTGCCAAAGAAGAGGACACACCCAACAACTTTCCACCATCCAGTGCCAAACTGAATACAGGAGTAGTTCTTTTTTTTCCTTAGACTATCAAAGACTGGAACATGTAACCTGAGGAGGCAGTGTCTGCCGCTACACCCAGCTCGTTCCAGTCTTCTGTCAAACCACTGTAATACCCTTTATAAAAAAATTATAAAAATTAGCTTAAGGGTTCCTGTTCCTGTCGATTTAGCATCATGCCAAGCTCCCGCTTAATGGGTCTTAGCTGGCTGGGTCACTGTAATTAGGGCTTGTTTTGTTCTGTGTACAACCTTCGGACATCAACCAAAACAATATACTTTAAAAAATCTAACTGTTGATTGTGGATACTTAATGGAAGAAGAAGAAGAAGAAATGTAAGCTGAAAAAAATGATGTGGTTGAGTAATGAAATATGTACTGTTGCTACAGGGGGACTGTGTTCTCTCAGAACCATCCTACCATTATTTTCTACAAATTACAAATACAGTATTTCATAAAAGACGTCACACACAAATCAATTTGTTTTTCAAATAATTTGAATGCCTTCCATTTCAATTGCTTGTTTTATCCACAGTAAACATGATAAACACAACATCAGAAAGAAAAAAAAATTAAGATACAAGATGTTACTTCAGTACTTGACTCATAAACTTAACATTGTTCAAATTCACATAGAAAAATATTTACATTAACCCTTCCACCGCCAATGTCACAATTTTCCATTACCATGTTTGAGAAATGTCTACATTACTCTAAGGCAATACATTATTGTCAGTTATCCAATTTAAATTTCAAACTAAGTTTCATGAGGCCTTCCATGTCGCAGATGATCCAGTATTTGCCAAAATATTTTTTTATGGATATGTTAAACATCTGAACAAATCATTGTTATATCACATTTGTATCCATCATAACTGTGGATGATAACCTGGTTTTGTCAAACACAAGACTTGCTTGCTTTACAGGATAACAAAATAATAACACACACACGACAAATAAATATCAACCCCCAAAAAATCAAACAAGTTCATATTGCACAAGTTGGTGATCACCAACACAGGTTAGTCTTCAAACAAAAAAAAGTTTGATGAATGAAGAAGTTGGTTTTTTTTAAATGCACATGCAATTAAAAAAAAAGAGTTTGGCACATCAAAGAAGTACAGAAAACATTCTTAGGTAAAATATAACTTGTTGCAGAAAATATAACTTGTTGCAGATCAAATTAAAATTGTATACAAAAAAATAAACTTGTCAAACCTGCTGACTAAAAAAAAAGATGCTTTAAACAAAGGAACAATTTAAAACAAACAAACCAATTCTCAAACCAACCCATACAAGAAAAACATCTTTAAGCCGTAAGATCAGGAAGTGCAGGGTCTCTGTCCACAGCAAGCCATGCAATTCCATCCGCAGCAAGCCTGTGGCTCCCAAGGACAAAACCGACAAGCTCGATTGCGAGAACTGTGACAAGGGGGTGTATATCAGAGAGACAGAAAGAAGCCTCAGAAAGAGATTCACAGAGAACAAACGGGAGTGCTCACCAGTTGCGTCCCACATGGCCAACTATGACCACCAATTCTCTCCTGACAACATCACTGTGCTGGACCGAGACAGCAGATGGTTCCAGAGGCCATCCACATCGCGGCCGCCAAGCTTACGCTGAACCGGGACCGTGGGAGACATATCCTGCCCTCAGCATATTCTTCCCTGGTTCAGTCATGCGCCGTGGGTGCAGCCTTGAGCTGTACTCACAATCGCATGCACTGAACCACCAGCAGACAACGCTGACGAAGGGAGCGAAATGCCCCCGAAAGCTCCGAAGTAAGCTTATTTCTTTTGCTTGAGTGTTTGTGGTTAAAATTCTTCTAATAATAACAAAAAAAATTCTGTGTTGCCTATCTTTCTTTGACTTGTCACAAAGTTTAAAACAAACCCTCAAAAAGTAAACAAAAATTCTGTACTGTCTAAGGTTTAAAACAAACACTAAAAAGAAGTAGAAAAAAATATTTCCTTCTTTCTTTAAGGTTTAACACAAACCCTCAAAAAATGGAGAGAAAAAAGCAACTTTCCTTCTGCATAGTCTTTCTTTGACTTATCACAAGGTTTAATACACCCTACAAAAATCAATACAAAATAGAACAGAACTTTCCTTCTGTGTTGTCTTTCTTTCAATTATCACAAGGTTTAAAACAAATACTCAAAAAAAAGTTGTAAAGCAACATTCCTTATGTCCTTTCTTTCTTTCTTTGACTTGTCACAAGGTTTAAAACCAACCCTTAAAATATGAAATTAAAAGCAACTTTCCTTCTGTACTGTTTTTTTCTTTCTTTGACCTCTGTCACAAGGTTTAAAACCAAACTGAAAAAGGCAACTTTCCTTCTGTATTTTTTTCTCTTTTTTTCTTTGACCTGTCAAGGTTTAAAACCAACCCTCAAAAAATGAAAAAGGCAACTTTCCTTCTGTATTTTTTTCTTTGACCTGTCAAGGTTTAAAGTCTTCTAGCACCATGGGTGAACACATTCGCCCAGTGCATCACACTTCACTCCCACCAAATGCAAAGACTTTTACAGCCAAATACCCTGCACGTGCCATGCGTTTGTCTGCTTTCAGAGATTATGTCAGTGATTTTTCCATTAAAGCAACACAAGCGCACTTGATAAAATAGTTAATCCCTTCTTGTCGATTGAGACAAGGACAACCAGGAACGTAAAAAAAATACATGACGCTAGAAGAGTTAAAACCAACCCTCAAAAAATGAAAAAGGCAACTTTCCTTCTATACTGTTTTTTTTCTTTCTTTGACCTGTCACAGGGTTTAAAACCAACCCTCAAAAACTGAAAAGAAAAGCAGCTTTCCTTCTGTTCTTTCTTTGACTTGTCACAAGGTTTAAAACAAACCTCCCAAAATGGAGAATAAAACCAACTTTCCTTCCGTTGTTTTTTTACTTATGATTTATGATCTTTCTTTTGACTTGTCACAAGGTTTAGAACCCTCCCCAAAAAATGTTTAAGGCAACTTTCCTTCTGCCTTTCTTCCTTTGACTTGTCACAAAAGTTACAACAAAGCTGAAAAGTCTTTTCAAGTTTTACAAGGTAAAAGTGCGGGCTATCTTTTCAACTCGTGTTCAAATATTTCCCCCCAAGTGAGCACGTCCATGGGACAGAAGGCTTTTGCGGGCACTTCATCTAGGCATCTGATGTTGCTGACCTTTCCCAGGAGCCACTGCCGCTTGGTGAACCGATAGCCGTAGTTGTCTATGTACACTTCCTGAAAACAAACCAAAATCGCAGGATTAACATTTCATGTTGTCAGGTACTTTGGTACTGTAGCTGAAATTGACTACCAAAAGAAACTGATCATTTATATGCTAGTGTACAAAAATAACCTGGTCTTTGTTATTGTTTGTTTGTTTGTTTGTTTGTTTGTTTGTTTATGAACCCTGGCTAAAAGACTCCAGGGATCATCCCAACAGCCGGAGCACTTGAACACCATGGTACAAATGCATCAGCCAGGGATGAGAACATTACGTGTGTGACCGTTTTTGATTACCATGCCACATGGGCAGCCACACTCCATCTTCTGGGGAGTCTCTGTTATTGATAAGCTTGAATAAAGACAATTAAAGAAGCGTTGTTCAGTTTACATACAACAGCTGAGGTGGATCTGGGTGTGGGGTACAGGGGTTCCAGAAGCGTTGTTCAGTTTACATACAACAGCTGAGGTGGATCTGGGTGTGGGGTACAGGGGTTCCAGAAGCGTTGTTCAGTTTACATACAACAGCTGAGGTGGATCTGGGTGTGGGGTACAGGGGTTCCAGAAGCGCTGTTCAGTTTACATACAACAGCTGAGGTGGATCTGGGTGTGGGGTACAGGGGTTCCAGAAGCGTTGTTCAGTTTGCATACAACAGCTGAGGTGGATCTGGGTGTGGGGTACAGGGGTTCCAGAAGCGTTGTTCAGTTTACATACAACAGCTGAGGTGGATCTGGGTGTGGGGTACAGGGGTTCCAGAAGCGCTGTTCAGTTTACATACAACAGCTGAGGTGGATCTGGGTGTGGGGTACAGGGGTTCCAGAAGCGTTGTTCAGTTTACATACAACAGCTGAGGTGGATCTGGGTGTGGGGTACAGGGGTTCCAGAAGCGTTGTTCAGTTTGCATACAACAGCTGAGGTGGATCTGGGTGTGGGGTACAGGGGTTCCAGAAGCGTTGTTCAGTTTACATACAACAGCTGAGGTGGATCTGGGTGTGGGGTACAGGGGTTCCAGAAGCGCTGTTCAGTTTACATACAACAGCTGAGGTGGATCTGGGTGTGGGGTACAGGGGTTCCAGAAGCGTTGTTCAGTTTACATACAACAGCTGAGGTGGATCTGGGTGTGGGGTACAGGGGTTCCAGAAGCGTTGTTCAGTTTACATACAACAGCTGAGGTGGATCTGGGTGTGGGGTACAGGGGTTCCAGAAGCGTTGTTCAGTTTACATACAACAGCTGAGGTGGATCTGGGTGTGGGGTACAGGGGTTCCAGAAGCGTTGTTCAGTTTGCATACAACAGCTGAGGTGGATCTGGGTGTGGGGTACAGGGGTTCCAGAAGCGCTGTTCAGTTTACATACAACAGCTGAGGTGGATCTGGGTGTGGGGTACAGGGGTTCCAGAAGCGTTGTTCAGTTTACATACAACAGCTGAGGTGGATCTGGGTGTGGGGTACAGGGGTTCCAGAAGCGTTGTTCAGTTTGCATACAACAGCTGAGGTGGATCTGGGTGTGGGGTACAGGGGTTCCAGAAGCGTTGTTCAGTTTACATACAACAGCTGAGGTGGATCTGGGTGTGGGGTACAGGGGTTCCAGAAGCGTTGTTCAGTTTACATACAACAGCTGAGGTGGATCTGGGTGTGGGGTACAGGGGTTCCAGACCACTCCCTCCCAAAGAAGGAAAAAAAAAAAAAAGAAATGTAATCCACAGCACGCCAGTTTTAGATTATAATTCCCAGGAGAGGTCTTGATTGCATCTTTGGTAAAGGTAAAGATGTGCCCCCCCCCCCCCCCCCCCCCCCTGCATTTCTCGGTTAATTCTATACAATTAACCGAGAAATGTAGGGGGGTTGGCACATCTTGACATTTACCGCATCTTTTATAATTATACTCAAATTATCGTCAGATTCAGCCCCCCCCCCCCCCCCCCCCCCCCCCCTGAACCAACCACTTGAACACCACCACCCTCCTCTATAACTTAATGATCCGCCCCTGAACAGCATACAAGATTACAACTTTTGAATATCAACAACAGAACTTGTTCAAGCAAGCCACAGCAAGGACATTATGTGAAATATGATACAACTGTTCTTAATAATCCAATCAAACTTTCACACAACTAAACAGAACTACGTGGTAAAAATGCTATATATACAGGATGAAAATCCTCAAAATATTTTCTCAGCACTACACAGCTTTCAATATATTCAATCAATGAAAATGTCATCACCTTCCAGCGCCTTTGAGTCTGGCATTTGTCTGTCAAGATCTGCTGCTTGATGTGCTGGTCAGTGAGTGACAAACACTGCGACTTCCACAGTGTCTCTGACCCACCAACGATCTCTGACCACCGGCGACATACCAGGGCTGCCCTGGACAGGTCTACAGGATCAAGGTACATGAAGATCCTCAGCCATAGTTCTTCAGGAAGTACCTCTGCCTGCTTGTACACACACACACACACACACACACACACACACACATTCATACACTCTCACAAACACATGCAAACACACACCACACACATTTATTAAATATATCACATATTGTTTACTGAGTTGAATCACATTAAATATATTTAATCTGTAAACTTAGATCAAATGTTTGATTTGTTATTTGATTTCCATTATTCACATTAGGTCAAACGGTTATTTGGCAATTATTGACTGAAAGGGGTACATAATTCTTTTCTATTTTCAAACTAGGGTGGATAGCCTTTTTAGGCTCCACCAACATACCAGAACCAGATATTTCTAATTTAGTAAATTAATAGGATATAATACACATAGAGCCAAAACAGTATCTTGTTTTCAACTTGTTTTCTTTTTTAAAACAGCCAATTTGTGCTGTTTCAACTGATGTTAACCTAACACTACAAACACAGTTGTCATAACTGGCCAATAACACATGTTGATAATGTCAGCTAATAGAATTACAACAGCATGGAATAACCTTTCTAATGAGACTGTTAATGCATTGTCACTGAACATAGTCAAAAATCATATTGATCAAAAATATAAAAGCGTGATGTACTTCACAAATTTGGAGGAATTTTATTAAGAATAAGATTCTAAATCAACACACAAAAGCCTATTAGTTCTCGGGCCAAAAAAAAAAGTACATTGATTATTTGATATCACTAGAAATGATATCAAGAGGGCAAAAGGCTTCAAACATATAGCCTATGTTTTACACCAACAGAACCATCAAATTGACGATGGTGGTTGGGAAGAGAAAGAAGTGTAGTGCCAAAATTGCTATGCTATTGCTTGCTCTCTGGTGACGTATGATGTTAAGAGGAAGAAGAAGTAGTGTGATAAACGGAGCATTCTTTCTCATCCACTGTCAGTGTCATGCAACTCTAAATATGTTCTTTTCAATATGCTCTCACCATAATATCAATGAAGTTATAATTAGAACGCTGAAAAATATTCTGTTTTCAAACCGGGCGCAAGCTGGCTGGGTCACTAAAACTCAAACACCCCTATGCTGTCACTATCATACTTATGATACTATGGCTGACTATGCGAGTATGTCCATGCAGCAGCTTAGGTCCTTTATCAGATGGAACCGACCCTCTTTTTTCAGTCTTTTTTTTCTCCTGAGGGTGCCAGAATGATCAATTTAATGATCGTGGGCCCAAAAGAGAAGAAGAAGAGATGAAACAGTCTTGTCGAAACATGTTTACACACGTGCACTTTGGAAGGGGGCGTGTCGCTTGTGGCAGTGTCACGTTGACACCATGAATCATGATGAATGAAGTCTTTCTTGTTATGGCAGCTTGCAAATTGATCGTTTGTTTCACAGCCTATTGCAGAAATGTGATATTACATCATTTACAGACTTCTCACTTGCACATTGCAAACAATGTATTTCTAAGGACACAAAGGTTAAAAGATGCACACAAGCGTCCGTGGCGTCCGTTTGTTGCGTGTTGTTGTTGATGGGTGTGTTTATTTTTAGTAACAGCAGCTAAAAGCGACCTCTTTTTGGGTCCAAGGAAAGACAACTGTAGTCGGTAACCGGTCAGATCGGCCTTGTGTCATTTCGGCCCCGTTTTGGGGGGTCGATTCGCCGTCTCGCTCTATGAGTCAGATCGGCCTAGTTTCCGTCCAACTCATCCTCGTTTCCGACCAACTCGTCCTCAACATAATTTTATTTTTTTCTAAAAAAAATTGTGTATATCTCTCTCGATCTGTCTCAGTCTAGTAGTAGTAATGATAGTGGTAGTTGTAGTAGTATAGTACACATGTTTAAATATTAGGCTAATGCTGCTTACAATTTCTTGAGGTGTTTTTTCTGCCTGTTTGCTTATCTACTTGTTAATTATTTGAGTATTCCATTTTCCATTGTTCTTTTGTTTGATGCCTTGCTTCATCATGCATGCTTATATCTGTTTGCCTAATTGTTTTGTATTAGTCTAGCTAGTTTTCGTTCCAAGGACAGATTGGAAGAATGGGCCCGGCCCCAGTCTTCAGTCTCTCTCTCTCTCTCTCTCTCTCTCTCTCTCTCTCTCTCTCTCTCTCTCTCTCTCTCTCTCTCTCTCTCTCTCTCTCTCTCTCTCTCTCTCTCTCTCTCTTTTTACCTCTGTGTGCCTCTATCTCTCCGTGTCTCTGTCTATCTTTCACACTCTCTGCATGTCTCTGTCTCTCTCTCTTTGCCCCGCCCATCTCTCTCTCTATGTGTCACTATGCCTCTCTATGTCTTTCTCTGTCTCTCTTTCTTTCTCTCTGTGTATATCTCTATCTCTGTCTCACTGTCGTCTCTCTTTCTGTACGTGTCTCTCTCTCTCTCTCTCTCTCTCTCTCTCTCTCTCTCTCTCTCTCTCTCTCTCTCTCTCTCTCTCTCTCTCTCTCTCTCTCTCTCTCTCTCTCTCTCTCTCTCTCTCCCTCTCTCTCTCTCTGTCTTTTTACCTCTGTGTGCCTCTATCTCTCCGTGTCTCTGTCTATCTTTCACACTCTCTGCATGTATCTCTCTTTGCCCCGCCCATCTCTCTCTCTATGTGTCACTATGTCTTTCTCTGTCTCTCTTTCTTTCTCTCTGTGTATATCTCTATCTCTGTCTCACTGTCGTCTCTCTTTCTGTACGTGTCTCTGTCTCTGTCTCTGTCTCTGTCTCTCTCTCTCTCTCTCTCTCTCTCTCTCTCTCTCTCTCTCTCTCTCTCTCTCTCTCTCTCTCTCTCTCTGTAAAAAGAGTTAACTATACCCCCCACACACACTGAACCCAGCCCTCCAGAATAGTAGTCGCGCAATCAAAATGTGCTTCCATGCATTCCTGGTATGATGCTGATCAAGATTGGGTCAGTTTGTGTCCACAGCCAACGGTTACTTTGCGGACAAACGGACAAACACAGTCAGCATTCTGCTTTATTAGTACAGTCATATATAGAGACATAGGCCTAATTAACCTAAAGTAGTGTATTGTAAACTTGAGCCAAAAAGGTAAGCAACCTTTTGCAAAAGAAGGTAAAATATTTCTCTTGGTGATTGGCACAGCTTTTGTAAATCAATATACAAATTTAGCCTATTTACTTAATTAT
>CM065684.1:35046579-35119079 GCA_017654935.2 Phymorhynchus buccinoides | reverse complement strand
ACAATTTGCTTAGATTTCAGTCTAAGCTTAATGTTTAAAACATGGGCCTGTATTCACGTTGAGATAGCATGAGACTTAGCATGATGGTCAGGTCAGGTCAGGTAATGAGAGCAACTAGGCCTCGCGGCCTCTGAAGTGCCCTTTCAAAATAGTTTTTGTAGTATTGAGCACAGCTGTGACGGTTTTTGATGACACAATCAGTCATGTTGGTATCTCGATCAATTCTGTCAATTTAGGGTCTTTGTCCAGGAGGTTTTTAAACTGGTTAAGGTTTACTTAGAAGCTAACTTAGAAGCTCTTCCAATGACCTATAGGACATTGTGATCTTCGGGTGGGGGCTGTATTTTTAAAAGCTATTTTCGTGCTATTTTAACACTATCACATTCTTCAGAAGTTTGCTTATTAACATAATTTAAAATGACGTCATCGTATCGTCTGCGCAGTTGAAGTCCCAGAGTTCCACTGTTTAGGCCGCCATGTTCTATGGCCGAAAACATTATCAGAACTAGGAAACACAAACAGAAGGGGGTTCTTGCAAAAACATGGATCTTCTTGCAACGCAGTCTTTCTGATTCGTGTTTTACAGATAAGATACAATTGATTATGAAGGCCCTATTGACATTTTCTTCGATTTTGGCTGGATTTCTGTCAATACAATTGGAAATGCTAAGTGTAAATGAGGAGAGGAAGTGAATATTTACTTCTGAAAGTAGACTGTTGCATCTGTTGAAGATGCTTCGGTTCATGGCTGACTCAACAATTTGTGCACATCCTGTTCTACCAAACTCAAGATCGGATCTGCATTGGGAGCCCCGTCCCATATCAAAAAGTGTTGCATCTTTTTATGTGATTTATAGTTTTCTTTGTAAGTGAGCTCCTGCTTCCCCCCTCTGGAATGGCTATGTCGTCTGCAGAGGAAAGGCTGAAAAAATTAGAGCAACTGTATTTGAATGGAGTTACCAACAGTAAAGGACTGGCATTGAGTGTAGAGACGTTGTTGGACGTGTTTCTGGTTCTTTATGATGAATGCAACAGCCCAGCACTAAAACGAGAAAAGAACATCTCAGAATTTGTGGAATATGGTAAGATAAAGGCCACTGAAGCCCCCCCCCCCCCCCCCCCCCCATCTCCCCCCAATGCGGCCCTATCAATCTACCCACCCCTATTTTCCTTTTTCTGCTTGACTGAAGTCGGCAGGTTTGCGGGTTCGAGCCCAGCTCGGTTCTCAGTGGTGTGTCCTTGGGAACGGCACTTTACTCCTATTTTCCTCACTCCACCCAGGTGTAAATGGGTACCTGACGTCAGTTGGGGAAAAAGTCCTTCGGATGAGACTTTTCAAAAACCAAGGTCCCGTGTGCGAACGCATGCACATGATCTTGCGCATATTGCAGCCAAAATTGTCGCTCGTTCAAATCTGTCGCCCGCTACTAATAGTACTATGAGAGTGTGTATTTGCGACATTGAGCATGAACCACAAATTTCACTTTTTTCTAGGGTTAAGGTTAGGTAAATGGTTCAAGTAAAGAAAGTGAAATTTGTGATTGTCGCAAATACACACTCATAGTAGCAGGCGACAGATTTGAACGAGCGACAATTTTGGCTGCGACAGTGCACACGTTAAAGCTCATCCCGCTATTCGGTCCGAGTAGGCCGTGGGTGCCGGTGGGATGGATGACATGAATTCACATAGCACATATCCTGTGCACACATCCTGTTCTACTAAACTCAAGATCAGATCTGCATTGGGAGCCCCGTCCCATATAAAAAAGTGTTGCATCTTTTTATGTGATTTATAGTTTTCTTTGTAAGTGAGCTCTTGTCCACCATATCCTGCACCTTTTTAAAGTCATCTTTCTGTCTTTCTGAGGACTCGGTCTCACGGCTCTCTGACAAACCACATATTTAATATTTTGTCCACCACATGGTGTGGGCAGATGGCAATAAATAATGATGATAGTGTGTGACTGTGAGAGAGCGTGTGTGTGTCAGTGTGTGCTCAAGTGTACGGACAAGGTGGATGGATAGGTAAATGTACACGTCTTAGTTAATGTTTGTGTGTCTCTCTCTTCTCTCTTTCTCTGTCTGTCCCTCTGTCTGACTCTGTGTCTCCGTCTCTGTCTTTCTCTGTCTCTGTCTGTCTGTCTGTCTTTTTCTCTTTCTCTTTCTCGTTCTCTTTCTCTCTCTCTCGTTATAAGTGCGGGTGTGAGTGTGATTTGTTAATAGTGTGGCCTGGGCGTCTTAAGTGTCCATCAGTGTGTGTTTCAAGTTGGTTGCGAAAGTGTACTGTAGATTATGTCATTCATTATTTGGGCATGAGTGAGAAATTGACAGGGATCAGGGAAGGGGGGTGTTGGTCAATGTTTGATGTATACTTTTTGTTCATTGTGTTTACTATTCATTTTAGTGATTTCTGTAAAGCGCTTAGAGCTTAAAGATTAGGCGCTATAAAAGTTGTCTTAATAAATAAATAAATAAATAAAATATTAATGGTCTGAATGAAGACCGGTGATCGCGGGGCAGGATAAATATCCCCAACTGGAGGAAGAAGAAAAAGATGATGGTGGTTTATGAAAGAAGGGAAAACTTGAGAGAGGGGGGGGGGGGGTGGGGGGGGGGGGGGGGGGGGGGGGGTTACTAACAAAGCTACTCCTTTGGCTTTGCCATATATAAAATCCAGTTTCAGATTGTTTTAAAAATTCATGGGTCACATGACCCCTGATTACAGAAAATGATGGGTTAATTTCCAAAATAATGGGCCAATTAATGAATTATGTGTCACTGTAGTATTAAACTTAAATTTGATTCCAGACTTCATGGGTCAGATGACCCCTGGTTGCACAAAATGAGGGGTCAAATCACCATCAATGCAGGTCAATGACCCGGGCCCGCTGACAATCTGAAGCACTGAAAAAACACTTGTGAAAAATGAAAACAAACAAGCTAACTAAATAAACAATGAATAAATACATGTATTTTATGTATTTAATATCAAATATAATATTTAACCTGTGTAATTTAGTATAACTTTATAAATCTTCTGTATAATCATTTTTATTTTAAAAAATCAAAGACTTAGTATTGTCAAGATTTCCCTTGCTTTTTCCCCTGACACTCTGTCATGGACTATGGTACCTGAATTACTTCAGGAAACATTTTTTGAACTAGGCAATTAAAATCAATATAATTAGTATTGTTTTCCTTGAATTAGCTTAAGCCTTAAAAGCTGAGAAACTGAAACCTTACTTAAGGTCTCCGTCCACGTTAACATATTTGCTGTTATGATAGTTCTAGGCTAATGATATTTCTAGCATGTTGGTCATACGCGCTGTTACTTCGCTGATTTCCTCCCTTGAAATTTCCCTCGTAGGTCAAGGTCGTTTCACGTTATACTTGCCTCATAGCATAGCTGTCCCACTTCATCCCATATGGCTTCGGCCGAGAGGACGTAAAACTTTAACTTTTCTGTCCCAGTCAGATTCGGCATTATTTAAAATCATGGTCGATGTGATTTTCTAATTCTTTCTTTGTTAGTTTCATGACGTCAAAGCACTTTTTCTTATTATAATCTTAAAACGAGATAAAATGATTGAGCAATTGCGCTATGAAGTTTAGACGTTTAAGAAAATTAAAACTGAAGCATCAAATTGCCGTGTTTTAGAAAATCTCTGGAAAGAATATTAGGCCTAATTACTTTTTCACCCATTGTTGGCTAATGGCTTAGATCGAATAATTTTTACCAAAAATATTTGAGTTCCCAACCTGCTTTAAGACGGTTATATCCCGTTGTTGCCCATTATTGCCTCTGTGTGTCCCCGTCTGCATTATGTTCCATGCTGTGTGTGTCCCCGTCATTGTGTCCCTGCCTCTATGTGCACCACATTTTGTCTCTGTGTGGGGAGTCTTCATATGTCCCAATTTCTATCCGTCCCCGTCTCTATCAGTCTATGTCTGTGTCTCTACATGTCCCTGTCTCATATGTTGGACTCTATATGTCCTGTCTATTTGTCCATCATTTTGTCTCTGTATATGTCCTTGTTATTGTGTCCCTGTCTCTATGTGTTCCCACTTTTGTCTCTATGACTATGTGTCCCTACCTCAATGTGTTCCATGTTTACGCCTCTCTGTCCTTATCCTATCCCTAACCCAAACACTGACCTTAACCCTATTCCGCAGGGAAATATAGAGATGAGGACCCATAGGCACGGGGACCTATAGAGGTGGGGACATATACTATGATATAGAGACAGGGATATATGGAGATGGGGACACAGAGACTGGGATATGAGGCAATGTCAAAAGGTGCTTTCCAAGCAAGTGAAAAATAAAATGTCATTGTCAGCCATTCTTTTGACCTTTTCTGTTTCTTTTCAACTCCAATAAAATGACTTTGTGTGAATTTATGGATAAATTAGCTTAGATTATGATTTATCACAATTTTAAATTGGCTTCAGGAGGCATGTTACTTGTGACACGTGACAACATAAAGTACTATGCTGTGTGAAGAGTAAAGCAAAGATCATCTTCATAAAGCAGAAATAAATAAAGTCACATTGCTAGAATAATCTGGTATAATTGTTTTTAACACTTTAGTAATAACACATGTGTTATGCTTAATTTTGTATCATCACCTACACATATGTCGTTGCCTCACTCGCACACAATTGCCTACCATAAAAGAAAATCTCAGAAACAGCAAACAAATGTTTATTTCTTCAAAGAAACATTCCATGTGTATATTGTAAAGTAATGATACAAAAATTCAAGCCAAATGAATAAGAGAGTATAACTTTATTTATGTTACTTGCTACACAAATCCATGTGACGACAAATTGAAGTGTTGTCACAGGTAGCAAGTAACATGTGATTGAAGTCATTAAGTCTCATAAACCAACAGAAAAGAAAGTACTTTTTCAAGAAATATTGCTTCAGTATTACTGAAACAGCCAAAGTGTTGTGAAGTAAACTTGTAATGTGCCTAATTTCAACTTAAAATCGTAACTCATGAGTTACTTGTGACATGTGACACCACAAGATCTCCCGTCACAGGGGGTCTCTTACCCTACAACATAATTTTGGCACCCATTAGCAGAAGAGTAGATCAAAATAAAGAAGTTTTGTGCCAAGCTGTCAATATTTCCATCCAAATTATTGCTTCAATCGAATTGATATAAAAATGAACTATGGTTTGTGTGTTACTTGCTACAAGATTATGTTACTTGTGACATAAATTCCTCCGTGACAACAAAAATTTATGAGCCTTCTCTTCGCTCTTTCGATGTTGAAAAGAGTGGAAAAGCGATTGAGCATTGCACACTGAGTCGAAGGTTTACAGAAACTGGGGGTTCCGTTCTTGTTGACTGAATTTTTTAATTGTAATAAGCATTGAAAGCTCATAAGTGTTACTTGTGACGTCGTGACGACAATCCGTAAATGATGTAATTTTGCTAACTATTACCAAAAAAAACCTATTGTACTAATAGGTGTTAAAAAGAGCAACTTCCAATGGATCTATAACCTTCGTTTTAGACTTGTTCCATATTTTTGTTAGTCAAGGTAAACAGTTATCTGCTAGCTCTCAATGTGACGACAATTGTAGCAAGTAACATACCGACTTTGAGGTCATATTACCGTAAAGATACACATGAACATTTTATTTTGAACATTATTATAGTTGCAAAGATTACAGAAGAACATAATACAACTGAAAATGGGTTTGCTATTTGCATCTATTTGGAACCACAAGCCCTCCAAGTGGTGCACTGTTCACCACAGTCAAAATGCACGCCGATTTCGGCCATCTAGTGCCGGTATTTTCGCTAATAGTTTTTTAAATTTGATGTCTTCAATAGCTTTTACTGTTTAATAAACATTTTTAATGTTTCTACAACACAGACAGACTAATCACTGAGATCATAAGCATCATGAAATTAAGTTATGGACAATTTTGTGAGGTAGGGGTGGGGCATGGCACCTTTTGACATTGCCTCATAATTGTATATGACTCATTGTGTCCCTGTCTGTATATGAGTCATATACAGACAGGGACACAATGACAGGGCCACATAGGAAGGGGACACGTATAGATGGGGACACACAGAGACGGGGACACATAGAGACGGGGACACAGAGACTGGGATGCATAGAGACGGGGACATAATAGATACAGGGACACAATGATGGGGACACATAGTCACTGTGAATATAGATACGGGGACACATAGATACAGGGACATTATACTTTTATTTATAGAGATAGGGACATAATGACAGGGGACGCATAGTCACAGAGAATATAGAGATGGGGACATAGAAACAGGGACACATAGAGACAGGGACACAATGACGAGGACACATAGTGATAGGGAATATACTTATATAGATACGGGGACATACAATGGATACATACACGACGTGACATATAGACAGACATAATATAGAGATGGGGACATGTAGAAATGGAGACGGGGGCGCAATGACAGGGACACATACTGACATAGTGACAGGGAATATAGAGACGAGAATATGACGGACACAATGATGGGGACACATAGTGACAGGGAATATATAGAGATGGGAACTCATAGACAAGAACGGGGCTGTGCTACAACGGGCTGACCCCGTTTTACTCCAGGTCTAGGCTAGGCCTCCTGTCAGTTTCACTGTGACTGCCATTCCGTGGATGTACCGAAAACGGAAACAAAAGGAAAACACTCACTGGTCATGTCCTTGAAATGCATGATATTGATGAAATGCTTCGTTTGAAACACTCGTGTCATAGTACAACGGGTGATGGGTATTTTACACACAAGGATATCGTGGTTTTTGTAACTGAACCGGAACGTTTTCAACTCAGCATCCATTGTTTTTTTATCGTCTGCTGCTTGGGGTGTGTCATAGCTTCTGTCAACGATTGGTTGATTTTACGTGATATGATAGCAAGCAATACCACGACATACTATTGCGAAATAGTTGTCACACTAGCACCGTGATATTGAAATGTTACGATGATATTGATAGTAGAATTAACATTGTGTTGTCATGGAGAACTAGCGAAAAGCGTTAAGTTAGTTAACTATTGGGGTTGTTTACCGTGGGTACATGCAATCAGCACCAATTGATCCATGGAATTGGGCACTGGTGTAACTGTATGAGTGTCCAGACTTACTGGTGCACTCTTAAATCTGGTTTCATGTTTGAATTGAAGTTCTAAATTTACAGAAAGTAACTGGGGTACATCAAATTGAGAAAAGAGTTATTGCTCTGTTTGTCTGTGTATGTTTATAGTATACAGGTGTGTGTTCAGGGCTCCCAATCGCCCCACAAAACAAGGGGCTCCAGGGATCCCTTCATTTACAGAATAGTGGGTCCTAGATCAGTAGATGAGGGATAGAGGGTCCTAATTATATTGCAAATGCTAAAAAGAATATGAAGAGTAAAATTCTTCAAAGTGATTATGGCTTTATACAGTGAAAATCGCTCGAGTCAAAATTGAACTTTTGAAATAGCCAAATTTTGAGTGAAAAAGTCCTTTTACGGTTTTAGCATAACGTTTATTTAACTAGAACCAGACAATTATTGTGAGTTATCCAGTGTTTTTGAGTTATTTATTTTTGATTTATTAGGAATCCACTGTAGTTGATCATTACCGATATTTGGATTTGGAATACATAAATTGTGAATGTGAGCACCTCTGTGAAATAAACTAGAAAGTCAAAAACTTTGAACAACCTTGTAATGTGCTTTGTAATACATCTCTTATAAATATAGCTCACATTTATCTGATACTAACATGTTGCCATGTGAATTTTTATTTTTTTTCCTTTCAATTTCAGTTCGTCCATTTGCCAACACAGTCAAAAGTCTACGTTTACAACAAGATGACTTTGAAACACTCAAAATTATTGGCAGAGGTGCTTTTGGAGAGGTAAGGACTGTCGTTAGGTCATTTTAGAAATAGTCTCTCTCAGCTTTTCATGTAAATCTATCCTTATTCTGTGTGTGTGTATGATTGTGTGTCTATTCACATGTGATTTTAGGCGAGAGAGAGAGAGAGAGAGAGAGAGAGAGTTTTAACATTTATTTAGGAACATATTCAAGGCATAATGTTCATTTTGTTTTGAGATTGAAATTATGAAATGGAAGTACAAGTGAAAAGTTAGAACTGAAAGTGACATCCCTTTTCCCTTTCTAAATTTGTATAATTCATTATTTAATAACCAGTATTGTATAGTTGTATTATACCTCTTCTCTCTCTCTCTCTCTCTGTCGCTCTATCTGCCTGCCTGTCTCTCTTAACGATTGACTTAACTCAACTGTGCTTCATTTCATACTTTAGCTTATTTGCAGTAGTTGTATTTCTTTCCCTTGTTTTTGTTATTGATGTTAATAATTTAGCGATGTAATCCTTTCGCCGCCTATGTCGCATTTCTGCACCACAATGATTTATCACCCATGTCATAAAAAGGCCTCAAAACCAGGGTCTGTTATCCAAAGGCTCTTTTCTTTATTTTGGGAGGTAAGGATAAGGCCTTTAGGCTTTACATATATATATCACAGATGAATCCCTAATATTGCATACATTTTTTTTCTCCCCGTGTAAGTTTAATGAGATTTTTTGTGTGCTGAAAAATGTCAGACGGTGAAACTGAAAGGGTAAAGGACAGTTCCGTTTTTGCATAATTGATTTCCTTGTCTAATGTTCAGGTGGCGGTTGTAAAAGAAAAAAGTACAGGGAATGTGTACGCCATGAAGATCCTCAACAAATGGGAAATGCTCAAAAGAGCTGAGGTAACTTTTCTTGTTGGGTTTCATTAAGATTCATTATCCTAAGTAGCGAGGGAATATTTGGGGTCGGGGATTGGACTGAGAGTAGGGTCATCAGAAGTACTTATTGATCATTGCATTTGTGTTTCTATGATGAATGAATAGCGTTTTTCTTTTAGTTTTAGAAATGGTGTGTAAAAACATGAAAACAGATGCGTCCAGAGCTTAAGATGAAATCAAGCAACATTATTATTATTATTATTATTATTATTATTATTATTATTATTATTTTAACTTGTAAACAAGACTTATTGTTTAGAATTAAATGTGTGTTTGCAAGTAAGTTTTTTGTTGTTGTTACCATCTTTGGTTTAACCGTTTTGCGTGTTTGATGTTCATATCGTAAACAAAATTCTCAAGAATATTCCATTAATGAATTTAATGTTTTATTTAATTTATAAATTCAATTTCAGACAAAAAAAGTTAATTTGCTAATTGATTACATTTTTTGTTCTCGAAAACTTGCCTTGCTTGCATGTTTACCTTGGTTGGATTGAGTTAATTAATCTTCTGGTCTTTACTCAGTCTGTCAGTGTCACATCAGCATTACTGATGAAGTAATATTTATTTTTACAAGTCGAGAAAGAATTTACAGTTGTTATTTATTTGATTGCAGACTGCTTGCTTCAAAGAAGAAAGAGATGTGTTGGTCTTTGGAGATAGAAGATGGATTACAAACTTACATTACGCATTCCAAGATGACACATTTTTGGTAAGTTAAAATCAGCTTGTGATTGAGTGGAGTCCATTGTTACCCGGCCAGAGGCCGAGGTATTGCGATCGGTTTGTGTGTCTGTGTGTGTCTGTGTATCGATTATCTTAAAAACTACTGTTTGGAGTTTGGTTAAAATTGGCAGAGGGGTAGACAGCTTGAAAAGGAAGCTTCCTTTCGTTAATCAACACCGTGCTGACCTTGACCTTGAAGTTTGACCTTGAAAACCGAAATTTCCTTCTTTGGGCTATGTAATTTCCCCTTAGCTTTATTTCGTGAACTAGTGAACAGAATCGCTTCAAATTTTGTGTGGTGGTGTACCATGGTGCAAGGAAGTTTGTATAAAAGTTCAGCTGTATCATGAACTACTGAACAGAATCGCTTCAAATTTTGGGCTATGTATTTTATGTGTTCTGTAAGGGTGGAATGTGGTGTGTTTATTGGGGTGTGTGGGGGGGAGAGGACATAACTCGGTGCAAGGAAGTTTGTATAAAAGTTCAGCTGTATCTCGTGAACTACTGAACAGAATCGCTTCAAATTTTGCGCTATGTATTTTATGCGTTCTGTAAGGGTGGACAGTGGTGTGTTTATTGGGGGGGGGGGGGGGGGGGGGGGGAGAGGACATAACTCTGGCCAGGTTTGTATTGTCACAATGCGCTGCTGCCGCTTGGCGATGCCCTTGTTGACATTGAATTGTTCTCATCATCGTTTGGCAATGGCATGTGAAACCCTTTTGGGTAAGTTAGGTTAATCAACTTATTCACTTCCATTGCCCAAGCACTGACCTGAAGCTTGTTGTGTTCCCCAAGGCACAGAACACAAAAACGAGTGGTTGTTGCTGTTAATTGTTGATTACCATTTTAGCAAGATTTATAAGAAAGATAATGTTGAATTGACCGTAAGGTACTTTTTCTGTAGATGGCAGTTTTGCTTTACATGCATGTATTATCCAATGATGCAGCCAGTCAATTTTGTGAACCTCCTTCAAACTATGACGTGACTGTTAATGTCATCATCCGATGAAATTAGCTTAGAAAGAGGGCCACCCTCAGTTACAAGTGACAAAGACTAAAGCATGAAGCATGAATAATAATAATAATAATTAACATTTATAGCGCCTAATCTTCTAAAAAAAAAAAAGCCCTAAGCGCTTACAATAATAATTGAAAAAAACAGCAAGCAATATGAATAAATAAACAACAAAAATATATTATGCACACACTCGCGCACGCACTAAACACAGACACACGCATGCACTAAACAGACACACACACACACACACACACACACACATGAACGCACGCACACACGCACACACACACGCAACACATGCACAAACAACACGCATGCACACAAACACGCGTGGATGGAAGAGGCACAGGGGAAAATAAATATAGCAGGCTCTGATTTGAAAAGAGTAGTTTTGAGAGAAGACTTAAATGAAGAAATGGAGTTGGAACTCTTGTTCAGTTCCTGGTGATGGACTACTACTGCGGCGGGGACCTGCTGACGCTGCTGAGCAAGTTTGAGGACCGTCTACCGGAGGACATGGCCAAGTTCTACATCGCGGAGATGGTGCTGGCCATCAGCTCCCTGCACCGCCTGGACTACGTCCACCGCGACATCAAGCCCGACAACATGCTGCTGGACAGGACTGGACACATCGTGCTGGCCGACTTTGGATCCTGTCTCAGGCTGACCGCTGAGGGAACAGTGAGTTTCCACCTTGCTGTAAATGTCTGTCGGGGTCCTTCTATTACGTTCTTAAGAGTTGATATTCTGTGTTTCAAACCAGTGCGTCACTAAATGTAGCAAATTTTTTACCTGACGCAAAACTTTTTAAAAGAATGTTACATTATAAAGAGATACCCCCTAAGATGTCCAGTTGACCCCCTAAATAATGTTATAACTTTATTATAAAGTTATAAAGAGATACCCCCTAAAATGTCCAGTTGACCCCCTAAGAATATACAGACATATTTCTCGCGCTGATTCTGATCCCTTTCGAGATATATGGACACTGGTCTTGATAGTGGGTTTATTTGGGCTCAGTAGTGTATTTAGTTAGGTCTTGGAAAGAGTAGATTTTTAGTTGGGTCTTGATAATATATATCTGTAGGTTTTAGTAGCATGGACTTTAGTTCTGTTCACTGTAACTGTAAGGGTGCCAATTGTTTGAATTAGATTTTTAAGTCTCACCAGCCGCTGTGGCATAGTGGTTAAGTTGCGGACTACTGGCTGGGAGGTCACGGGTTCCCATTAGAGGTGAGGGATTTTTCGATCTTGGACCGACTCCTACCCAGAGTGAGTGGCTATGGGCTCAATGGGAAGACTGAAGCCACACAGTCGAGCTTCATCCGCTTAATGGATGCGATTCTGAGAGTGTTGTGTTCTCGGGCCTGGTTAATGCCGGGATATCATTATGAAAGGAAGCATAGATGATAGAATACAGCCCCCCTGTCACATAGTCTCAGACCGATACGGAACTCGCGTGGGTGCAACTCTTTCAGTTTCACACTAATTTCAGGGTTTTTTAATTTTGCAAGAAACTGAACTTCATTTAAAAAAAAGAAATTCATTAAAAAAAATCGACCACAAGCAAAGCAATTTGGGGCGTTTTTAACTTGGTTGTTCTATCCTGGAAGTCTCTCTCTGAGAATCTTTAAAACAGCATGGTGATGCCATATTCATGATATTGTTTTCAAAGGCAATGTAATAATTTTACAAAGCTTATCTGATTCAAATTATCTCTGTCCATTATTGTACCTGTCTGTCTGTCTCATTATCTCTCTCTCTTGCATTGCTCCCCTGAATCCTCCGGCGGGGCTCTGCCCCTGTGCCTTGCCGGGACCCAAGGCAGCCCCTGAACCCCTGCGTCTTTCAGGTTTTTTTAAATTTTGGGGAGTTGCACCCATATGAACTTGATAGTATCATCATCATCATCAATGTCATCCGCCTCATTTTCATCAATCATCAAAAAAGAACAAATATCTCAAATTCTGTGGCCTTGCATGCCCTGCTCTCATGGTGACCTCAGTTTCGATTGCCAATCCAGTTTATGCCCTTGATGCATTCGGGTCAAAGTGATGGGGATCAGTATGTTCTGGCGAGCTGTCAATGGATGGATATGGTGGTGCCCTCGGAGGAGGACCTCACTCGCGCTGGCTCTGCGACTAAGATATTGTCGTCAGTAGGTGGTGTCCTGCATACAGGCTCCACTGAACTCCACCAAAGTGACTCAGCAGCAGTGCAGTGTCTCCTTGGTTGGTTGCCTCATGACGGCCTAACATGGATTCGTTTCCCTTGGACTGATGGTTTTGGATTCTGCGACTTGAACAAGCCTGGGTGTGGCTGCAAGTTGGCACTCGGAATGAGCGGTGTGGGAGCAACACCACTGTACAGCAAAGATGGAACAGCAAAGAAAAAACCCAATTTTTAAGTCCCCTGGAATAAAATTTAAAAAAAGCTGTTTAGTTTTACATTTGTGCATGTTTTGCTTCCTTTTAATGGTTTTATGCTGATTTTGTGATTTAAAAAAAACCCTTTTTTTTCTTAAATGAGGTATGCAGTATGTTTTTACTCAGCAACAAGGAAAAAAAAAGGCTTGCTTAAGAAGAGTACTGTACATTGTGTAGTTTTCAAGAATGTGCCTGTTTGATTGAAAGAGCTTTGATCTTTGTTGCTGTTTTGTGAATTGTGACTCTATGTCTTGGTCCCAAGTTTTATGTATGAAACATTTTGATCCCCATTATTTGTCCTATTGTCCAGGTGCAATCTTCTGTGGCTGTTGGAACTCCTGATTACATCTCTCCAGAAATCCTCAGGGTAAGATTGAAAGTTGAATGACAGCTTGCTTTATTCTGGTACTTTGAAACCTCTTCCTTTCCTACTACCCCCTTCCACTACTGTCATTCTGATTCCATGAGTGATAGTTCTGTTACTTCTGTCATACATATTCATACTAGCAGTGCCATCTTATAATATCTGACTACAGTACAGCACCACATGTAAAACATTTACTCTTGAAATATCGTTGGTATTACTACATGCCTCTCTCTACTGCTGAAAACCCACAACAATGACGACAACAACAAAGAAACAAAGCAAACAACAAGGAAACCAGTTTATCATAATTTTTGCATTATTCAGGCTTTTTGGGATTATTTGACTTTAAAAAATCATAGCACATAACTGTGGCTAGGACTGATAATGAGATGTTTCCCATAGCATTGCACACTTGCACAAGAGAACACACACGCACATTCTTACTTGCTTGATACTGCACACTCTCTCTCTCTCTCTCTCTGTCTCTCTCTCTCTCTCTCTCTCTCTCTCTCTCTCTCTCTCTCTCTCTCTCTCTCTCTCTCTCTCTCTCTCTCTCTCTCTCTCACACACACACACACACACACACACACACACACACACACACACACACACACCAAAATTTTAACATCTGTACACTCTTTAAGTTGCTCAAAGTATGTTACGTGTTAATCTTCTGATAATGGTAGTCTTGCTGTGTGTACGACAGGCGATGGAGGACGGCCATGGCAAATATGGTCCCGAGTGTGATTGGTGGTCCCTGGGTGTGTGCATGTTTGAGATGCTCTATGGAGAAACGCCGTTCTATGCTGAGTCTCTGGTGGAAACATACGGCAAAATCATGAGCCACCTGGCAAGTGTTTGCTGCATTCTGTGCTTTGTTCGTCTTACATTCAATTTGAATTTTGTTATCTGACCTTTAAGAATGGAAGACAATTAGTATGCCTCATAACGATCTTATTTAGTCATGTTTTTGTGGTTTTGTTCTCTAGTTGTTTTTTGTTGTTGTTTTTTTGTCCTGCTCTGTTTACCCGTCTAGTGATTAAAAAAGTTAAAAACGTTGCAAGCATCCTGTAAAACTTTGGATATATGGAGTAATCGATATTAAATTATGTTCCCATGTAATAATAAAATAATAATAATAATGACCATTTTTATAGCGCTTATTCTCCTTACGGGGCTCTAAGCGCTTTACAAATGTCTTGAAGTTGACCATTTATAATCTCGTAATGTATTTATTAAAACTAACATTGGTGGTCACACTGCTCCATTTTGGATTCTGATCCTGAATCTTTGTTTGCCACCCTGAGGAATTGATTTCTTGTTCATTGTAATTTTTACCAACAATGCCCAAGAAGTTTATTTAATCAGGGCCCTTGTAAATATAACCATGTTAACTTTACCACTCTATTCTGACTTCTGTAATATGTCTTTTTCTATACTTGGAACATATTATCCATTTCATGAAACAAAGCAAATTTTAAAAAAAACAAGCTAATTGAAATGTGTATCATTATCAGCTTAAGTTTTTGTTTTTAACTTTTAACTATCAGCAGCCTGAATGTAGCCTAAAACCACGTTTTAAAGGTTGATTCTTAAAAACATACAAAAGCTTATTTAAATTCTAATGATGTACAAGAAAATGTATCAATTTGCTTTTGTTGTGAATCTTTACTCGTTTTTATTTTTATTTTTAAGTCGTGAATAGATATTGACCACTGTTGATAAACATATAAAGGCTTCTGTTTTCTCCTTCAGACCCGGTTTGAGTTCCCTGCCGATGTGGATGACGTGTCTCCTGAAGCCAAAGACCTTGTGTGCAACTTGATCTGCAGTGCGGAAAAGAGACTGGGCAAGAATGGGCTGGACGACTTCAAGAACCACCCCTGGTTTGCCGGCATTGACTGGAGCAACATCAGAGAAAGTATGTCAGCTGTTGTTGTTTTTATGACCATTGCATAACCACTAACCAATACTTTAAATTCATTTTTTGGCAAGGTTGTGAACTTTAGTAAAAAGCGTCTCTAAATCAATTGTTTAATGCTTATCTCATGTTTGCTTGAAAAGTAATGTTTTTAAATTTAGTGGGATTTTTTTGGCTCAGATATTGTCCAGGCTTTAAAAGATAGAACTGATAAAGTTTGTAATTAAGTAGAATATGAGTAATAATGTAAGACTATATTAAAAAAATACATTAAAAGAACGGAAAAATATCTGAAAATGGAAAAAGGAAAAAGCTCATTTGTAGACCTGCCTGTTTCACTTGTACATTAAGCACAAATTTGATTTCAGTCTTTGATCTCCTTACATGTAACGGATTAAATACATGTTATTGAAGTTTTGTTTTAAGCTGTTACATTCTGTGCACATTATTTCAAAGATAGAGCATTTGATGCAGACAGTTTTGATGAAATGCTCTATTATATGAATAGAATTACAATGTAAAAGCTTGTGTAGTCTTACTCACCACTTCCTTTTACAGTGAATGCCCCCTTCAAGCCTGAAGTCACAAGTGCCACAGACACATCCAACTTTGATGTAGATGACTCGGAAATCACCCACACTGTAAGTTTTTGTGTGTTTGAAATTAGATACATGATATGTCTGTATGTGTGATAAGTTTTTGAGAGCGCAATGAGCTCAGTAATAAAAATTGGAATTACTCTGACACAATAAATGTTCAACCGGTTATGTCATAGATCTTGAAGTTACTCTGTTTTACAATTTACGATGCTCAAAATACAGTCTCAAGACAAATCAATTGAAAATTGATCTTCTAACTTCAGTTTCATTATCCTATGCTAAAAACGTTATGGACTGCTTATGATGAAATTTTGTGGCTTGATAGGAACAAAGAAAAAAGGAGGCAAGGAAGGAAAAAAGAAAAGAAAAGGTTAAGAATGAAGGCGGAAGTGGTGGTGGGTTGTATGATGAGTGAGCAAGATAGCGGAGAGCGGATGAATGATTGGGTGTGGTGTGAAAGTTACATATTTGTTAATGTAAATTTATGTTTCATACTTTTATTTAATATTTTTATTTTACACGGTGGAAGTCAAGTTTCCATGTGCGTTGTACAATGCCAATGGACAATAAAGAAACTATGACTTATGATTTATGAGGACATCGCCTGTTGATTGCTGTTGGGATGCATTTTTTCCATTTTTATTTATCACTAGCACTGACCATCACCATGACTTAGTGTTAGACTTTACCTTAGTTATGACCTCGACAGGATCATTTGTGCCCACTTCCATTGACTTGACACAATCGTTCCCTGACTGTATTTAAATCTACCACTTCAGTACTTTCTATCTGTAAGATTGTGTTCTATGTCTTTCCATTTTGTTTATCTGTGCAGGATACAGTCCCACCGTCAAACCACTCAGTGTTCAAAGGTCATCATTTACCTTTCATTGGCTTTACGTATACCAAGAACTGGTGAGTGTTGTTCCTGAAAGTGATTCGTAGGATACAGCAGGCCTCCATCTGAAATCGTGAAAAGAAATCAGGGCAATAGTTTTGATCATATAAAAAAAGAACAAAAGAAATAAATAGGACAATTAGTCAAATTTTATGTTAATTTGTGATGTTTAAAGGTCAGGTTAGCCATCAGAATTAGGAAGTAAATATCAAAACAAAGCCATCCCTGAACATTGTGGTTTGTGAAGACACCCTTGTTTGGAAGAGAGGTCAAAGTCAAGTCAAAGTCAAAATTACTGTATTATCTCAACTAGAGAAATTACATTGTGGTCTCAGAAAACAAAATATCCATGCATTTGAACAAAATAAAAGGAGCAGAGAACAAAACTCAAGGTACACACAAAAATAGTAAAAGCAAAGTTCATCATACAAACAACAACCTTCTTCATGCTCAACGAATGTACCGACCCCCCCCGTTTCCCATCCTCTTCACATCCCCAACCATTCTACCCAACCCACTTCAATCCGCCCCCTCCCACATTGGTACAAAGTATGAACAAAATTAGGTAACACACAGAGCCAGTATACTTTTGAGTCTTCCCCATTACCCACAACATGTTAAATCTCACGACTGTACGATACGATTCGATCACGTGGTCTCGAAGCGGGAATCACATTTGTTCTTGGAGACCACGTGATCGAATCGTATCGTACAGTCGTGCAATTTTAGTGGACGTGTGGCTGGCCCTTTAAAGCGTGCAGCTGCAGACTGAAGGCTTCCTGTTTACTCAGTATTGAAAGGGCACTTGAATGGGTTAAGAGTAAAGAATAACTTTGAAACTAACACATGCAAATGTGCACACCCCTTCCCCCCTCCCCTCCCCTCCCACACACACAGAGGCACATATATATACAATTACAATAGGCAGTGGCGATGTTGCCGGTCACGGTAATTTAGCCTGCAGGCTATTTTGCTGGTCACAGTATTTTAGCCTGCAGGCTATTTTGCCGGTCACGGTACTTTAGCCTGTAGCCCCAGCGTAGGCTAAATTACTGGTTAAGGCAAACTAACACGGAATGCTAGTTCATTTTAAAGTTATACTTTTCTTGAGCACTACTCAATGTATAATGGGTAACCGGGGCCTTTGCTAAGGAACTTGGAAGCACTTCATTTTTTAAAATTCCTAACATTAACGATTGATGCAGCTGAATGATAATTCTGATTAGCCCTAGCATTAAATGGGTTGTTCTCTAGACTGAAGTTATTATTACCCTTTTAAGTTTTATCAAAATATTCCTTCAACCTCTGATAATAACACTATTTAAAGTAATTCAAAGCTAATTTTAGAAACATTTTGACTTAAACAGACAAAAAAGTTGCAGACAAACGGAGAATTATTATAAATAAACAACAAGCAGACAATTCACAGACAGAAACACAAACAAACAGTAGGACCAGGAAGACATAAACATAACATCTTTGGCACAAACAGTAAACGCAAAGAAATTATGCTATAGAAATGATTATTTAAAACAAGGATCTTATTTAATATCATACATTTGGTTAAAAAAACAAACAAACAGAAATTGATTGTGTTATCAAGAGAAGCAGTGAGAGGGACATTGACAAACAATGAGATGCACATGGAGAGAGACAGAGATCTCATGTAGTGAAAGACAGTAAGAGAGACAATGAGAAAGACCATGACAGAGACAGTGAGAGAGACCGGGACATTAAAGGAGAGACAGAGAGGGGAGAGACACAGAGAGACAACAAGGGGGAGAATTAAAGGAGAGAGAGGGGGGAGAGACAAGAGAAAAACAAGGGGGGAGAAGTAATGAGAGAGACCATGAAAAAAAAGAAGAAAAAGGTACAGAAACTAAGAGAGGCAGAGAGAGGGAAACAGTGAGACAAAGACAGATGGAGACATTGAGAGAGAGAGGGGGGGGACATTAAAGGAGAGAGAGAAGGGGGACACAGAGACAGAGAGAGAGAGAGAGACAGCAAGGGGGAAAGAAGTAATGAGAGAGACAATGTAAGAAAGAGAAAAAAGTCTAGAGACTAAGAGAGGCAGAGAGAGGGAGACAGTAAGACAGAGACATTGAGAGAGGGACTAAGAGCACAGAGAGAGAGACAAACAGACAGAGATCGAGTGACAGATAGAAAGACAGATACTGAGAGAGATAAAGAGAGAGAGACAATGAAAGAGCGAGTAAGGCAGAGACAGAGAGAGAGGGGAAAAAAAGAAACAAGAGAGACAACGAGGGACACAGAAACACTGAGAGAGGACGGCATAAAGAGAGAATATAGGCAGGATATGACATGCAGGCATAGACACACTTTACTTTCAATTCCCTCCTTTTCCCTTTCTATCCACCACTGGCTTCCCCCCCCCCCTCCCCTTACCACTGGCTTTGAATTCAGTGACATTTCATTTCATATTTTCTTTTAACCTTGATGTCCCACAGCAAACTGTCGGATTCAGAGTGTCTTCAAGAACCCCTGGAGTTCCATGGCGACAAGATCAACCTTCTGTCTGTGGACGTTTTAGAGCGCAAGGTCAAGGCACTGGAAAAGGAAAACCGCGACCTGTCCAAACGATTTACTGGTTAGTTTAATTTGATTGTTCAATTTCTCTCTCTTCAAAATAAACTCTCATTAATGATGATCATAATGATATATATAAATTCTCACTAATGTTGATCATGATGATAATGATACATATTTTATTGTGTCATGTTAACTTTATTGTCATAGTGGTTTGCTCTGTGAAATTCAGACTGCCCTCGCCTAGAGAGTGTGTCGCAGTTAGTGCAGTGCCGCATTTTATGTTTGTGCATGCTGTTAATGTGTGTGATTAAGGTTGGGGTTGGGCATGAAGGAAGAGAAATTGTAACCTTTGACAACTTTTGTTTTATTGCTACTGGGTTCTTTAAGGTTCAGGGAGTGCTTACAGAACATGGGACCTCAGTTCATCTCAAACACATAGCGTTCAGACGATAAGGTCTGGCCAGCAAATAAAATCTGATTCAGGCCAAATATTGAATCCAGGCATTGTGGTTAGCCAAAGGAGCGCTTTGACCTCTGAGCTACGGAAACTCAGTTTGTGCAGAAAATTGTTTGTTTGGACTGTTTTGCCCTGAAATTGCCCTGAAACTAGTGAATGATTGTTTTTGATAGTTTTTTTTTTAGTGTTCACTGTTGTTGTTTTTAAGCTGTGTGAAATGTTATGTTTTAATTCCTCTCATTCACAGACATAAAATCATATGCATAGTTACACTTACTCATGCACACGCACTCATATTCACACACATACACACGCGCGCGAACACCACACAATAAGAAAACAAAACACTTTTTTAATATTTTTTTAAAAAGTAATATCACCATTGTGTGAACAGACTTTAAATTAAATCAATCAATCAATCAATCAATTCCTCTCAGACATCCAGGAAGCCCTGCACCAGCTGCAGATGTCCCACAATAGCATAGACCTGGCTGCAGCCGCCTCTGCCTCTGCCTCCACCGACGAAACCGAGCTCAGGCAGCTCAGGGAAGAAATGGCTGTGCTGCACCGCGTTGTGGCAGGTGTGTGTGTGTTTCTGTGTCTGTCTGTCAGTGTGTGTGTGTGTGTGTGATTATGTCTCTGTATTTGTAGCATTGTGTGTGCATATACAGTCGAACCTTCATATTGCGACCACCCAAAAGATTGACCGAAATGGTTCATAATAACAAGGTGGTTGTTGATTAATCGTAGAGAAGAGACCAAGTAAAACTGTCCTGTCAGCGATGTAAGGGTGGCCATTGACCCCTTGACTGCCAGAGAAAATTAAAGAAAAAGCCATTGGGCAAATCATGACATGAAAAAGACAACTGGTAGAGCCAATATAGCAAAATGGTCTGGGGATATTACTCTCTTGACTATGTTAGATCAAAAGCCAGCATATCAGGGTTATTCCTCTTCATCTGATGACATCATCAGTGATGTCATCAGGTCAGTGCGTAATACATTGGTGGCAGTCAAGGGGTTAAACAGGGTTAGGCTGTACTCTCGGCACTATCATTGTCCAGAAAGATGTAGAAATAATAAAACATCTGATTCTTTTTTTTCTGTGACATGGATTGCATTTGTTAAGTTGATGAAGTTTTGTAACAACGCTGAGTGTGGGGCAATTGATCAGTGTGTGTACGCATAAGAGCATAGTTATGTGAATGTTGTGTTAGAAAATATATACAAAAGGTTGGAAAGATTAAGAAATCGGTTCATTATTCATGAACTGGGGTGTCTTGAATGTTTGTTTCTTTCACCCTAGCTAACCTGTGCAGCAAAGCTTAGCGTAATCTGTCACAACAAACTTTTATTAAGAATTCTTTATTTGGAATTTGACATTATTTAGCTATAAATGTATCTGCACAGTTTGAAACTGGGTGTTCGTTTATTTTTTTTATTTTATTTTTTATTTAATCATGATGCATGCTGAATTGGCTTTGAAGTATGTTTGTGTGTTTAGAGTCACAGTCTGAGATCAGCACCTTGGAACTGGAGTTGAAAAAGCTGGCAGATCAGAAACAGGACTTGGAGAGAAAAGTGCGCATGGAAGAGGACGGCAACATTTCCTTTGAGAAGGTATTTTCTTTTCTTTTTTTTCTGTCTGAACGAGAATGTGCATGCATGTAAGATGTTTTAACCCTTTCGCTGCCGATATCGCATTTCTGCACACTGATTTAACACCCATGTCACTAATAGACATGAAATTAGGATCTGTTATCCAATGACCTTATGTTGTAAAATTCGGGAGATAAGGAAAGGCCTTATTTGATATATGTCTTAGGGGCATCCACAGTATTGCAGACATCAACTTTTCTTTATGCGGGTAAGTTTGACAACTTGGCTGAAAAATGGCTGGCGGCGAAAGGGTTTTAATTGTTCAAACTACAAACAGTATTTTAACTTAGTGTGATTAAAGTACAGAATTAAAATAAGGCCATCATTGCCAGATATCTGCATTGTCATACAGCATTTTGAATAGTTCAGGATTTAAAAAAGAAAGCTTTTTAGAAATCCTAGCGACGTTTTTTTTTATGCAAATGAATTGTTGGGTTTGATGAACAAATGGTTATAGAATACTGTGCCTTTCCTGACGAGAAGATAGGAAAAAGAAATGCTTTATTGTTAGGAACAAGAACAGAAGACAAGGAATGTAACAATGAAAAGGATGGATAGAAACGGTAATAGTATTAGATTGCACAAAGGTTTGCTCTTGATGATGATCACTTTGGGTGTTGTGTTGGCAAATAGAGATGAATGAGCCTGGGTGGAGATAGGGAGAAAAGTGAGGGGGGTGGGGTGGGGTGCAGATGCTATCGTCTGTTATGTTCTTTTTGTTATTATTAAGATTTCTGCCTACATCTTTGATATTCTTTGTTCTGTCACGAGTTACTGAGGCAAAAGTGTTTACATTGAATTTAGGAGTTGCAGGACTGGAAGGAAAAGTACAAAACCCAAGCCAGAGAACTCAAAGATACCCTCAACAAACTGAAAGTCATCACTGAGCAGTACAACGAAGCAAACGATGCGTAAGTATTATTACTATTCTATTGCACCAGTATCTGGATAAAGCAATCAGTATGTTGTGGATAGTTTTAATGTCATAAACATTGTTTGTGAGAGTTTTTCTTGTGTATTAAAATGTATATTCTAGAAGGGTAGTATGCTAAGACGCATATTCGCTTTTTTTTACCTGCATGCTTTTTTAAAGTGTTTGGTTGTAAGCCTGCATGCTTTTTCAAAGTGTTTCATTGTAAACAGTTTTGTTGGTTACTGGGCATCCAGAGATGAAATTCAACAGTAGGTGATAACATTTTCTCACCGTTTAATTTTCAATGCATTTGTTGCAGGAAACTGAAAGTGCAGTCCAAAGTGAAGGAGCTGACAAGAGACTGTCGAAACAAGGATGAAGAACTGGAAGACAGCAGGCTGAAGGCGGAATCCTTAAAAGCAGAAAAACGGAAAACTGAAAAAGCTGTGACTGAGGTACAGTAAGTTTATATATTTGTGAACAAGCTGAAGAAGTAGAGCTACATATCCAAAGAAGTAAAATCAACAAGAAAATCAGAGATCATTGTTAATGACTTTTTTAAGCTCTACCTTTTTTAAGTTCAGCCTCAAGCTTATATATTTCCATTGCACCTAGTTCATGCAAAATTGTTAAAAATGGAACGTGTTTGTACAGTATTAATGATATTGTCTTTCTGAGTATGGGCTCAAATATAGAAAGGGTTGAGGTTGTTGCACAACTTGAATAATGCCAGCCGAAAAATGTGGCTGTGTATTTCTCTTGAACATTTAATTTAGCAACTTTCTTAATAAACCTTTTGTGACATGCCTTACAGTGCTTAAAAATGATGAGTATGAAGTGTCATTCTCATATTTCAAGTTAACAATAGTACCTCATTGTTAGCTTGTAATTTATTTGCAGCTTGAAAATCAACTAGACGAAGCCAGATCCAATGTCAGCAAAGAAACTCGAGTACGTGAGCGAACAGAGCAGTATGCCAAAGACTTGGAAGCAGAAATAGAGCGGATCAAACTGAAACACAAGGGCAGATCAGACTCTTTGGCCAATGCAGAGCTGTCCCAGGAAATAGCAAGGTAAGTACTTAAACATTTTAGCTATTGGCTTAAATACTGTGCAGCATGAGCAGTATTTTGTTGTCTATATGTATGTCTGTAGGTGTGCCCCTTATTTCAGTGGATAGGATTTTTTGGTGTTTTTTTTTGCTGTCCCATCTTCTTGGATGTAGGCATTGCTCCCATGCTGCTCATTCTGAATCCCAATTCGCAGCCACACCCCGGCCTGTTCAGGTCGCAGAATCCGAGACCAGCTGTCCAAGGGGAGTGAATCTGTGTTAGGTCGTCAGGAGGCAACCAACCGAGGAGACGCTGCACTGCAGTGGGTAGGATTTTGTGCCGGGATTTTGTGGCGGGAAATAAAATAATTTGCTTGTTTCTTTTGTCAGGGTAGTTCAGAGAGATGTTTGATTAGTAAGTGAAGATGCAGCATATCGCCCTACCCACTCAGAAAATTAAAAAAATGATTAGGGAAATAGAAGGAAAATTTAGGACTGCCAAAACCTTTACATAAAATAAAAGCACCCTTGAGATTTAAAAAAATATTGATTCTGCGCAAACAGTAAACTGTGCCACTTACATTCCTGTGCTGTTTTTATTACCAGGTAACTTTTATTTTACATTCCAGATGTGATTAGACGATTTCATCTGTAAACATTTTGTTCCTGGAATTTCGTAAAAGATCAAAATTATTAATAAGCGATTTGTTAGTTTCCAGTCAGCCGATTGGTTAATCTCCTATTCTCCCCCCAGGTTGAAGAAGGAGATGGAAAAGAAAGATGCGGAAAACGACGCAAGCATCGACCGGCTGACGTCTAGGCACTCTCTGGAGGTGGGCGAGCTGAAAAGCCAGGTGCAGGAGGCGGAAACCAGACAGGTGGAAAGCCGGGCGGAGATCGAGAGACTGAGGGCCCAGGTCACCTCCCAGGCAGAGGTGCAGGACCTGAAGGAGCAGCTGAGCCACCTGGAAACCCAGCTGGCGGCTGCCAACCGACACTGCAGGGAGATGCAGGACGACAACGAGAGGCTGCGCGAAGAGAACACGTCGGTGAGCATGGGGTGACCACAGTTGGCGAAGGGTTGACAAGGAGTCGGAGGGGAGGGGCAGTTGAGGAGATAGATGAAGCAAATGGTGATGATTGGTGAAGAATCTGAATGGTCATTGATGAGTGCACTAAGACTGCATAGGGAGAACAAGTTGGTGAGCATGGGCTGACCACAGTTGGCGAAGGGCTGGCAAGGAGTCGGAAGGGAGGGCAAGTTGAGGAGATAGATGAAGCAAATGGTGATGATTGGTGAAGAATCTGAATGGTCATTGATGAGTGCACTAAGACTGCATAGGGAGAACAAGTTGGTGAGCATGGGCTGACCACAGTTGGCGAAGGGCTGGCAAGGAGTCGGAAGGGAGGGCAAGTTGAGGAGATAGATGAAGCAAATGGTGATGATTGGTGAAGAATCTGAATGGTCATTGATGAGTGCACTAAGACTGCATAGAGAGAACAAGTTGGTGAGCCAGTGTGGCAACGGCTGGTGAATGTTTGGGAAGGAGTCAAATAGAAAAGGAGTTGAGAAGGTAGAAAAGGTATTCTGAAGGAACCAGGAAAGGGGGAGTTGGAAAGATAAATGTCGTTTTGCTGTTTTTAAAATACAAGTAGGTTTGTAATGTATCAAAATGGAGGATAGTGTAGTTTTAGTATTGTGCTCCTACTCATATTGTAGAAAGCCTGTGAATCCTCATATCCTTTTATGTTTGGATACCCATTTCTGGTTGCCCTGTCCTTTCTGTCTTTTCCCACATAATCATCTTTGTTATACCAGGGCACAGTGCACTTAGTTAATGCCAATTTTAGCTTCGGGTTTCTTCTTTGAAAGGTTTGTTGAACATTTTTATGAATTTTGTTATAAGTTGTAAGGTTGATCAGATACGAAGCTGTTGCTTTTTGTTGATGATGACTTTACCTTTTCAGCAAATGAACCGCATTGAGAGCCTGGTGAAAGAAAGGTCGCAGATTGAAGAAGAGATGAAAGACATATGCGACAAGAAGGACTCTGTTGCCCAATGGGAGACACAGATTTCAGAAATCATCAAATGGTATGTAAACTTTCATATTCCTCAAGTGCTATTTCTGTACTTTGAGCATAGCCTGTTCCACAACTTGATTATGAACTGATTGATGCTGAGAACATACTGGAGAGGAAAAAGTTACAAAAGACAGCTTAACATTGATTGTTACTGAGAGCATACTAGACGAGAGAAAGAGTTACAAAATACGAGCTTGACCATTGATACTTGTGCAATGATCAGCTCTGTCGTTCAGTTTGATTTTTGTTCATTGCCACCTTTATGCCTAAATCAGGCATGGTAGACCTCCGCGAATCGCGGAAAATCCGCGAAACTGTTTGAAACAAAATTATTAAAAAATGCATTGAAATGGCATCAAAAATTGAAAATTTCACTCATTTATTGAATTTTCTTAGGCCCCCTGGACTTACGGCCATTTTCCTTGAAAACCACTTTGCCCCCACTACCATGCCTGCTAAATCCTTGTGGTGCTTATTTTTATCATTTTTATGTGCATGTATTACAAGTTGAATAAATCATGCTTCTACATGCTTATTATAGTTTCTGAGGCATGAAGAATAGATCACTAAATAAAGTGAGGGTTGTTTGTGTGGTGCAGGGTGAGTGACGAGAAAGACGCCCGGGGGTACCTTCAGGCCCTGGCCACCAAGATGACTGAAGAGCTGGAGAACCTCAAGGTCCTGGGACCTGGGGATGAAGGGGTCAGTGCTGAGTGGGTTTTCCACCTTGAAATCCATTGATGTTCAAACATTTTCTTTCTGCTTCTCCTCATTCAGTCATTGTCTGTTCATTGATTTTAAAGCATTGTGGTTGACACTGTTCATTGATTTTAAGGCATCAACTGCTTGACTTCATGCGTGGTAGGCAGTGTGAAATAGAACTGATGTGTGTGGAATTTCAGATGTGCACAAGGTCAAATATTTCATGAAGCCCTCGAATGATTATGAAAAGTCTTAAGCTTGTGCAATTCGAGAAAGTGGTCGTCTTTTTGGGGTGTGATTATCACTTTGGTTTTCAAATATAACTAGAAAACGTAAGTTTTAGGCTTCTATGAAGAGTTTTTTTCGGCTATTTTTTTTATTCTATGAATCATTGGACTGCATCTTTTTTTTTGTCCTCTCAGAACCGGCATCGTTGGCGCAACAGGCGTTCCCAGCGGCTGGACAAAATGGAGCTGCTCACCCTGCAGTCCAACCTTCAGAGTGAAATTCAGGCCAAACAGCAGGTCACCAACGAACTGTCAAAAGTCAAACAGGAGTGCTTCGCTCTGGAAACGTGAGTCTATTGAGCCAATTGTGCTTTTCTGTTCTGCTTAGATAGCCAAGGATTATGTCATGGAAATCTCCATGTGTCATAAGCTTGTGGGAGATGTTGTCGCTCTACATAGTTTGGATTTTTAAAAAATTCTGGCTTTATGTTCGGAATATGTATTTTGATGTTGATTTTGTTGATGGCTTGATAATGTTATTTTCTTGTATGTGCGCCAGTCACGCATGATATATCAATAATTATCTTGTCTTATAAGATACCAAAAAAAATGCATACAACTTGACTAGAAATTCGTTATCTTGAATTACAGTGGAACCTCCCATTATAAGACTCCCATATAAGACCTACTTCTATCAGACATTGCCCTTCTTTGTGAGTATTAAAATTACCTCCCTTATAAGACCCCTCCCTTAGACCTCATTTTGGATGGTTTTTGAAGGTCTTATAAGGGAGGTTCCACTGTTTCAGCAAATTAAAACCTTTGCCTCCGTGATAAAAGAAATTGTCTTTAATTTTCAATACATTTGACAGTTGGTGATTGAGAACTTTTAGTAACACGACTGACTTAGGTTTGTTTTGCAGGAATGTTGATAAGACACTGACATGAACGATAATTCTGTGTTGGCTTTTTGTGACCGCAGGAAAGTGGAAGACCGAGACAACCAGATCCAGAAATTGCAAGAGGATATGAAGAAGCTGCAGGATGAGCTGGCCGAAGTGAAGGAGAACAGCAATCAACGACTAGACCAGGAGTGTACGTGTTTGTTTGCTGGAGGATTATAGCATGCAGTGCAATTAACATGTTCAAAGTACGGTGAATAGTCAAAACGTAGGTGGGCATGCAGTGCAATTAACATGTTCAAAGTACGGTGGATAGTCAAAACGTAGGTGGGCATGCAGTGCAATTAACATGTTCAAAGTACGGTGGATAGTCAAAACGTAGGTGGGCATGCAATGCAATTCAGCATTGTCCACAGACAGCGTTGTCATGAAACATCTAATTTATACAATGAAAACACTTGAATGCCCATTTAAAAACGGTAAATATTTCAAATTTTAATATTCTTTTTCGTATACACCCAACCACGGACAACTAAAACATCTAATTTTGTTTGTTTAGCTTTTTCTTGTTTTTTTGGGGGAGGGGTTATGTTTTGAACGGAATAAATATTTCAACATTCACAAATTCAAGATACTTGTGTTGCCTTTTGTTGCAGGGGATCAACGGTATGGAGAGACTGGGTCCATACTCAATACATACTGGCACCTTCCAGACGTAAGCCCTATGTCTCTATTTGTTATGTTTTCTGTGTGGTAGTGTTGACAGTATATATGTAAGAGTAATGTGGTAGTGTTGTAAGTATATGTAAGAGTAATGCTTTTTGAAATGTTTTGTTTAAAAGTCTTAGCTCTAGCCTAGAGACTGCTGGTATTTGCAAATGCATTTGTGTTTTGCATTTTCTGTGTATAATGAATTGATTGTTAATTGTAAAGTAATTTGTGTGATTACCGGGTAACTTTTAAAATTTATATAAGGTACAAGTTTAAAGATGCTTATCAAGAGTGTGTCATGTTCAATTCAATGATACAGCTCACCCTTAAACTGGCAGTCCCAAGTGGTGGCAAAATATAGCATTTTTTCAAATTTTCTCCCCTAAGGTACAAGTTAAAATAAAGATGCTTATCAAGAGTGTGTCATGTTCATTTCAATAATACAGTTCACCCGTAAACTGGGAGTCCCAAGTGATGGCAACATTTTGAATTTTGTTCAAATTTCCCCCCCTAAGGTACAAGTTTAAAGATGCTTATCAAGAGTGTGTCATGTTCATTTCAATAATACAGTTCACCCTTACACTGGGAGTCCCAAGTGGCGACAAACTGCTGCATTTTTTGGTAATGCTCTTGCCATCTTTGCAGGAGCTTTCCATCGACAGCGAGAGGGATGAGGACAGCGAGGACACAGCCTCCCGCTCCGATTCCCACACTGACTCCCGCCAGGACCTCCGCACGGGAGAGTCCACCCCGGACTGCTCCCTCACCCGAGAGTTCATGCAGCCGTACGAGCCTGTGTACGACAGGCCCTGGGGCCCCGGCGGCAGCAAAGGCAGCCCCAGCCCCGTGCGGCAGGTGCCCCCCCTCTCCCCGCACTCCCCCAACTCCCCGCGCGCCTCCCAGCGCAGCCACCAGTTCATCGTCAAGTCTTTCCAGTCTCCCTACAAGTGCAATCTATGCAGCTCCCTGCTGGTTGGCCTGCAGCGACAGGGGATCACATGTGAAGGTCAGTAGTGCTGACTGGTTCTCATTTTCCTGTCTTGATGTCACGTGTGGTGGTCTGATGCTAGATATGCTGCTCTTGTGTAAAATTGAGACAGTTGTGTTTTTAGTCATTGTGATAGATAATGGTTGGAATGTATTGATAATGATAAGACAGTCAGATGAAGTCAACATTATCTTTATTGAAAATTAAAATAAGAAGCTTAATTGCTTTTTTACATCCTGTCATAAAAAATGACAACAGTAAAAAGGATGCAATGGTTCAAAGTGCAGAGAAAACTACGAATGACAGTGCTAAGTGAAACAATGTCCAATAGCAATTTTATTCCGAGCCAGAACCAACGTAAGAAACCAGAATAGTATATTATGAACCCTCAACCATGTTCAGAAGGGAGGGGCATTGTGATTGTCTGCGTCTGTTGTCTTGTTTCTGTTCGTTGTTTTGTTTGTTTGATGCATAATTATAATCAGTTCAAATTGCTGTTTCTGTTCGTTGTTTTGTTTGTCTGATGCATAATTATAATCAGTTCAAATTTTGTTAATTGGTATATAACTTAAGTAAAGACGATGTATTCTGCTAAGTAATAACTAGTGAGGGGGACAGTTTTTGTTGCTGTAGTGAGCAACACATTTGGAGTTATAATGTTTCAGCTTCATGTAGTGAATGCCTGGCCCTGTGTGTTGCTTTGCAGTCTGCGGCTACGTCTGCCACATTTCCTGTATGGAAAAAGTGCCACAGCAGTGCCCTGTACCACCAGACCTCAGTAAGTTATTTATAAAAAACCCACAATAAAAATCGTTGTGAATAGATGTTTTATTGCTCTGTAATTGTACAACATGAGAGTGATTTTTTGACTCACTTTTGATATACAAGCTTATCAATTTGGTCCTAAGTAAATTTGTATGATTTGTCTGCCTCCAGAAAAAGTCCTTGGACATACCTGATTATCACACTTATTGCCATTTCCATGACCTGACTACTTTATCCTCTGCCCTGCATCTTTTTGAATATTATCTTGTAAAGTAAGCTTGTTTTATTTGTGTTGATGGTTTATGAATTTTTTTTTAGCGTCTCTGATTAGATTTTTTTTAATGAAAGGTTTTATGTGCATGGTAAATCCTTTGGGCATTCATGTATGGTAGAAAGCCTTCAAAAAATGCATGTGCATGTGTGCACACACGCACGCACATGCACAAAGTCACTCACATACACACACTTAGAGTTGTAAATGTAATTGTTTCATTGTTCTATGATGTTGGGGTGTTTTTTTCAGCAAAAAGACCCCCTATTGGTACAGATCTGACCAAAGGAGGAGGAACAGTGTATGAAGGATTCGTCAGGGTGAGCCACTCACTAACTCAATGGCAATTGAACAGTTTTGCTGTCAGCTTTTTTATTCATGCAAAATACAATGCCAACCACAAATGTATAATTGGCAGTCACTTATGTTTAATTGTCAATAGAACGAAGTTCTGACATTAGAAATCCATAGAATAAGGAAGAATAAATAAATTTTTAAAAAAGATGTACAATTGATGCATCCTAAAGGCAAAAGTTGTGGAATGAAGAGCTCGTGGTCTGAAATGCATGTGTGATAATTTGTATGTGAAATGTTTTGAATGTTGTGTGTAGGTAAGCATCTGTACATACATGTTCACTGTGATTAACCCTTTCGCCGCCATCCATTCTTCAGCCAAAAAATACCATTAAACTTAACTGGGTATAGAAAAAGAAACGTATTTGCAATATAGGGAATTCCTCTGTAACATGTACAACATTAGGCCTGCCCTTACCTCCCAAAATTAAGAGAATATGGTCTTCAGATAACAGGCCCTGATTTGATGCCTTTTAGTGACATGGGTGTTAAACCATTGTGGTGCATAAATGCGACATTGGCGGCAAAAGGGTTAAGTTGTGATCAGACTGCGAAGTAAAGAACGTTTTCAAGAATGTTGTATTCCTTGTGTTTGACCTGTGGTGAAAAAGTATTGTAATAGCCAAAGAAATAGAATACCGTTATACAACAAAATTAAAAAAACCATTTACACTGAAATTTATGTTTGATTGCCTATTGAAACTAGCTTGATGGTTCATCCCTTGAAAGCTGTATTTGTACAACAAGCCAAACTATATTGAGAAGGAAAGAGTGAACCAGCCGAGACAAAGGATATAAGTAGAGGATTTTAATTTCCGCTAATTGACGTCATTACACATTGTGCGATCAACTCTGTGAACCAGCTTTTCATATACATGTAATAATTTTCCCACCTTTTTGTTACTTGTAAATTTTAGTGAATCAATATTCTGTTCATATTTTCATTATCCTCTTTTGATGCATGGTTTCAGGTGCCAAGGGTCGGGGGTATCAAGAAGGGTTGGGTCAGGGAGTACATGGTTATCTGTGATTTCAAATTGTTCTTCTACGAAATTCCTGCTGACAAAACCTATCCCAATCAGGTCATTCAGCAAGTCATTGACATGAGGTAAGACGACATTCAATTTTATTTTATTTTGAAAATTTGTTTCGGGAGTGTTTGTTAATGTTGGTGTTGTATAATTTTGTGTTTCCTTTGTGGCATCCTCTTCATTTCCCTCATTCCAGATCTATTATGCTTTGCAGCATTAAAGATACACTGACACACCACGATTAAGTCCCTTGTTTTTTTCTGGGTTGCTGTGACCCACATACACATGTCCCCAACTTCAAATTGAGGCTGCTCTTTAAAAAGATGTTTCGGTTTGAATTTGGGGGCATTTGTATGGGAGTGAAACCTGGTCAAAACAAGATTTTTTCCAGCTATAAGAGGAAAAACACGTGAAACCCGTGATTTTGACACGTGATCTGGTGGATCTTAAGTGCAGTTGTAGCCTCTGTATCCTTATATGTAGAATTGGTTAATAAAAAACAAAGTAATCTTTTGATACTGAGATATGATTATTTTCATCTTTTTCGAAATAGATAAATAAACATATACTGAGAAATGTATTCATTAAAAGAGACAAACAATGGAGAGTGCCTCACTTCGGTGCAAACATTTTGAGAGATATTCCATTGTAACATACCAGATATTAAAAAAAAGTTATGGTGCAACATATTTGACTGGAAAGGAAACCTGTGCTCAACGCCATTTTATACTTTAGTATTGATTTTGTACTTTATTATTGAAGGAACCTGAATATGCAATGCAGAGTTTGTATTCTTGAAGAACCAGCTGATGAACAACATCATTTGAAACATGGACTGTATTTATGTTTTGCAGGGACGAGGAGTTTTCAGCGTCTGCTGTCTCACCCAGTGATGTTATTCACGCAAACAAAAAAGACATACCTTGCATATTCAGGGTAAGTTTAGTTTGAAGTCTCTGTGTATAGTTGATTGGTTGTAGATAGGTTAATTCCCAGCATCAAACTAGGAGGCAGTGTTCAGAGGTCAGCTGGTTTCAGGAGACCATTCCAATCCTAACAGTCCTAACGTCCTCTCAGTCTAAAGGAGTGGGGGTAACTGTGCAAGACAAAAACATCTCGCATATGAATCAATATTAGCTTAGTTTTTCCAGATTAGAAGTTGCTTTTACTAATGTCATGGTCAGTCATTAGTGACACACAAACTCGACATGCCAATGTCATTAATAGTGAAGAAAATACATACATTGGAACTTAAACTGCTTGAAATGTCATATTTTAATGTTGATTGATATAAACGGACACTTATGGCATTTTACGCCTTCTTATGTCCATAACCAACAGACATAAATAGGTGTGAAAAATAGAAAGATATTTCTATTTCCTTCCATTTACTTCATGACATCAAACAGCCATCTCTAAGCCGATTCTGCCTTGGCATAAAGCTGTGTCAGACTAATTGATATAAGCTAGAAAGAACACCAAGGCTACATCAAAATGTTATGTTCTGCACAGTTATGTGGGGATTGTCTTTAGCCATGGCAGCAAGCTCCTAGCATAACATCATCAGTCCAAAATCCTCCGAAGTCGGAGTGTGGTTGCCCACTTGGCGGGGTAATTAAAAACGGTCGCACACGTAATGTTCTCATCCCTAACTGGTGCATGTTTACCATAGTTTCAAGTGCTTTGGCTGTTGGGGTGATCCCTGGAGTCTTTAAGCCAGGGTACGACAACATCAACAACAACAAACCGATATCTGATATCTGCCATTCACTGTAGCTTTGTTCACATTTCAGGTGACAGCGGCGGAGATGAATCCGCCGGGCACCAAGCATGTGGTTCTGCACTTGGTGGAAAGTGAGAAAGAGAAGGACAAGTGGCTCAATGTCCTCAATGATCACTCTAGCTTTGTTCACGTTTCAGGTGACAGCAGCGGACATGAATCCGCCGGGCACCAAGCATGTGGTTCTGCTCTTGGCGGAAAGTGAGAAAGAGAAGGACAAGTGGCTCAATGTCCTCAATGATCACTCTAGCTTTGTTCACGTTTCAGGTGACAGCGGCGGACATGAATCTGCCGGGCACCAAGCATGTGGTTCTGCTGTTGGCGGAGAGTGAGAAAGAGAAGGACAAGTGGCTCAATGATCACTGTAGCTTTGTTCACGTTTCAGGTGACAGCGGCGGAGATGAATCCGCCGGGCACCAAGCATGTGGTTCTGCTGTTGGCGGAGAGTGAGAAAGAGAAGGACAAGTGGCTCAATGATCACTGTAGCTTTGTTCACGTTTCAGGTGACAGCGGCGGAGATGAATCCGCCGGGCACCAAGCATGTGGTTCTGCTGTTGGCGGAGAGTGAGAAAGAGAAGGACAAGTGGCTCAACGTCCTCAACGAACTGCACAAACTGCTCCGCAGCAGGAACCTCCCCAACAAAGCGGTCAGTACTCCACAAGTTACGGTTTATTTACAACCATTGAAACTAAGGGAAACAACTAAAGGAAGGAGGAGAATAGAGTCACTCCTCACCCATCTCTGTCTGATTCTACTTATTTTGTTGGTAGGCTAGTAAGGTAAATATGTGTCTCTCTTTAGTGAATTGAGTACCCATTTTTGTTCTGAGAGGGGAGAATGTTTAAAAGCTATAAAAATCCTATCACATGCAGTGTGTCTTGGTTGTCAACTTTAGATATTTGGACATTTATTTTGTTATAGTGAAGTTCTCTTCTTTTTTTTTTAATTAACTTAATATTTCCCTGATTGAACTTAATTTGGCAGACGCTTTGATATATGAAATTGAATTGCGTCTGGAGAGTGTGGACTAATGTAATGGTGATGTTCTTTCAGGTGTACTGCGCCCAGGAAGTTTGTGATAACTCTCTGACTCTGGTGAAGAGCACTCATTCTGCTGTGATACTGGGTCAGTCTACTGTGTGCTTTTGTATGAAAATGATTAAAAATAGAGGGGGTTGAAAAGGATTAGGCGATGAAGGAGAGAATAAGAGTGGTTATGGTGATAAAGCGGCGTTGAGCGCGGGATAGATTGATACTATTTCATTTTTTGTTTTTGTGGATAAATTGATACTATTTCATTGTTCGTTTTATATTGGTAATTATTTATGGCACATGAAAATGTGTTGCTGGTTTTTTTCATGAAAAAAAGGATGAATGAAAATTTAGAGTCTCAGAGTCAGAGTGACTTAGGGAATATTAACCCTCTCACGGCTGCATACGCCAAATCCGACCGATTTTTTCTTTACCATTGGCTCCCGTAGCCCCCGATTGCGCCCGCTGAACGCCCGGTCTAGTAGTTTCACTTTCACTTTTGCCCTACCCACAATGCAATATACTAAGTTAGTTCTTCCTGTTCCTGACTCTCAGTGGTCCGTTTTTGGTTCTTACAGCAAGGGAAAGGACCCACTAGTCTTTTTGAACGGATTTTTCGAAGTGACCCCAAATTTTTTTCTTCTTTCCACGTGACGTGCGCAGTATTGACTCGGCGCGATGCTCGGAGCGCCATTACGGATTTTTTAATTCCAATTCATGGTTTGTTGTGTGACAGTGTGTTAGCTTTGGAATGAAAATATCATCATTGCTATTCAATATGCATCTTTCAGAAATTAAATGTGAGTTAGACTTTATTCTGGGTGATTTTTTTAAATAAAAGATTTGGTGTGACGTTCGGAGTTACTTCCCATCACTTGGTATTCAATATAGATTATCGGTTCGATTGATCAGAGTGAGAGGGTTAAAGAATAATAAGCTTTGATGACAAAGAAAGTCGACTTGTAATTATGAAAATGTTAAGAATGGTGGAAAATAAATGAGTTGTGATCCAATAATTTGGAGAGGATTGCAAGGAAAACAGAATTGATTATCGTGGTTGTTGGAAGTCAGGTGATGTGTGTGTGTGCGCGCATGAAATACAGAGGATGAATTTAACCGTGAGCAAGTGTTATTTGTGTAACTCTGTTTGCAGATTCTTTTCATGTTTTTTCCCCCCCTTTTTTCCCTCTTCATTCAGTATTTGGTCATGCAGTTGACAATGTGTTTGTAATTTGTGTATCAATGTTAATGTACGCATTCACCCTGCTTATTTTGGTAGTTTGAATACATAATTGAATTCAGAGCATTTTAAGCTAAAAACTGAACAGATGTTGCTGTGGCGTTTCCAGATTCCACAAGGATAGTGCTGGGCACAGAGGAAGGTCTCCATGTTGTCGATCTCAGCAAGGACCGTGAGTACCAGAAAGTGTCCTGTGAAGACAACATATAGATCTTTTTAGTGCTGTATGTACAGTAGTTGACTGTGTGTGTGTGTGTGTGTGTTATACCAGGTGTACTAAAGGCATTCTGTATTGTGATTACTCCAAGTTGAAGATTCCTGAAGTTGTTGTTATTGTCGTTCCCTGGCTTAAAGACTCCAGGGATCATCCCAACAGCCGAAGCAATTGAACACTATGGTACAAATGCCCCAACTAGGGATGAGAACGTTATGTGTGTGACCATTTTTTATTACCCCGCCACGTGCGCAGCCACACTCCGACTTCGGAGGATTTTGGACTGATGATGTTATGCTAGGAGCTTGCCATGGCTAAAGACTATCCCCGCATAACTATGCAGAACATAGCATTTTGATGTAGCCTTGGTGTTCTAGCTTATGTCAATTGGTCTGACACAGCCTTATACCAAGGCATATTCCTGAAGTTATATATTAGGCTTTAACAAGTTTTAAGATAATTGTATTCCTGAAAGAGAACCTTACAGTATTGTTACTATTGCTAATATTGTTGATGTGATGTGTGAAAGAGTGCCCTTTTTGTGTTTGATCGGAACAATTACCTCTTAAAACGTCTCCTAGCAGCTTTGCTGGTAAGTGTGTGGTGAGTGAATTATTGTAGATAATATATGTAATCATTATAGAACAGTACTTAAAATATGTGACAAGTAACTGCCCTAATGTTGGATTGAAACAAAAACACCTGCTCCAAGGGATAATTATTGGTTGCGTAGTCTTGCTAGTTACAACCAGTTGTAGTTGTTCTGGTGTGGTGGATTTGTGTTTGTTTTGTCAAAATAACAGTTGATCATTGCTTTTACAATGCACAGTAAACAGATCGGTTGACGATGTTTTAATACTTTGTGTTGTGATGGCAGAACTGATTCGGGTGGGTGACCGTGCTGAGCGGAAACAGGTGTACATGTTGGATATGGTGCTAGAACAACAGCTGCTGGCTTACATTTTTGGTGAGTGACTCTTTCTGGACTGGTCCGTAGTCTGCAGTAATAGTGTGTTAAGATATTCATATAATGTAGAATTTTCTCAGTCTGTTTTTTTCCTGCCCGTGTCTGAAATCTTAGCTGATTTTCTGACAAGCAGGAGAGAAAGTTTCTTAGTAATGAAAGTGAAGATTACGGATAGTAATGTTAGGGATTAAGAGGGGAACAGGTGACTTTTTCTTCTTTTCTTTTCTAAGCAAATGAATGATTAATTTTGAAAGAGACACACCCACAATGCCATGTTTAAAGTTTGGCATCTATTTCTTCTTTTGATCTCGGGGATTTCCACAAATCGATGAAAATATTATTAATGTTCACAAGTGTATTATTCAAGTGTTAGACTGGTGCTATTATTTTCCTGTTACTGATTTCTAGTTGTTGGTTTGTATTTAATATTCAAGTTTCCTTGACCTTTTGACAATGTATGACTACCGGCTTTAAGTTTGAATATTGTTTTGTACTGATTAAATCTCCTCCACAGGCAAGCAGCGTCACGTCAAACTGCTTCACGTCTCTGCTCTGGACGGTGGAGAGTCGGAGCCGGTGAAGATCGCGGAAACCAAAGGCTGCAGCATGTTCTGCGTGGGGTGCGTGCAGCAGCAGGCAGGGGGTGGTGGAGGAGGAGGGGCCTCTGCTGCGGCCAGTGGTGTGACGGGGGTGGGGGGAACAGGAGGGGGGAGTGCCATGGTGTGTCTGTGCGTGGCCATCAAGAGGACGGTGCAGGTGTACGAGCTCATCAAGTCCCGACAGCGCTACCGCAAAGTGAGTGCCCGCCTGCCTTTGTCTGAAAAATAGTAAACAGTTGGTTTGGGGGAGGCTTTGGTTTTAGTTTTATTGTGTGTTAAATATGAAGGTATGTATGGAAGGTGTTTCAAAGTTTTTAGTTGTATATATTTCATCCCTGGCTATCAATATCGATAAAAGGTGTAGATTTTGCGATCATGGAAATTGGATACTTTGAAGTAAAGATGTGAGGGGTTCACAAACTAAACCAAACGAAATAATAAAGTCTGTAACATGCACCCATGTTTGAGTTTATTGAGCTGTTTTCGGTTTTGCTTACAAATGCTAATAAATGGATTTTGAAATATAATAATGTATGATAAGTGTACATTTTTCAGTGTTAAGTTTATGGTTTATTGAAAGGTATCAGGCAGTGAAGCATTCATTCACTGAATCTAGGGCTCAATGTGGGAAGGTGGCACCCATCCCTCTTCTTCCATGACCTTAGCCTTCGCCAGCAGAAGTCTGGCACCCATTTATGCCTAGGTTGGGTGAACAAAACAAAGTAAATGTCTTTCCCCCTAGCTGAACAGGATTCAGAACCGCAATCTTTTGAGGTTTGAAATGTTGATGCATTTCGCATATGAAATGTGGTAAAGTATTTTGTTCACCTTTGGATTATATTTGTGTGGCAGATCAAAGACATCCAGGTGCCGGGAGCAGTGCAGTGTTTAGATATGCTGAGCGAAGGGCTGTGCGTTGGCTACCCGTCATGTTTCGCCATCTACAGTCTGCAGGGTGACGCCGCCCCTTTGAGTAAGTCACTGGTGTATACGCTTTAATACTGGTTACTATATGGTCAGATTGTAGTATGTGAAAGATATAGAAAGAACTGTGATTGTTGGGTAGGGATTGTTTTTGGGCGAAGATGTATGCATTTAATTTACTTCAACCAAGTGCATTCCTCATTTTCCCACTTTCACCCTCCTACACACTCTCATATAGTTTTACACATACATTCTCTTAGGTGTGCGTACACACATACAAGCACGCAAGCGCACATATATGTACCCCCACCCATCCACCCGACATGCATGCACAAACATGTACATAGTTTGACGGTTGTTTGGTCATTCAGATGTTCAGTAAGTGAGCCAAATCATAAACCAGACGAAACGTGATGGTTTATGTCTGGTCATTGTGTGTTGCTGCAGCCCTGGTGAACACAGAAGACCAGAACATGAAGTTCCTGGCCCAGAACCCAGTGGAAGCCATGCTGGCTGTTGAGCTGTCCCCCAATGAATTCATGCTGCTCTTCAACGGTATGCCCTCACTGTACCTTGCCATTCTCTTCACTCTCTCTGTCTCTTTTTATTTCTCTGCTCATTAAAATGTCACCTGACCTTAAAGCACTAAGAAGAAAAGAAGGCTCAAAGTCAAAGTACTGACATTTTCTTTTTAAAAATACATTTGTTTCTCCTCTTGATGCACAAAGTCGTAAAGGTTGTAAACTTGTGAGCTTTGTATAGATCGTTACCTAGCGCTGCCATAAGATTTGGGGATTTATTATTTATTTATTATCTAATGATGCTTGCAGACACTTTTTAGCTTTGCAGTTTTACATCTCTTCCATTAAGTTCTGAAATGCCTTTTCACCTTCATTTAGCAAGCCTAATTTGTTCACGGTAGAATAATTCTTTGAGTTGTAACTGGAAGAGTTCTAGGATTGCTAAGTCTGAGTCTAAGTTACGGACTCTAAGTGTTCAGACAAGGTGGATATGTCTAAGTATTCAGGCAAGACAGGCTGCCCAAGCTTTAAACATGGGCATGGTTGAAACAGTTTAACCATTTCAAATATGGGATCAATAAACTAAAGAAAATACTTTGGACTTCCTGCACAAATCACATTATATCTGCTGTAGGACTTTGATGAGTCACTAGCATACCATGAAGTGTGCTCATCTTTTTTTTTTGTAAGATGAAATGTTTCTTTGGATTGACTTTCTTTTTTTCAACATTTTTATACCCTTTTTTTCCTTAATAATTGAACTCAAAACATAAAAACGCTACACTCACACAAGCACATGAAGGTGAAATAAACAATAAACTCTTTTTTTCCTTGTGAAGATAGGCCTGAGAAAGCCTGATATGGTGGTTCATCGAGTGCTATCATCTTTATATATGAAATATTAATTATAATTGTGTCCAATAATGATGATGCTGAAGTCTGATCCTGTTGAAAGCTTTGACGTGATGCATTCATACTCGCTCATTGTGATTGTTTTGTTTCAGTGGTGGGGCTGTATGTGAATAGATCAGGAGAACGCAGCAAAACACAAGAAGTCCTTTGGCCTTCACAGCCTCTGGCATTGAGTGAGTAATATTACCTGCTATTAGTTAAAAGAATGGAAATCGATTTGGTCCAGCATTTGTTGTACTATGCACAAGTGTGCATTCTTAATGTTCATTAGAATGTGTGTATGTGGCTTTGGTGTGTGTGCGTGTGCGTGTGCGTGTGCGTGTGTTGTTTACAAAATACGTTTGTACAAAATGGATGTTTATATGAAAGGGAAAAAACTGCATATTTTGTGAATAGATTTTGCCCTTATATTGTAAGTTAAGTTTTTTCGCACCAAGATTTTTTTGATTTAACCTTTAAAAGTGATTTGAAAATCCTGCATAGAGAAGCGTTTTTATTTGCTGCAATGCTGGTTGTGGGTTTTCAACTTGTGGTTGATGTTGTTTTCAGGTTACTCGTCCCCATACCTGGTGTGCTACGCAGAGAACTCCACGTTTGTTTTCAACGTTCACACTGCAGAGTGGCTGCAGACCATGTGCTTGAAGAAGGTCAGGGAAATTACGTTGTAGACGCGGGGTAGAACCGTCACAGCATGTTGTTGTGAGCCTTCTGCATCATTTCTGAGTGGAGGGTTATTGTGATTGTTCGTGTCTCTTTCTTTTCTTTGTCTGTGCAGTATGTTGTGAACCGATGAACCGTTGTGAATCATTTAAGATTTTGTACAGAGTTATATTACCTGAAGCTGATGTTGTTTGCTGACTTAACCCTTTCACCGCCAGCCATTTTTCAGCGAACATTTTCCATTAAATTTACCTGGGTAGAGAACAAAATCTGTCTGTAATATTGGGTATTCCTCTGTGACATATTTAAAGTAAGGCCTATCCTTACCTCCCAAAATTAAGAGAACGGGGTCTTTGAATAACAGACCCTGGTTTGAGGCCTTTACGTGACATGGGTGTTGAATCATTGTGGTGCAAAAATGCGACGTTGGCGGTGAAAGGGTTAAACCCGCAGATATATAAACGCGTACTGTCGTTTGCCTCGATGTTCGTTACAGCAATGCTTCAACCCTTCTTTTTTCCCTCCCTGTTGTGTGAGTCACTGCGAGGCAGCACGTTTCTGACTAGCGAGACCCGATCCTTGGGATCGTTTGTTATAATGCCTTTAACTATTGCAGCAAAGGGCTTGCTTCCATACCATGTGACACTCTTGTTTGTAGTGCTGTTAATGTTGTTAAATAATGAAGGAAACATGTTGTAGATGTTGTAAATCATGAAATGCTTGAGTGTTATTTATAATATTTGGTTTATATGCAAAATTGTAAGATATTCTTCTTCTATTAGGTTCGTTGAGATCACATTTATCAAACTTCCTTGTGTCTTCTCTTCACTTAGATTACATTGCATGCTTGAAACACATAGTATGCAAGGCAAACAAGAGAATAAAGAAGAAACTCCATTTTTTTCTGACCCCAGACCAAGCCCCTGTGCAGGGATGGGTCCCTGTGCCTGCTGAGTGCCTTTGATACGCAACACATCATCTTCCTCAAGAACGTGCAGACAGGTAAGAGGAACGGTGGCTCTGGTTGACCAGTCCATGTGACTGGAGAAAGGTGATCAAGAGTGCCGCAAAATTTACGCAGTGAAATGTGTTTGTTTTGACAATTGCTTTCGTTTTGATATCATCTGCATTTTTGTTTTACTTTATTTTGAAAAAAAAGATTGCATTTAAAGAAGAAAAAAAGTTTAACCCAAAGAGCAAAATTTGTGCATTGAACACCTTGCAGATTTCCAGAAAATACTAACATTAAAGTTACCACAGACACTGAGACAGACGCGCGCGCGTACGTACACACACACACACACGAAAGAATAAGAGAACATGCGCTCACTTCCTTGACAAAAGTGAGCAAAAAAAATTACCTGAAGAAATGGCTGCAGAACAGAAAAGTCAATGAATTTTGTATACTTTCCACGAGAAAACAAAGGATTGAAAGTATAACTAAGAAAATACTTCTCTTTTTTTTTTTTTGCAGAAGAGGATCAGTTGGCAGTGTCTGAAATGTTTCGCAGCAGAAGTAGACGAAGTAAACGGCGCTTCTCTTTCAAGAACAGAGAGGATGAACGATCTGGAAATAAGTGAGTACCTCCCTTCCCTCCTTTTTGTGTGCCTACGCTTTAACAAAATGGTGTTTTATGCCGATTCATTTGGTTATGGATTCTTTGAGGGATCACACTACTTACAAAATGTGATGAATTTGTAAAGTATGATAGTAAAATCAATGCATGAAACCCAGCAGCAAATGTGCATTCGAGGACCGACTGACTACGCTTTTGCATTTTGTGCATTTGATCAAGTTTGCCTGAAGTATGTGCATGTTTTTCATTAATCTCTTCTGTTACGTACTGAATGTTTGAAGTACAAAGAAAATGTTATTTAGTGTCTTAGTGCAACTTTTTAAAACTGCATCTCTTGTGTAGTTCATTTATTTGTAGAAGCAGCTAAACCTTTGTTCTTTTATCGATGAACTTGGTTATCTATTTTGCTCAAAAAGGTTAAGTAATATATTTCGTATTTAACTGTGTTTATCCAACAACAAACATAAAATCATATCGTAAATGTTTACTCGTATGTGCAGAAAAAAACACCCTTAAATGTTGAAACATTACGCTTACAAAATTATTTCAGATTTGACTGGTTTGATTGATTATGACCAAAGCATAAAATTGAATAATGTATTCAACACAAAAGTGAAATGCATCTTATTTATTTATTAAGAATATTTCTATAGCCCATATCTTAAAGCTCTATGCTCTTGAAATTTTAGACCTTCCTTTTGAAGCCTGACTTAACATTTGAACATTTTCTTGTAGAAAAACTCTTAAATGTAAATGTAGTCATTTGATTTGATGGAAAGCAAATACGTTATTGACGTTCTACTGATTTCAATCAATTATTTTTTTTAATTCCTTGACTTTTTCAAGGGACTAATTTGTTAGAATTGAAAAAAACCTGACACAAAAAAACGAGTCATAGCAGTGGCGTTTAAAGCGGTTAACTTTTCCTTTCCTTGTGAATGCTGCCTGTGCTTTGCCGTTGCCCCTCAGGCCTGAGCGACGCAATCGAGATATCTCAGGACCCCTAACGTTCAGCCATGTGGCCCATGTGGGGCCTGATCAGATCATGGCCCCGGTACCTGCCACTGCATCGTAAGAGGCTTGGTTTTTCTTCCCAGTGTGTGGGCTAAAGTTGGTGTGTCATAGTGCTGCCTGCGCTAGCTTGCATTGATTGCCTCAGATGTCCTCTGCAGCTTTGTGAGCTTATGCTGCTGTGCTGTGTCACCCGCACACAAACCGTAGGGCATCAAACGGGTGTTGTTTTGCTGTGATGATATGCTTGAAATCAGCATGATTTCGTTGATGTTTCTGTCCCCTTGCCCCTCCATCCTTGCCCTTTATTTTGTTTTGTCTTTGTAGTTGGTGTCATTTTCTGGTTAGAAGTAGGTGTGTGTGTGTGTGTGTAATCAGTGTAGAACCCTAGAAGAGTTGTCATTGTGAGTGTATATTCTTCTTTGGGTGTTATTTTTTGTTCTTTATTCATTATTTTCAAGTTTTCTTGGTAGTGTAACGGGCTGTGTACATTAGATCTGCAATTCATAGGTTCCATACGGAAATCCCATTCACTTCCCATAAGATAATAAACGGACACAGAAACTCGTCTGCAAACCCATCCGCTTATTTCTGATATAAATGAATGGGATTTGCGTACGGAGCTTGTGGATCTAATGTGCACAGCCTAGCCCCTAAGGGAAAACAAAAAAGGAGCTGGAGACATCAAACTGTTTTGCATGACTTCTGTGTTGTGGAATATGCCCAGATTATTTTGAGGCATAAAAGCCACAGGGTACTGTTACCAAAGGAACAGAGAAGGCGGATAGTACCCTCTGGCTTTTACCCCTATGTTGGTTCTATCCAGTCTGAAGTGATTGGTCTACTCTTCATTTGTCTGTCATTCCTCATAGTCTTTTCTGGAAAATGTTTGGCTAAATAAAAATAAAATGATACAAGAGAGTCAGTCCATGCATCGCGATAAAGATCTAAATCCTTGGAAATCTCTCTCTTCCAATACATTTGGTGTTGGTTTAAATATCATTATGACAATAAAATGTTAATACATTGAGACAAAATTCAGTAAAGATTACATGTTTTGATGCATTTCTTTCCCATTGCCCTGCACTTTCTCCTGCCCCTTCTTTGCCGCACCTTACAATCCTATCATTTTTGTGTGAGTGCAACTGAAGGCGTTATTCATGTTGGCTTGTGTAAACATGATTTTCCTGTAAATGTTTGAAACAGAATCACAATTCTAAAAAAAGTGGTTTTGCTAGACGCTAACTTTAACCCTTTCGCCGCCAGCCATTTTTTAGCCTAATTTTTCCATTAAACTTACCTGGGTAGAAAAAAGATTTTGTCTGCAATATTGGGAATTCCTCTGTGACATGTTTAAAACAAGGCCTATCCTTCTTTAAATTAAGAACACAAGATCATTGGATAACAGATCCAGATTTCAAGGCTTTTTATGACATGGGTATTATCATTATGGTGCAAAAATGCAACATCAGCGTTGAAAGGGTTAAACTATTTAGTAGTTAATTATGCTAATAGTACCATCAATTAATTCATGCTGAATGACCTCTTTCAGGTATCAATGCCAATTGGGTTGGGTTTTCTTTAAGTAACACAGTCTTGAAATATTTTCACAAACATGATTGTGCAGATTTGAAGTATGCGATGTCATAATACGAAAAAAAATATCTCCTGTTATATGAAAGAAAACATTTTGTTTATTGAAGAATTTATAAATGCAAAATGTTTGTGCTTTTTGGCGTTTACTTCTGAAGTTATTGGAGTGTTTATTTTAAGATGTCACAAGCAGGTCAAAACCTTACATCACTAGCACAGTCAAATTATGAAGCTAAGTGAATTAATCAATGTGAACATGTATAATTTTTAAAGAAAAAAAATCAATATGTTTATGGTTAGATTTACATTCTGTAAGTAGAGGTTCTTAAGGGTATGTTATCTTTAAGTAAATGTTATTCAAAGTTGTTTTTTTTTTCTTTAATCTTGAAAAGCCACCTGATTGTATGTAGTTTTAATGTTTTATACTAAAATTTTGAAAAAATCAAAGTCACGAGTTATAATTCTTATGGAGGATATAAAGCAATGCAAATACCATCAGACAAAAAAGATCATTGTAAAATTTCATAATCCAAGAGATATTTATGTATGAGCTTCTGTATGGTTGTGTGTTCTTTGATTAAGTTGTATAGTAAGTAAGAAAGTAGGTTTAGGGAACGTTTTTTTGGTGGGTTTTTTTTTAAAGATTCTCCACCTGTATACCTTATGGTTGAGATGACAATCAACTTTGTTACATATACTGGTGGTTTGTGCTTGCGCAGTAGTTTTGTTGTGAGTTTTCTTCTCTGTGGCTTCCTTTTTTTCTGGCTTTGAGTAAAATTGTGTTGCATATGATTAGTCAAAAAGATTGAGTTTGTTCACAAAGGAAACAGTCTAAGAAACAATAAAAAATATGAATATGGAACCTTTCTTATAAGACCTTCAAAAATCATCCTAAATGAGGTCTTATAAGGGAGGGGTCTTATAAGGGAGGTTTTTAATACTTACAAAGAAGGGCAATGTCTCAGAGAAGTAGGTCTTATGTGGGAGGGAGTCTTATAATGGGAGGTCTTATAAGGGAGCTTCCACTGTACCATTACCAGAAGCTTTAATTTGCTTCTGTACTTGGAACAATTTCTTGTTGTTTTTCTCTATCATTTTTTCTGACTTTAAGAAATAGGACCAATAGAAATAAAAACTTGAATGAAATGTGTTGTTTTTTCTTCTTATTTTTTTCCTTTTTTTTTTTAGATTTGCCTTTTATCATTCCATATGTGATAAACTTAGTGCTAATATTGCTTACGAAAAGAAAAGCTACAAACAAGACGATAATAGTTGAAAATGTCAAGGAGGCTAAAAATCAATCTGATCATGTGAAGGGCTTGTATAAACATACAAGCAAATGTTGCATCCGATTTCAATTTTCATAATTATTTTTAAAGGTAATGAACATTCACAGGGTGCTGCAGTTGAACAGAACTTGAACAGTTGTCATTCCAAAGATATGAACTTTGATGTTACCAATGTTAACTTGACTATGTGATGCTATGTAAAAAGTAGCTAGATTCAGCCTGAGTAGTATGAGTTGTATAGAACTAAGGTTACTAGATAACAGATTAATGTGACTTCCTTCGAATAGAATTGGGAGAGACAAAAAGGGTTTGTAATAAATCAGATAAATTTTTTTACTTCATCTCCACTTTCCTCTCGATCTTTTTGTGTGTATTTTGCTTTTCATGGCTTAGAAGTTAGTGTTCTTTATTAATGTATAATTGTTTTTATTTTTTGTTAAGTGTTGTTTTGTATAAATTTTAACGATTCTTTTAAAATTCTGTGTATATATTCTTTCTTTAAAATTTAGAATATATTTGGTTGGGTATGTGACTATGTCAATGGTTGTTATGGTAGCTAGTAATGTTTAGCAAGTTAAACTTATCTTACTAGTTAATTTAACTATCAACTCTTCTAGCACCATGTACTTTTGGACGTTCTTGGTTGTTCGTTAGATCACAGCGATTGTCTTTGCATTTGATGGGAGTGTAGAGATGTACTGGGCGATTGTATTCGCCCATGGTGCTAGAAGATTTAACGAATGCGGTAGCATAATTCACCAGATGTGTTAAAATGAGGGGAGAAAAATAACAGGAATTAGTAAATCGTTTGAAATCTAATGCAACAATGGCGCCTGTTGTTAAGGAAGTAAAGCTAACAATTGTTAAGACATAAAGAAGTATGCTACTCTCTTTGTAGAAGAGGTATATTGGTAAGATGCTCTAAAAAGGAAGACAAAATTAGGTGGCTTGATTGTAATAAGTTATGAACAATTGACATAGCTTCATTGTATTTTGTGTGTATTTAAAAAAATACTGTTTCTTTTCTATTTTCTTTCTTCTTTTCTCCAATGAAAAAAATATATTGCTCCCCTGTTGGGGTACCTGGGGCTAGTTCCCATGCTTTCTTAAATTTCTGTTCTAGTAACTTCCTGTTATCTCTTTGAGTGCCTTTTCTTTTCTTTTTTCTCTCTACCTTACTGGCCCATTCTTTTCCTCTTTTCTAGAAACTCTGAAACAGTTTTCTCCCCTTGAGCTTTTCGAAATTCAGAATGTGTTGGCTGACAGCTTGGAGACCTTGAAACTGAAGACCAGGCACATATGTATGTTGCACACAATGGCCATGGCCTGGAAGCACAGATGAAGAACTTATTGTTTTATATATAGAAAGGAATCAAAATTTGAAGGAGATCATTCAGAAATAAAGATGCCAGTTCCAGAACTGTGACCGAAATGATGCAGTGGTGGAGTGTCTATGTGTTTTTCAGAGGGGAGCGTCGGTCGCGCGTCATCTCCAACCCCTCCAACTTCAGTCACATTGCCCACATGGGGCCGGACCAGGGCATGCAGGTCCTCATCGACCTACCAAAGGTAAGATATACTGCAGTGAAAGGCTAGCTTCACTGGGAAATCAAAGCACCTTAGCTGCTTACTTCAGTCACATTGCCCACATGGGGCCGGACCAGGGCATGCAGGTCCTCATCGACCTACCAAAGGTAAGATATACTGCAGTGAAAGGCTAGCTTCACTGGGAAATCAAAGCACCTTAGCTGCTTACTTCAGTCACATTGCCCACATGGGGCCGGACCAGGGCATGCAGGTCCTCATCGACCTACCAAAGATAAGACACACCGCAGTGAAAGGCTAGCTTCACTGGGAAATCAAAGCACCTTAGCTGCTTACTTCAGTCACATTGCCCACATGGGGCCGGACCAGGGCATGCAGGTCCTCATCGACCTACCAAAGGTAAGATATACTGCAGTGAAAGGCCAGCTTCACTGGGAAATCAAAGCACCTTAGCTGCTTACTTCAGTCACATTGCCCACATGGGGCCGGACCAGGGCATGCAGGTCCTCATCGACCTACCAAAGGTAAGATATACTGCAGTGAAAGGCTAGCTTCACTGGGAAATCAAAGCACCTTAGCTGCTTACTTCAGTCACATTGCCCACATGGGGCCGGACCAGGGCATGCAGGTCCTCATCGACCTACCAAAGATAAGACACACCGCAGTGAAAGGCTAGCTTCACTGGGAAATCAAAGCACCTTAGCTGCTTACTTCAGTCACATTGCCCACATGGGGCCGGACCAGGGCATGCAGGTCCTCATCGACCTACCAAAGGTAAGATATACTGCAGTGAAAGGCTAGCTTCACTGGGAAATCAAAGCACCTTAGCTGCTTACTTCAGTCACATTGCCCACATGGGGCCGGACCAGGGCATGCAGGTCCTCATCGACCTACCAAAGGTAAGACACACCGCAGTGAAAGGCCAGCTTCACTGGGAAATCAAAGCACCTTAGCTGCTTACTTCAGTCACATTGCCCACATGGGGCTGGACCAGGGCATGCAGGTCCTCAGCGACCTACCAAAGGTAAGATATACTGCAGTGAAAGGCTAGCTTCACTGGGAAATCAAAGCACCTTAGCTGCTTACTTCAGTCACATTGCCCACATGGGGCCGGACCAGGGCATGCAGGTCCTCATCGACCTACCAAAGATAAGACACACCGCAGTGAAAGGCCAGCTTCACTGGGAAATCAAAGCACCTTAGCTGCTTAGAAGCTAACTTTATAGTTCAAAAGTGGCAGCTTCCATCAAATTCTTGCTCAGGTGATTTTGAATCTCATTATGTCGGGCAGTTACTGTACACATTTTTTATTGTAAAGTGCATAGAACTTAGTCTGAATCTGAGTGTCAAATACATTAGGGGAAGCATGGATTAAAAAAAAAGAAAAAGAAATTGTGCTTGATAAATTGTTCACAAACGATAAGTTCATTATGGATTTTGCTCTTTATTGATTGGTTAATGAAATCCTTTGCTACTTACAGGTAGGTTAAGTGCAGGAATTGTTGGTTGCATGTGTGCCTAGAAGTATTTACCCGGTTCATTGACTGAGCCTGTCAGCGGTGTTTTTGTGGGTGCTTCCAGCAACAGACGGATGGGGACCAGATGCAGCGGGTGAAGAGCATGTTCCAGCCCCACCTGAGGTCCATCCATGAACAGCAGATGAGGGGGGCCCGCCCCTCCAGCTCTCACTACAACGGTGGGTCATGCTTTAGTCTTGTTCCAGATACTAACATGTTTACCTGTTCACAATGACTTCACCGTATTAGGTATGCAAATCAGAAACAAAAAATGTGCACATAGAAATTCTTTGTTTTTCTGAGAAAAAAAATCTTTGATGAATGTTTTGATTTGATGTATACCAGTACATAAATGCATGTTAGCACAATATGCACACTCATTGCACATTACATATTTGTACCTAAAGACCTAAACATTTTTGATTATGCATAAGTTCAGGAAGCTTGTAGGTGTTGCACATAAAACACCTGTACTCATGAAACATTATCCATACATGTTTATACCTAGAGAGCTTATTTAAATTAAAAAAATGGGTTCATGACTACTTGAAACTTTCAGTTCAATGTTGGCAGACTTGCTAATAAATCGACAGACGCATTTTATAGAACATTCACATCCATGACACACTGTGCATGAATTCATGTACCATGACACAGATGCTGTTTATAATATAGCACGCACACACCGACACATGTGTGCATGTTCATACTCGTGTATACCAGCAGAAGAGCATGTGACTGACACTCTGGAGATAAACCCACACCTTGTTACTGTCATAAACCCAGAACTCGTTCCTATAACCCTGCACTGCCATCTGTTCACATAGGCTCCAGCACAAGCATGTGTGTACATAGCACCTCCTTTCCAACAGGCAACTCGGGTGGTCGTGGGGACAGGGAAGGGGGAGGAGGGAGGCCCGGGATGGGGCGGGGCATGGCTCGCTCCCTGCCCTCCCCCAACGTGCAACCAGGAGGCGGAGCCAGCTACGACAGTCAGCAGGATCCCTACGAAAAGGAAGAGTCGTCTCAGATCTTCGAGGTAGGTGTGCCAGCTGAAATATAGCTTGGTATAGGTTGTTTAAGACAGAACGAGGATAGGTTGGGTTGGTTTTTTGTTTCACCTGGGAGCAAGTCAGTGAAGAGGGTGATTCTTCTGCTTGATTTGTTGTTTTTGTTTTGTGGGAGTGAAAGTTGCTGGTGTGTGTTGTTGGTTTTAGCTTTATCTGATGTGGAAAGTTATTGAAACTGCCAAAACCCTTTCACTGCCAAAGTCGCATTTTTACACCACAATGATTGAACACCCATGTCATTGAAACTCTTGAAATCAGGGTCTGTTTTTCAATGATATTGTGTTCCTAAATTTGGGCAGTAAGGATTGACCCCATTCTAAATGTGTCACAGAGAAATTCCACAATATTGCAGACAAAATCTTTTTTGTAGCCAAGTAAATTTAATGGAAATGTTTGGCTCAAATATGGCTGGCAGTGAAAGGGTTAAACTGGTGAAATGAAACAAGGAAGTTTTTATCCTCAAGTATGACAGTGATTTGATAGAAATAAATGCCTAAAACTGGTAAAATGAAACAAAAGTTTTGTCCTAAAGTACAACATAGGCAGTAAACTTGACCCCCCCACACCGATTTTACACAAATTTTGATTTTGGTATAGCAGTTTCTTATTCTATCATTAGTATTATAAGGTGCAGGGGTCTCAGTCTGGGAAAAAAAAGTATTGCCTTATAGTCCGTAAAATATGGTACTGTTATCGAACACAACAACCATGTAATGTACTGTTATCAAAGAGAATAACACAAGTTTATTGGACTTGCAGCATGCTTTTAATACCATTAACTTTACTGGTTACAGTTGATGTAATCAAATGGAAGATCATTTGACTTATAGCATTTTAAGTAGATGGCAGTGCATTTATAATGAACCAAATATCCAATCCTTTTCACCAAAGTTTAGTTTCTTTTTTGTTTTTGTAAACTTACAACAGTTATTGTAAATTAACAGTATGCATAGTAGATAGGTGCATTGGTGTTGAATCATTTATATTCAAAAGCCCACTCCCCAAATCTAGTACTTACAGCTTATTTATGCATTGTGACTTTATTAGTGATGCAGAAGGCAAAAATGTAAAATAGATTTGCATGACTTTTAACTGGAGCACAGTGTGTGTTGTGTATGGCACGCACTGTTTACCCTTGAACACTAGTGCAGTTTAATAGAGCACTGGGCATGAGTCATAACACCATTAGTCTTTAGCTAATCATGGGATACTTTCCTTGGCGTTTATTTAAGGCAATGAATAGTTTTCAGTGAAGAATGGTAATGATAAAATTGTCTTTTGCTAGATAATACATATTGGGGCTTTGTTTTTAGGGTGGTGTCATTGTGTGTGTGTTTTCATGCATGTATGAGTATGTTGGTAAGAAAGTGGAGTATGTGTTTACATGGATATTTGGAAGCATTAAAAAAAACCAATTGAAGAATAGTCCTTCAACTGACATGCAAACTATGCATATACTGATAGAGGTGTTTTGCATCTAATCGTTCCCATAGTGGAGAGAATAGTTAGTAGTTGCCTTCAGCTTTCATCTCTTGTTTTTGTATTGACTACTCATTAGCGAATGATGAAGTTAGTTAGTCCCTTATCCTTGTCAGAGACAGACAGCTGATTCATGAAAGTGACAAATAAAAGCACCATAATTTTCAGCACATGCAGAATAGGAATTATATTGCTGCTGCAGTCCAGTCCCTCCTACTTCTTTCTGATCTACATCTGATTGTTCTTTCATAAAAAATATGTACCATTGATAAGATTTTCTATTTTACAAAAATCTTATAATTTGTTCTTAAACCAGAAAGCTATTTCTGTGTAATCTTATAAAATCTGTTTATTTGTTTTGTATTGAAAGTCATACTTCCGACTGGTATTCAGTATTGTACTTACTTCGCGTGTTGATCTGAAATATCAAAGCTACACTGCAGAAACAGCATTCAAAATATTTTCCTCCGATATTTTCTTTATTTGATTTTAATGCTCCAGACAGCAATCAAGATAACATTTCTGTACCAATGAAGATTGTGCATAAGACTTTTCTTTGTTTGTTTTTCATATAGTTTACCTATTTATACTGGATGTTATCTGCTGTAATCATTCCATTATTTGATATTAAATTTGTTGGTTCTTAGCTCTGAAGCTTAAGACGAAAAGCTGCTTTGTAAGATCTGCGTGTTTTGCTGAACATGAGGGGGGTTGTGTTTAGCAAATTTATTGCTGAAAGTATGACTGTATGATGACTTATCACTTGACTCCTCATGACTTGTCACTTGACTCCTCTGATGACTTGTCATTTGACTCCTCTTTCCAGATGGTTAATTCTTCCGAAGGCGTGTACTATTCTATTGGCAGCTCTTGGTCCTTACCCGCTTATGACGACTCTAAGAGATAGCTAGGGGTACTGGTAGCGTCTTGATTTTTGGCCTCCCGTGTTGTCGTGCTCTGCTCAGCTCCTAGCCTGCTCTTGTGTGCCTTTTTGTTCTTCTTGTGTGGTTATTGTTGGTCAAAGCTTCCCTTATTGAGTGTGAGTGTGCGTGTGTGTATGTATCATTGTATGTGTGTCTTCCCGTCACCTGTATTTTATTGACGAAAGCTTTTGTTATTCTCTGTGGATGTATGTTTGTGTATGTATGCTTGTCTACCCTTTCCCTTCCAACTTCTTTAACGTTGGTTAAAGCTTGCATTTTGTATATGTGTGTGTGTGTGTGTTTCTCCTCCCCCACCCTCCACTCGTGCACATCTTCTACCTTCCCTTACTACTACTACTGCCTAGATCTGTGTTGCCCAACCATTCTGTAATATGTGTGATCAATGTACTTTTTGTTCCATTTGTACCTCCATGTGTTTGATTTGATTCCCTTTGTCTCCTGCTTTTCTTCTGGTGGCTAGCATGGCCGGTCAGCCTGACAGTTGTGGTCAGTATGTCACAGTTTTTACTTCGTCCATTGATACAACGATATGTGTTGCGTTCCCTGTCACTGTGTGTCTAATTCTTGTGGTCAAAACTAACACTTTTTTCCCAAGTGTATGTGCATGTGGACTCGCCTTTTCATCTTTTTTTAAAACTTTTTGTCGGATGCATGCAATGTCTTGAAAGCATCTGTTTGCTAGCTATGTTAATTGGGCTCGTTCAAGTCATGATGGAGTTGGCAATGTTAGCAGTTATATAATGAATTTGTCGTTTCAATGATGAGACTTGATTCTTATTCTTATTCTTAAAGTTTGATATTTAGGCACAGTGCACACTTTTGTTGTTGTTGTGAATGCCAGCCAGCAGAGATGTTAGTCGTTTGAACTGACTGTGACAATATGAGTGAAGAGCATCCTTTCTTTGTTGTAATTATTTTGAAGGTTCGACAGCTGCAACCACAGCATGTTTTTAGCATGTAATCACTTGTTCTTTGATGTTTTGAACTCTTTTACTTTGGGCATTGGACATAAAAAACCACTATTCCACTCTGTTAGCCCTCTTGCCTATTGTATAAAACAACCAGCATTTATGTTAGCAAGACAGTTTAAGTAAGAGAAAATATATGAACACTGAAGGAATTTATGTTATTCCACCAGGGTAGGCAGTAGCGCATATATGTTGGGTTTTCTCTGAACAAGAAGGAAGCTTCTGCTTGGCACTGACTTTGTACAAAGGAACAAGCTTTAGCTTTGCGTTGGCATTAATAGTGTAGTAGTAGTGGTAGTGTAATAGGGCTAGAAGTGGGCCTCTCGGCCCTTTTACGCCCTTTCTTGATTAAAGGGGTCCTTGTAATACTGTGAACGGGGAAGCAGTTTTCCTGCACAGTGCATTCTTTAAATTGAAGGTGGGTTTGTCCTTTTTGTGCTGGTTGACCAGTTTCAACGAAACCTGCTATACTGAAGGCTTTTTTCTGCACTGGATGTGGAATTTTACCCCTCTTCAACCTGGGTCAATATAAGCTTTTGCGTGGCCTCCTCTCTGATATCCCTGGGGGTTGGCTCTGGTGGATGTGGTTTCTGTTATAGATCTCTGGATTGCCAGGAATATTTTATACAGTTATTTTCCTTATTTAGAAATCAAGGGGGAAAAGAAACAGAACAATGGGTGGAAATCAACAGTCATGAAGTTATTTTTTATTAAAGTTTGTTTCAATCATGAATGACAGATGTTTTGGTATTTTTTTCCTTTTCGCTGAAATGGCCTGTGCCTGTTGACATTAGCAAAAACAAATTCAAGAGAGATCCTACAGCAGAAAATGTTCTTTTATGTGGTACTGACCAGCTACATTTTCCAGACTTTGGTGGCACATTTTCCAACTGCCGTATTGATTCAAACTAGATTACAGTAAATGGCTTACTTTGCTAACTCTGTCAGAAACTAGAGCCAGACCCTTTCATGTCTGTTTGGGGATTAGTGTTGTGGATGTGTTGTAAATGTTAAATTGGTTTATTATGTTGATTTTTTTTCTTTTTATCTGGATATTTCTTTTAATGTTTTTTGGGTGTGAAATAGTATTGTGATAGTTTTAAATGTTTTAACATTTTTGTCATTCTCTGTTTGTGTTTCGCTTGAAACTTCAGCATTCAGTATAGGTCAGTAAATGGTGGGTCGTTTTCTTTTCTTTTCTTTTTTTGTTTGGAATTTTCCACAGTGTGTGTGTGTGTATGCGTGTGTGTATGCATGTGTGCGTGTGTGTATGCATGTGTGTGTGCGTGTGTGCGTGCGTGTGAGAGAGAGAGAGAGCTCGAGCTCAGAGAGAGATAGCTTAAGAGCTCAGATAAAATATGTGAAGATTAAATTTTGCAAGTAAATTTGTATGAATTCAAGATCCAATTAGAAAAGAGAAAGTAAACGGATTCCCTGAAAAAGGTTTAAAAACAAAACAAACAACAGGAGTTTCCCTTATCTACTTTTATTTGTAAAACATTGAGGATGTGTATGGCAGAGAATGGTAGATGGAGAATTAGATTTAGAGTAGACGACTAAATGTATAAAAGTGCATTCTGGTTTAGGGTGAGGAATGTTTAGCTGCTGCATGCAATGATGTGAACAGTGAATGCAATGATGTGGATAGCCTTTTTATTAAATCCATTTGCATGCAAAAGAAAATGTGCTGGTAAGCAGTGTGCTCTCAACTCGTGAAATTTAGTTTGCATGTTTGGCGGCGATTTATTAAACTTTTTTTTTTTGCAATTGGATGTTTAATTTTTGCATGAAATATCAGAAAGTGAAAGGAAAGTAAGCACTTGATATCCATTTTTAAAACAGCATTTTTGTTAAATATTAGTTTTAAATGTAGTTTATTTCTAACAAATTGGATGGGGTGGGTGGTGGAAATCTGGGTTTAATGGTTGAGGACTTAAAATTGTATGTAATTGATTGATGGGGGGAAAATTAACTTAGCCTCCCCCATCTTTTATTCTATCTATCGCTGTCTCTCCCTATCTCATACATACTGTGTCTGGTTTTTTATTATCTGTGTGTGTGTGTCTCTCTCTCTCATTTGCGTCTGCATCTCTGTCACTATCTTTCTTTGCTGTCTCTCTCTCTCTGCTCTAGCTCTCTCTATACTAAAGACAGCTCTCAAGAAGCAAATTATATAATTATGAAAATGTCTTGCAAATTATAAGTCTCGTTTGCGTCTGCCTCATCTCTCTCTCTCTCTCTCTCTCTCTCTCTCTCTCTAAAAAATATTGCTGTTAACCAGCAATTTATAATTGAAAATGACTAGCAAATTACAAAGTGAAAGTTGTAATCAATGAGGGATTAGAAGTTCAGATACAGATACAACGACTGTTACAGATTTGCAATTGGTAAAATGTTATAATTACACAGACTGGTAAAAAGCAACCATTTCTGACTGAAGAGTTTACTTGTGATGTGATTCTTAATCATTCATGTGCCGGATGTAGTATTTTTAGAATGTCTGCTTCAAACATCACCATTTCTATTATCATTTATGAGCTGTGAGGATATTTCTGTGATCCTTGTTCAAACAGATTGGTGGTTTCCCGCACGGCTCACATGCATGCAATGTTCAGTCATGTCTTGCTGTTGTTGTTTCTTTTTTTCTTTGTTCAGACTTGTCTTCCGGTTTTGTTAAGTTTCAAATTTTCGTTGATGAAGGTCCGTCGTTGTGTAATGCAATGCTCTAAAGGGTTGCTATTTATGTATGTTTGTTTCTCATTGCCTAATAATCTTATGGAAACTATTTACTGTGATGCAAATGGAAACATTTCATAGCGTGCAAGTTTAATAGTGAAATTCAGATGTTACTCTTAGTTGGGGAAAATCATACCAGAAAATCATGTATATTAATATGTGAGAATCATGTACAGTTAGTTATTCTACGTTCCAGATTTTTATCAGGAATTGTTCACATGTGTATGACAAATCGTTCATGATATAAAATTGCCTTTAATTATGTGTGTACTTCATACTTGAGACAAGAGAAAAAGGACAAGGTGAAAAGTGGGAGGATGGAGGGAGCTTAGTATTGTTCTAATGTATCAGTGAGTCGGTGCAGTAGAATTGCATAGATACATTTTACATTGTTCTTGACAAATTTCAGGTTAAGAGCAAAATATTTTGTGGCTTATGGTATCTGACATTTTAAGTTTGGAACTGAAAATTGTTGTGTTAAAGCATCTAACTAAAACGTTCATAATATCATACTGTTGAGTTTTGACATCAACAGCAGTATGTCTTTCAGTATCTAGCATGTTAGAGAGTAGGAGATTCATGTGCGCTTGGTTTATAGCATGTATTAGTTGATACTGCTGTCAGTTTTGAGATCGAGAGAACAACAAATTTATTTGCTGACATGTTTTTGTTATTGAGGGCAGAAAATTCAGGTTTCTAATAGCATGACTAAGGGTATTATAGCACAAAATAGTTAATACTCTTTACACTTATATTGAAAGTAGAAACTTCATATAGCATTATGGCACATGAGTTTTGGAGTAGAAGATTCAGTCTTTTGGCATGAAAAATTGATCTTGTAGTTTTAAAACTGAAAACAACACGTTTGGGTCTCCCATTGCATCTGACTTAAAATTTTATACTTTGTGTATACTTTGACATTATTTTTAAGATTAAGAGCAGAAAAATTAAGTTGTTTTACGGTACCTAACACATAAGTTTGAGAGCAGAAAATTCAGGTGTCTTGTGCTACTTTAGCCTAACTATGTTGTTACTGCTCACAGTTTTGCTTCAAAAGAATGGTACAAGACCCCTGGATTTTCTGCGATTGACTCTTCTAGCGCCAAGTATCTTCTGTTCTTTGTAACCTTCTCTGCCAAGTTAGTTTTCAAGAGAATAAAAAAACGACCACCTTCTTTACTAAATGCGTTAAATAACAGAAATGCACTGATATAAAGTCTAAAAGACAACCGCATGGAAGATGTTTACCTGGAGCGCTGGCAATAACGTGTAGGCAATGTCATGGCGCACATGTGTAGAGTAGTGTAGAGTGGCACAGAGGTATCGGGCTTGCCTCGTGTCAAGTAAACCCGAGTTCGAACCTGGGTACAGGGGATTTTTCCTCTCACTTTACACTAGGCCTTACGGTCTGAACATGGAGTCTTTCGGATGAGGCGATAAACCGAGGTCCTGTGTGCCTATGCACTTAGCGTACATTAATCCCAGTGGCAATGAAAAAGTTATTTGGTCAAAATTTACCCCCCTCCCTTTCATTCTTCATGAGTCACACAAAAATCGCATGCAAAAAAAATTAAAAATTGGGTGGCGCGCCTCTGGCTGCGACGTGCTCTTCAGGTGGGAGCAACCCGAATTTCACAGAGACACCTATGTGACTATAAAGTAATACCTAATACATCTATGCCCATGACAGTAGGAGAGTTAAATTGATGTGTTGGATGCTGTAAGACACCTGAATTGTCTGATCTTGATCTTAAAGCATAATGCTAGTTCAGAGAGTTAAATTGATGTGTTGGATGCTGTAAGACACCTGGATTGTCTGATCTTGATTTTAAAGCATAATGCTAGTTCAGCCTGAATTAGTTGAGAATTGGTGACAGTTTTGCTGTAAAGTGTGGTGTGTTGTGTGGATTGGTTGATAATTGGTGACAATTTTGCTGACAAGTGTGTGTTGTGTGTGCCCAGGACAGCGCTGAGTGTCCCAACTGGCGACTGTCGGTGGGCTCTGCCTCCAGCAGCACCCCGCCTGCCTCCAACAGACACAGCCTTGTGGACACCACTGACCAGTCTGACAACTCCTCCAACTGTTGACTGACCACCACCATGATGGTCATGATTGTGATGATGATGGTCATGATGCCATACCTCCATAATAAGAATACTGTGTGTGTGTGCGTGCGTTTGTGTGTGTGTGTGCGTGCAAGTGTGTGTGCTTGAAGAAAGAAAATTAACCTGAGACGTTTCGTTTCCGACTCTTTCTTTATGGAGCTGAGTTTGCGGTTCCCAGCCTACACCTGATGATCTGAATGTGTAATCCATGGAGTCCTTTTTGAGTGCTGATCCTATTGGACACTTTGCCTTAGCTGTTCTTCTGGGTCTGTTCTGTATTTATTTTTACATGGCATGTACCGCTGTGGGACTGTTTGTAAATCTCTAAATGATCAGGCTTTACCCTTCCCCACATTACTCATCCAAATTGTCTCCACATGTGTATTGTTCCTTGGCATGCTTCTGATCAAGGTGACTTAAACTGACTTTAACATTTGGTTTCATAAATTGTTTTTGCGTGAGTGCCTGGCGTGATTGTGCTTGTGTCTTTTAAGTGTGTGAATAGAATTTGGCAGAATGAAGAAAAAAAAGGATGGAATCATTCCTAAATGCCATGGATGTAAATAGGCCCTCTGCATGTTTTTATAAAATGTAGATAAGCTGTAGTGTTCTTACCTGGGTTTTGTTTTTGTTTTGTTGTTTTTGGTGTGTTCAGTTCGTCAGGACATTCAAATCGATCTTCAACTGCAGTCTTTTAAAGAGCATTGTGAAGCTTAAGTTACATTTGTGTTCAAAGAATATAATATCTGATAGTGTGTAGTTGGGCATACATGATACATACGCAGTTCTGTAAATACTTTTGGGTGATGTGCGAGTCTTAATATTGCTTGTGTACTTTCTTGTTCCTTTTTCTTTTCTAGCGAGTATTCTTTTAGTAATTCAAGGTTTTTTCTCCCGTGTTACAAGAATGCATACCTTTATTTCTGGTTTACCTCCTGATTTTTGTGATAAAAGTCTGTATAACTACAATTTTGTAAAAAAAAAAGGAAAAATAAAAAAATTGACTCTACTGTGTGGTGGCTACTAGCAGTTTGAAATAACTGATTTTGTTTTTTGTTTTGTTTTTATGTTTTTGTTTCTGAAATTGCAATGCAAATAAAATGAATACTAATGTTAAATTCATAGGGCACTTTGGTCAAGAGTGATTATTATCTTAGTGACAAGAGACTTGCAATCTGTGATGAGATGACTGAATCCTCCGCCGCACTCTTCCCAGTGTATAGCTTAGACAGAAACCATTTCATTAACTCACTCACTTCTGAGAGTTCTTAATCCAATGACATTCAAGGCCATTCATATGGGTTTGCATAAAAACTGTAAAGTATCAGTTACGAACAGCTAGGCATGGACTTTTCAGAACTGATCGGGAACACAGTGTGTTAGTTGGGGGTGAAAATTTCCTATTGCCATGTTTTGTCTTCTAGTAATGGATTAAACATTGCCCATAGTTTTTCTTTGATACCGTAAAGTATCAGTTACGAGCAGCTAGGAATGGACTTTTCAGAACTGATCGGGAACACAGTGTGTTAGTTGGGCGTGAAAATGTCCAATTTCCTATTGCCATCTTTTGTCTTCTAGTAATGAATTAAGCATTGCCCGTAGTTTTTCCTTGATTTCGCAACTCTTGTTCTAAAAACCCCTTTTCGCTCAGCAGTACTCCTTTATTAAACTCTGCTATGATGGGTTGCTTTCAACAGGGGAAAAGTCATAGAATAGTATAATTTAGTTTATAAGTCCATTGAGGAAAGCAAGTGCCATGACAAAAACCCAAAGTATCCAAGCCCTGATTTGGGCTTTCAGTCCCAAATGGTTGTGCGAGCAAAGACAGTGAGTGACCAGGGCTCTCAGGCTTTTAACGACAGAAACAGTAACAAAAGTTATTAAAAAACAAACACATGGCAGGGTGCTTGACAGTGAATGTCTTTGCATTTGGTGAAGGTGTAGAGTGATGTCTTGGGCGAATTTATATTCGCCCACGGTGCTAGAAGAGTTAAAAAGCAGCATTAGATTAACTAAACCCATGATGACAGGACTGAGGAGCGTCAATCCAAGTATAAGACTGACACAATATGACAGGTACTTGCCAAGATCAGGATTAAGACGGTATAGAGCAAAAAGTGTTTCTTTTTTTTCTCTCTCGGGGTTATGTTTTTCGTTTTGTACATCTTCTAATCCCCCACTATGAATGCACACCCAAAATCACTCTGAAAAACGCAAATGCATGTGCATGCATGCGCGGATGGACACACACACACACACTGTCACGGTTAAACACTAACAAGAAAACATTGGCCTGGTGGTTATGAAAAATCAAAAGCAATTTTGTAGGAAATTTTAAAAAATACAGAATAGATTTTCACCAATTAAATAGAAAGCATTCTACATGTATCTGCGTTTGATTTTCAGTTCATCACAATGGTTTATGTCTTCCAAGCATGACGTATAATTGAATATTTTTAATCTATGCGAGTGCCACTCAAATGAAATGAATGGGATTTTGGGGGGGTATAAGTTATGTTTTTGTGTGTGTGTGTCTTTTTTTAAGAAGTTCTTTATTGCAAAGTATAGTATTATAAGGATTAATAGTGCCGATATAGCGTAAAAAAAGATCGTTGAAATGATGCCGTGTACGCCTGCACATGTGACAGGAAAATATTTCTCTAATTGTCAAAGATGTGACATTCTTTGTCCCATGTAAAGCAGTTGAGGTGTTTGAACGAATATTGAGGTGTTTGAAAGACTAAAGAAACACTCTGCTTTTGTTTAGTAACACAGGTGTTTCTTTCTTCATCCAGGGTCAGCAGAAAGCCTGCCATATTTTCTACAGTTTCCCCTGTTTCATGACAATGCAGTTTGAAAGGATAGGGCATTTTTGGGGGGTGGGGGTAGGTAGTGGGGATTTAATTCAAGCATGAAGGGGTATTTCAGTACAGTATGTGGAAACGAGTAATTTACAAACCTTTATATTTTCTTTTTATGTTGTAATCTTAGAACATGGACAAGTGACCCAAATTTGTTTGCCATACATTTGTCCCCATGTCTCTCTCTCTCTCTCTCAGAATTACAACGTTGCCATTTTTTTTAACCACTTTATCTACCATATTACACCACAGAAGCATCAGTTTTGACTGGCTGGTGTAGTGTACACATTGTAAATACAATTGGCTTTGTATTTGTACAGTATTGTGGACTATTTAAGGGACTTTATTTTTTTTACACAACTTAAGTTTTTTACTGGAATAAAGTTGTTTTATCTTGTAAAACAATAATTTATGACATGCCAACTTTTTTCTGTCTGTTTTTCATTGTTCGTAACATGAGGTGTGAGTGCAACTTGCAGGGTTGAAATTTTACCTAGATTTTAAGATTATATGCATGATTTCAGTTTTATATTAATATACCATCTCTTCTATTTTATGAACTATTTGTGTGTGTAGGAGTAGTAAGTAATCTGTGTGTTTTGTCTGAATGTGTATGTGCATGCCCTTGCAAGATGCATTCGTTCTTTGATCTCTTCTGTTTTCTGTTGTAAGCCATATTGTGCGTGATGCTTAATGAAAGTATGTTACTTTTAAATCTGATACAATCTTAGCGTAATCTTAGTCTGTATCTTGTTGCAATCTTAGCGTATGCTAATGGTATTCTCGACGTAGAAACTTTTAATTTGATTCCTTGGCTACCGATTAAACTTAGCTACATGTCAAATTAGTAAGGCTGATAGTACATGAAGAACTTCAAAAGTTGATGTCACAGGGAAGCAACCGATTAAACTTAGCTACATGTCAAATTAGTAAGGCTGATAGAACATGAAGAACTTTAAAAGTTGATGAATAACTTGTCACAGGGAAGCAACCGATTAAACTTAGCTACATGTCAAATTAGTAAGGCTGATAGAACATGAAGAACTTCAAAAGTTGATGAATAACTTGTCACAGGGAAGCAATTTATGAGTATCATAATTTACAGACTATAAGGCAATACGTTTTTTTCCTAGACCGAGACCCCTGCGCCTTATAATGTGACTAATATAGTAAGAAATGATAATACAGTCAAACCTCTATTGTAAGACCCTCCGTTAAAATACCGCCTCTAATTTAAGACTGATCTTCTGGGCACGGATATAATTATGTATCTTACTATAATTTATGTATAAAACCGACCTCCGTTATAAGACCTCCAATTTAAGACAGATTTTTTGGGCACGGATGTAATGTGTCTTACTGTCATTTATGTATAAAACTGACCTCCGTTATAAGACCCCTCCAATTTAAGACAGATTTTTTGGGCACGGATGTAATGTGTCTTACTGTCATTTATGTATAAAACTGACCTCCGTTATAAGACCCCTCCAATTTAAGACAGATTTTTCCTAATGGATGGAAGTTCAGTTTAACGTCGGGGGGTGCGCCTTATAATCAGGTGTGCCTTATTAGTTATAGTTTGTAAAATACGGTAAGTGTTGTTTATGTCACCAGCTCCGCTTACACAGGTGAATCATGGAATGGGAACTACTGTTAGCGTCAGTTGACTCTAAATTGTGTCCCTTTGACAAGAGTTAACAACCTACTGCCCTTGTCTGGTTCATGAAGTCAAGGTGTCACTTTGGATAGCCTGCCTAATGTTTTTGAACTCTCTCTCTCTCTCTCTCTCTCTCTCTCTCTCTCATGTGCATATTTGAACTAAATCAACTCCTGTTAATTGATTCTCACGTTAACTGGTACAAAAAAAGATAGAGATTAGCCTACTAAGGTAAGATACTTAAAAACACTTCTGTAATGTTTTATCATTCAAAATAAAAGAAAACTTTTTTTTTTATTGGTACCAAACTAGCAATACTTTTGAACACAAATTGAAAAATGAAAAACTCTGACATTGCTTGTTATGTATAATGTCCAAATCATTTGAATTTAATTTAGCTGTAAATAGCCAGCTTCACTTTTATTCTGCATGATCACTTGAATGAGGTCTCGCTATGGATGAATGAAAGTGAAATAGGATGGTGTTTATCTAAGCACCTGCTTCAACATAGCATGTGAAAGTATTAATGTGATTCTGATGCTCCAATATTCTGCTTGGTTTTCACCCCTCAATTACAGTATATTCACCTGAAAAGTTAAGTTTCTGCATAGGAGTCATTGTGCCTTACCTTCAGTGTTTACTCAACCCATTATCTTTCTCCTAAAGCTAGCAGACCTGCCTACCCATACGATTTTTCCGTATTTTGTACACGATTTTGAGCCCCAGTACTGCAGTACGGTAAATGGAAAATTAATACGGCAACATTTTGAACTTAAGGTCTTCTAAGATCGGTCAAAATAGAGTGTTTTTCGTCATTTCGCATGGCGGTTTCATGTTCTGTAATGTTCCGTTTTGGGGTCTCCTTGCAAAATATGGAATTTTGAGAAAAAGTACGGAATTTTATTTCGTGGAGTACCTAAAAAGGAAATTGGGGGTAGGCAGGTCTGAGCTAGGTACACTGCTAGACATTATGTATGTCCTCATCATGGTGCTTGATTTTCCCATCCCTTTCCTATTATGGAATGACTAGTTGACAGCAATAATTTGAGCATGTTGGTCAATGTTGACATAATTATGAGTATGGTTACTCTTCCTAAAAAGTACATGCAACATTCGGGTTCAGGCGATGCCAAAATAAAATGTTATAATTCTTTTTATGTGTATAGAAGTTATGGGTGTTTGTGACATTGTATAATGGAATACAAATGCGTACTAGGCTAATTGATGAAGTAAAAAAAAAAGAACAGAAAAAAGTTACAGTTGACAGCATGCTTTCTGCTGGATATGAGAAAGCCACTTAGCAATTCATCAATTAGCATTTCAAACACAGACAAAACCTACCTTTAATGAATGTTTGTTTCTTGTTTAATCAATCAGAATGCTACAGTAATTTCATCTTTATGGTGTTTGGCATTATTTTTTTAGAGCTTTAAGTCTGTCAGTTATAATCTAAGTATTAGAAAGCAAAATAAATGAATGATTTATCGGTCAAAACTAAGTCTCTTTGATTAATGACAAATTTTCGTTTGATAGGTGATGTATATTTGAAGGCCATATGCCACTCTTGCCAACTACTTTAAAGAAAGGGATCGGCATGATATGATATGCCCTGCATCTCATGCACCAATTAGCAATATTGTGAGTACCCTTCCCAATGCAATACTGAGTCTATACTATAAAACTGAATTTTGAACCCCAAAAATATTAAAAAAGAAAAGAAGAAGAAAGCAAGTCACACACTCATGCACACACACACACACACACACACTCACGCGCGCATGGGTGCAACTTTTCCTGGTTTACAAGGATTTCTTGTTTTTGAATTTTACATGAAAAGGAAGTTCCTTTTTGTTTTAATTAGTCAAACAACATCTTTGTGTGTCTATTATATTTTTCAAACACTTTTAAAATAAGCATTTGTATAAATTGTGGAAAAAGCAAACTAAAATATCTTCATAAATCAATTTTTGCTTCAGCTGTAGGGGGACATTACCCCTGGACCCCTGCCTTTCACTAGTTTCAGGGTTTTTTCTTTTTGTGTAGTTGCACCCATGTACACACACTAACTAACTAACACACACACACAGCAGTAAGGCTTGACAATGAATTGTTGATTGATTTGAACATTCAAAGCCATTGTGTTTGGGTGTGGGCACAGATAAGGCGCCTAACTTGGCTGCCTGGGTTGATTTGTTCTGTTGCAAAACGTATTGATCTCTTTTGAGAATAAAAAAGCCATTGATTCTTTATTTTTAACATAATATAATGGACCGCACATGCATGCCATTTTCCATACTAGTTAGTATAGTCAGCATGGTTTGATTTTGGTTAATATCCATCTTTCATTCCATGCTGGAATCATGCCAATCGATGAAATGCCATGGATGTCTCATTACTGGAATGTGTGTATCAAACATGAAGATTGCTAACTTTCGCCATTTGTCCTTTTCTGTGTAATGCAAATGGTCTGGAAGTGTGTTAATTTACTGAGGGCTCAGTATAGGTCTCAATTAATATGTACAGAATGTGATATGTGAAATCTTACTAAGTACCTTTTTTTTTTAATCTTGCTACAGCTACACACAATGTCTAGTTTTCTCAAGATTGTACATTTCAGACTATTTTAGTTTAATTTAAAAACCTCGCTATTCCTTTGGTAATCCCAACTCGGAACTATTAATGGAATCAATTGCTGTTATTTATTGGGTGCAATGATTACGCTGAATAATATATGAACTTGCTTGTGGTATGTATTTTTATCCCTGGTTTTGTTGGTGGTTTTTAGCCCGGAGAATAGTGAGCATTGTACCGTCTTCTTTTGTAGTGTAGTAGTGTACATTTCAGTGTGTTCTCCAAGCAAGAAGGTGGGGTTGAGCTCTGGCTTTGTAGCTGCTGTACATCTTGTGAATACCTTCAGAAACAAAACCTTTGTGATTGCTGTACAGATTTGACAGAACCTTCCCGGCATGGCCGTATCCAGTGTACAGCTTATTTTGTACATGTCAATGAAATGACAAAAATAAACATTTGTACAACCTTCAAAATACGATGGGACTCATTGGTGGCTTGGTTTGTTGAGAGGTGTCCAAATGTGTTGTCACTGTTTGTATTTCTTTGGATATGTGTTGACATTTCCTCATATAAAAAACCCACAAAAAACCCTACCCTTTACTCTAATCCGCTTTTAACTAATTAACCCTTTCGAGTTTCATCGCGACTGTCGCCTCTTGGCACCACAATGATTTAACACCCATGTCACTGAAAGGCATCAAATGAGGGTCTGGTATCCAGTGACTTTATGTTCTTTATTTTGGGAGGTAAGAACAGGCCCTAATTTATGCATGTTACAGAGGAATCCCCGATATTGCAGACATAAACTTGTCTCTACCCAGCTAAGTTTAACCCTTTCAACGCCAGCCATTTTTTAGCCAAAGCTTTCCATTAAACTTACCTGGGTAAACAAAATATTTCATCTGCAATATTGGGGATTCTTCTCTGACATGCATAAAATAGGGCCTATCCTTTTACCTCCCAAAATAAGGTCATTGGTGAGCAAACCCTCATTTGATGTCTTTCAGTGACATGGGTGTTAAATCATTGTGGTGCCAAGAGGTGACAGTGGCGATGAAAAGGTTAATGGAAAGTTTTAGCTGAAAAATGGCTGGCGTTAAAAGGGTTAAGCCCATCTTTAAAAAAAACCCAACAAACTATTGTTTGAACTGATTTCAGAATATAAACCCACCAAATGAAATAAACAGGCTGTTGGTAGGTAGACTAACCATTAAATCAGTGCTTGGTAGAACAACACAAAATGAAGCAATGTTTGTACAGTTACTGTCAGATTTCTATTCCTTCATGTGCATTGAAGGTACGGTGACACTACCACAGACATGGATTTAGATGTCATTTGGACTCTTATTTTCCTATTCATTTGCAATGTAAATGGTCACTGTATACATCCTAACAAATGCAAATGTGCATTGTTCCGCCTCTGGTTTCTCTTGGCTGTCTCTGAAAAGACGACCATGCCACACATGCACAAACGCATATAGTATGAGCTCTTGTATATAGCACCATCATGCACATGCTAATTGTAATCCCTGGGTTCATTCCACAAACCTGACAATACAAACAGCTCCATTTGTTTGAAGCATTTGTCGCTTATAGAGGGGGGGGAAAGAAAAGATTCTACACCATAGAGAACATTCAGGTGTAAATTTGTATTCAGATATTCATATCCATTATGAAGTAACATGGACGTTCATGCATGTGGTATAAACTAAACAATTCACCCCATTCATGCAAGGTAGTGTTGCTGAAGCAACGAAGAGATACAAATCAAAGAATTGGGTAACAATAAGTTGACACGAATTGGAATGCACTGACACACTGTACACCCCTACCAAGTGTTAGATTGGTTTAAAGCCAAACTGAACGAAATTGGGCCTCCACTACACTCGTCTCCACATAGAGAAAAATGGAAGAAACTTGTGCAAGACTACCATGATTTTGTTTCATCAGGTCCACACATTATGTACTTTCAACAAAAAGACAATTATGATCAGCTCCATCATTCTTTACTTTCAACAAAAACTTCCAAGATTTCTTTATATCAAACATAAAATATTGAACACATATGCCTAGTCTTGCAATTGATTAAAACCATACTGAATGATTCAAGACAAGGTAACCAAAGGGTCCTCATAATTTCATCACAGTGTTCATAGCTTTTGACAGCAATCCAGCTAAGAGCAAAATGGGGGGAAAAAAGCCTTTTCTTCAAAAACAATCCAAATAACCTGAAAAATTCAACAGAAACCCCTATTCTCCCACCAAATGTCACCAATGCCTGTTCATATAATCTTGATTATAAGTGCTTTTTAAAAAAAAATTATTACAGATAAAACCAAAGACAAAACCCTTACTTCCTGGATGGGATTGGAGAGATTGTTTTGGAAATATGTTCCTGAAAACAACGAAGAGACTAGAAAAAGAAGCAACAGAATTGTAAGTTTGTAACAACTGCTTACTACAATTGAAGGTGCATAGTTCCCTCACGTGCTTATGTGGGTTGGGTGTGCAGACGGATGGACGCACGCACGGACTGACCAAACAAAAACAACAGTTCCCGAAGCTTCTCGTGGGAACTCATTTGTTACAGCGCAGTGCATTTTTCAGGTAAAGCGCAAGTGAATCAATAGAAATCGTGGGTGATGAAATGGTCATCTAAATAGGTGAAACTTCAAACAACTACTTCATTTCTGTAAATCTCTCTCTCTCTCTCTCTCTCTCTCTCTCTCTCTCTCTCTCTCTCTCTCTCTCTCTCTCTCTCTCTCTCTCTCTCCTCCACTTAATCCCTATTTTCTGATCAGACGATGCACTACGGATTGGGAGATGGGGACGCCTACACAAACAGTTGTTAAAGGCATACCAACTTATCCCAAGGATCGGGTCTCCCTACCAGGGGTGCATGTGGGTATGCCTGAAGCCTGAATTCAGGCAATTTGATGCTGCTTCAGGCAGCTGAGTGCCTGAAGAAAGGGCTCTTTAATAATATATTATTTTGTACATTAGGTTTTGGCAAGAAAGTTTCGGCAAAAGTTTTGGTCACTGCATGCACCTATGCCCTAGTCAGAAACGCACTGCTTTTAGTAGCTCGTACAACAGGGGGGGGGGGGGGGGGAGTAGGGTTGAAGTGTTGCTATCGCGAGCAGCGAGGCAAATGAGGCAGCGCAGAATGAAAGCCCGTTTAACGTCCTCCGACCTGGAGCAGGTACACGTGGGACATTTATAACAATAAAGATTGTAGGTACTGAAGGTACCTGGAGGTACTGAAATACCAGGAAAGTCCTGACGTTTATGAATAATCCAGATTGAATGCAGCTGGCAAACATCGTTTATATAATTATGCCGCATGTGGCTATACTAAGATTGATTGGGAATGTTTTGCACAGAACCCTTCAAGGTGGACACGGGAGTAAAGCAAGGATGTATCCTGTCACCACTGCTGTTCTCCCTGGCCATTGACTGGCTGATGCGCACCGTCACCCAATTCAAGGAAACCGACAGGGCCTCCAGTGGACCCTGACTTCTTCTTGGAAGACCTGGACTATAGCGGACGACCTGGGACTACTATACTACCACACAGGCATCAAGACATCCAACAGAAGACAACCAGCTTGACTGAAACAGCTGCCACCATCGGGCTCAAGGTGAACGACTGGAAAACCCAGATCCTGAGAGAGAATGCCACAAACAACAACTCCATCACTGTGAACGGCAAACCTCTAGAAGATTTACAGAAATCTACCTACTTGGGCAGCAAAATGACAATAGACAGCGACTACGACAAGGAGATCAACACCAGGATCAGCAAAGCGAACCAATCCTTTGCCATGCTCAAGCCCATCTTAAAACCACGGGCCTCAGCATTCACACAAAGATCAGAATCTTCAAGAGCAACGTCCTCAGTGTTCTCCTCTATATGGATCGGAATGCTGGAAGACCACTACCACCATCGAACGGAAGCTGGAAGTGTCAAGACTAAGTGTCTGCGAAGAATCCTGAAGATCTTCCGGCCCAACACCATCTCAAATGAAGACCTCCGCACCAGATCAGGAGTTGCAACTCTGCGAGAGACATCGAGGCTCGGAGATAGAGGTGGATAGGTCACGTCTGCCGCATGTCACCGGACTCACTACCCAGAATGTCTATACGCTGGACACCACAAGGAAAAAGAAACCGAGGAAGGCCAAAAGAAACCTGAAGAAGGAAGATTTTAAACAAAGAGCTGAGGGTCAAAGGACTATCTCTGGCACGAGCCCCCAACGTAACAGAGTCAGGTGGAGATGCAAGAGCCCCCAACGTAACAGAGTCAGGTGGAGATACAAGAGCCCCCAACGTAACAGAGTCAGGTGGAGATGCAAGAGCCCCCAACGTAACAGAGTCAGGTGGAGATGCAAGAGCCCCCAACGTAACAGAGTCAGGTGGAGATGCAAGAGCCATCAACGTAACAGAGTCAGGTGGAGATGCAAGAGCCCTCAACGTAACAGAGTCAGGTGGAGATACAAGAGCAATCAACATAACAAGAGTCAGGTGGAGATACAAGAGCCCCCAACGTAACAGAGTCAGGTGGAGATGCAAGAGCAATCAACGTAACAAGAGTCAGGTGGAGATACAAGAGCCCTCAACGTAACAGAGTCAGGTGGAGATGCAAGAGCCCTCAACGTAACAGAGTCAGGTGGAGATGCAAGAGCCCTCAACGTAACAGAGTCAGGTGGAGATACAAGAGCCCAGTCAACGTAACAAGAGTCAGGTGGAGATACAAGAGCCCTCAACGTAACAAGAGTCAGGTGGAGATGCAAGAGCCCCCAACGTAACAGAGTCAGGTGGAGATACAAGAGCCCTCAACGTAACAGAGTCAGGTGGAGATGCAAGAGCCCCCAACGTAACAGAGTCAGGTGGAGATACAAGAGCCCTCAACGTAACAGAGTCAGGTGGAGATGCAAGAGCCCTCAACGTAACAGAGTCAGGTGGAGATACAAGAGCCCTCAACGTAACAGAGTCAGGTGGAGATGCAAGAGCCCCCAACGTAACAGAGTCAGGTGGAGATGCAAGAGCCCAACGTAACAGTCACGTAACAAGAGTCAGGTGGAGAGGTGCAAGCAAGAGCCATCAACGTAACAGAGTCAGGTGGAGATACAAGAGATCAACGTAAGAGAGTCAGGTGGAGATCAACGTAACAAGAGTCAGGTAGGTGGAGATGCAAGAGCCCTCAACGTAACAGAGTCAGGTGGAGATACAAGAGCCCTCAACGTAACAGAGTCAGGTGGAGATGCAAGAGCCCTCAACGTAACAGAGTCAGGTGGAGATACAAGAGCAACGTAACAGAGTCAGGTGGAGAACAAGAGCCCCCAACAGAGTCAGGTGGAGATGCAAGAGCCCTCAACGTAACAGAGTCAGGTGGAGATACAAGACAACGTAACAGAGTCAGGTGGAGATGCAAGAGCCCCCAACGTAACAGAGTCAGGTGGAGATACAAGAGCCATCAACGTAACAGAGTCAGGTGGAGATGCAAGACAAGAGTCAGGTGGAGATGCAAGAGCCCTCAACGTAACAGTCAGGTGGAGATGCAAGAGCCCCCAACGTAACAGTCAGGTGGAGATGCAAGAGCCCCCAACGTAACAGTCAGGTGGAGATACAAGAGCCCTCAACGTAACAGAGTCAGGTGGAGATGCAAGAGCCCCCAACGTAACAGAGTCAGGTGGAGATACAAGAGCCCCCAACGTAACAGAGTCAGGTGGAGATACAAGAGCCCTCAACGTAACAGAGTCAGGTGGAGATACAAGAGCCCCCAACGTAACAGAGTCAGGTGGAGATGCAAGAGCCATCAACGTAACAGAGTCAGGTGGAGATACAAGAGCCCTCAACGTAACAGAGTCAGGTGGAGATGCAAGAGCCATCAACGTAACAAGAGTCAGGTGGAGATACAAGAGCCAACTAACAACGTAACAGAGTCAGGTGGAGATGCAAGAGCCCTCAACGTAACAGAGTCAGGTGGAGATGCAAGAGCCCCCAACGTAACAGAGTCAGGTGGAGATGCAAGAGCCCGTAACAACGTAACAGAGTCAGGTGGAGATACAAGAGCCCCCAACGTAACAGAGTCAGGTGGAGATGCAAGAGCCATCAACGTAACAAGAGTCAGGTGGAGATGCAAGAGCCATCAACGTAACAAGAGTCAGGTGGAGATGCAAGAGCCCTCAACGTAACAGAGTCAGGTGGAGATACAAGAGCCCCCAACGTAACAGAGTCAGGTGGAGATGCAAGAGCCCTCAACATAACAGAGTCAGGTGGAGATGCAAGAGCCCCCAACGTAACAGAGTCAGGTGGAGATGCAAGAGCCCCCAACGTAACAGGTGGAGATGCAAGAGCCCTCAACGTAAAGAGTCAGGTGGAGATACAAGAGCCCCCAACGTAACAGTCAGGTGGAGATGCAAGAGCCATCAACGTAACAAGAGTCAGGTGGAGATGCAAGAGCCATCAACGATAACAAGAGTCAGGTGGAGATGCAAGAGCCCCCAACGTAACAGAGTCAGGTGGAGATGCAAGAGCCCCAACCAGAGTCGTGGAGAACAAGAGCCCCCAACGTAACAGAGTCAGGTGGAGATGCAAGAGCCATCAACATAACAGAGTCAGGTGGAGATGCAAGAGCCCCCAACGTAACAGAGTCAGGTGGAGATACAAGAGACCTCAACGTAACAGAGTCAGGTGGAGATACAAGAGCCCTCAACGTAACAGAGTCAGGTGGAGATGCAAGAGCCCTCAACGTAACAGAGTCAGGTGGAGATACAAGAGCCCTCAACGTAACAGAGTCAGGTGGAGATGCAAGAGCCCCCAACGTAACAGAGTCAGGTGGAGATACAAGAGCCCCCAACGTAACAGAGTCAGGTGGAGATGCAAGAGCCATCAACGTAACAAGAGTCAGGTGGAGATGCAAGAGCCATCAACAAGAGTCCATCAACATAACAGAGTCAGGTGGAGATACAAGAGCCCTCAACGTAACAGAGTCAGGTGGAGATACAAGAGCCCCCAACGTAACAGAGTCAGGTGGAGATGCAAGAGCCATCAACATAACAGAGTCAGGTGGAGATACAAGAGCTCCCAACGTAACAGAGTCAGGTGGAGATACAAGAGCCTCCAACGTAACAGAGTCAGGTGGAGATGCAAGAGCCATCAACGTAACAGAGTCAGGTGGAGATACAAGAGCCCCCAACGTAACAGAGTCAGGTGGAGATGCAAGAGCCATCAACATAACTAGAGTCAGGTGGAGATACAAGAGCCCATCAACGTAACAAG
>CM065684.1:35031579-35039079 GCA_017654935.2 Phymorhynchus buccinoides | reverse complement strand
AACAACATGAACAACATGAACAACAACAACAACAACATGAACAACATGAACAACACCAACGAAAGACTAGTCTCTGTGTTCTCTGTGATATTCACTCGTGTCCGATTATGACCTCCGGATAGCAGAGGAAGTAACCGCTATTTTAGAAAGCTGGGCCTGTATTCACGTTGAGATAGCAAGAGACTTAGTATCATGCTAACTTAGAAGCTCTTCCAAAAGTCCTATTAAATCCTATAGGACATTGGAAGAGCTTCTAAGTTAGCATCATGCTAAGTCTCATGCTATCTCAACGTGAATACAGGCCCAGGGTTATAATTTGTTTATAAAGAATATGCTTTGCCCGGAGGACATCCTAACTCTCGCGGCTTCGAGGAGTTGACAACAATCGGCATTGAGAACAGTCCTGGGGCTGTGGGTGGATGCCTCGTGCCTCCATACGAGGAGCTTAACGACACACGCCCCTCCACGAGTCTCTCCCCGTGGGGATTCCGGGGGGTCTTTCGTACAAACAGTCCCACCACCTTCTGGAAGTTCTGTGCTTGTAACTTCCTCTAATCTGTCACTTTCTTTGACTCTGCCTTTTCCCTTTGTTTTCTGTCATCTACTAGATATATCTGTCTGACTTATTCGCCCATTCTCCTGCCTTTAAAAAATATCTTCCAAATATTGTTCTCCTTTGAGCTCCTCCGAAATCCGAATCACGGAATGTGTTCGCTGTACGCAGCGGGGAGACCAATGAAAATTGGAAACCGTACACATACGTACCTCACCCATTAAGGCCGTATGGCATAGGAACGCAGAAGAAGAAGAAGAAGAAGAAGAAGAAGAAGAAGAAGAAGAAGAAGAAGAAGAAGAAGAAGAAGAAGAAGAAGAAGAAAAGACCTCAGAGGCCAACTAACCCCAAGGCTGCAGCACTAGGGACCAGTGCAAAGGGTTCGTTAGTTAAGAGTCACGGTCAATCATAGCAGACTAGGCTGTATCATATTATTTCCACCACTTTTTAAAAACAATCAGTTATCCTCCAGCTCCGTCTAACTCTCTCTTTAGTGTTGGACCAAACTTGAGGCTTTGTGTCCTATTAGACGATTTTCGGGGGGGGGGGGGGGGGGGGGGGGGGGGGGGAGGGGGAGAGCACTTCGTGAAAATTAGAGTTGTTTAACCTCCATTACTCGGTCAAATGCCATAGCAACAATGCAACAATGGCGTCGAAGCTTGAAACCGCAGGATGCGAGTCAGCGACTTGCAAACATTTTTTAAAGAAAATTTAGGGGTGGCCAGTAGCCACAAACTGATAAAACTTGCAAAATGTGACGTAAAAATATAAATGACATAATGTTTTTATTGTTCTAATTAAGTGCTGTATGTCTGCTCAAACACACGAGTCGATAGGCTACGAGAGCTGAAGGTAGAGTGACTTCCCCTGTTTGACCAATTGAATTAGCCAAGATCACTCCCACACACCATGAAATTACTCCCCTTGATTATTTCCGAACAATTCCTATTCTGAAGAAACTTACAGTAGTATTACCATTAGCATCGCGCCTTGGCATAAGGGGCTGTGTCAGACCAATTGACGTAAGCTAGAACACCAAGGCTACATCAAAACGTTGTTATGTTCTGCATAGTTATGCGGGGATTGTCTTTAGCCATGGCAAACTCCTAGCAAAGCATCATCAGTCCAAAGCCCTCCGAAGTCGGAGTGTGGCGGGGTAATCAATAACGGTCACACGTAATGTTCTCACCCCTATCTGGTGCATTTGTACCATAGTGTTTGAAGACACCCCCCCCCCCCCCACACCACACACACACACACACACACACGTCACGTGTCACATTCCCTCTTATGCAAGGAAGATTTCTTAAGATTTCTTACCAGCTATAAGAGGGAAAACACGTGAAAACCGTGATTTTGACACGTGACGTGGTGGGTCTTTAAGTGATTCGGCTGTTGGGATGATGCCTGGAGTCTTTAAGCCACGGAACGACAACAATAACAACAACAACTATTAGCAAGCCAAAATATTGAAAAATAAATGACAAGGTGAAGCCAGTCACTCCGTTTAGCGGCGTAATGTTACTTCTATTCCGCATGGGTAAAAGTAGTTCAGGCATGCTCCTGAAATCAGGATTAAAAAAACTAGAAAGCTGATAGAAAGAATCTAGAATCGTCAGGATTGGCCATCTTGTCAAAAGGATCCACGGTCTTATAAAATAAAACATTTCTGCCAACATTGATGGTACCCCACATGGCCGAAAGGCCGAAGAGGGCGCAAAGCCTTATTTCGTCGTAACATTGATGGCAGATTAAAACAAGATGATAGACATGCAATTATAGCACCACCCCCACCTATCCCCTAAGCACAGACACACGCACATATTGGAAACTATAGATGCAATTATCGAATGTAGCATTCGAGAATCACCCGCGGAGTTACGCAGCCACACCCCGACTTCGGAGGATGACTGTGATTATCTTGCTGCTGCTGCATACTGTCACTATCTTACTGTTTCTGCTGCTGACTGTCCCTATCTTGCTGAGTAGATTTCCCATAAAAGCATCCAAGAACCACCCGCGTTGCGAGTTTTCAAGGTCACACGTCAAGGTCATGACCTTGACCTTGACCCCAAAAGGCACATTTACAATACCCAGCCAACATTCCCACCTGATTTCATCTTGGGAACTCCATTTTTCCGACCCCTTGATTTTTAGGGTCCAGCGATCTCCTTGACCTTGACCTTGACCTTGATTGGTCAACAATATTCGGAAGGAGCATAAGCCAAACCACCTTCATGCCAAGTTTCAACATCCTATGTCGACTGGTGTCTGAGATCTGGCTAAAAATGTTTGTTTCAGTTTTTAAGGTCATACGTCAAGGTCATCACCTTGACCTTGACCTTGACACCAAAAGGCACATCTACAGTACCTAGCCTACATGGACATCAAGTTTCATCTTCCTATCCTTATTCCTTCATGGCGATATGCTGTTATCTTGGGAACTCCATTTTTTTCGACCCCCCCCCCCCCCCGATTTTCAGGGTCCAACGATCTCCTTGACCTTGACCTTGACCTTGATTGGTCAACAATATTCGGAAGGAGCATAAGCCAAACCACCTTCATACCAAGTTTCAACATCATATGTTGACTGGTGCCCGAGATATGGCTAAAAATAGATAGATTTTCAGTTTTCAAGGTCATACGTCAAGGTCATGACCTTGACCTTGACACCAAAAGGCACATCTACAGTACCTAGCCTACATGCCCATCAAGTTTCATCTTCCTATCTTTATTCCTTCATGGTGATATGCTGTTAACACCCCCCCCCCCCCCCCACCCCCCCCCACACACACACACACACAGCCACTTACACAACAAAAACAATATCGAGCGCGCGCGCGCGCACACACACACGCGCGCACTCACGCAAGCACGCACGCACGTACGCACGCACGCACGCGCACACGCACACACGCACACACGCACGCGCGCACGCGCACACACGCACGCACACACACACACACACACACACACACAAATGTCTTTATAAAGCTATCCATTTCTCGGCCTCGCTTAATCCCTAACCTGGGACGAAAATCCTTAACCCCCCCCCCCCCCCCCTCCTCCTCCTGTTCTGCTTTTTCTTCCTTTCTGACCGTCCTCACTACACCCCTCCCCCTCCCCACCCCATCCCCTTGTATCAATCTCCACTCCCGCCACCACCAAACCACCACCTCATCCTTTCCTCTTGGTTACCTAGCATTGTACCCCCGTTTCTGTGCGTCCCCAATTTCGTCTTTAAGCGTCCCCGTCTCTATAATTATGTCCCATTATCTCTATATGTCCCTGTCTCTGTGTGTCCCCGTCTCTATATGTCCCCGTTTCTAAGTGTCCCCGTCTCTGTATGTCTCCCGTCTCTAAGTGTGTCCCCGTCATTTATGCGTCACTGTTTTATGTCCGTCTCATTGTTTGTCCTAACCCTCACCCGTCCCTATAACCCTAACCCAAACCTTAACTCTAACCCCATCCCCATCCCCATCCCCATTCCTAACCCATACCCTAATCCGAGGGGACAAGCGGAGACGGGGACACACAGAGACAGGGGCACAGAGAGACGGGGACATAAACAATAGTGTCGGTGACACTTAAAGATGGAGATACAATGACGGGGACATATAGGGGAGAGCGGGACTGGAAGTAGGCCTAACGGGTTGGAAGTAACAAGCAAAATAACTGCTCACCAGTTTAGTTCAGCTATTTCCCTCTATCATTCACCCACAACACCAGAAAAAATCGTGGTGGAAAATGCCCAAATTGGGTACTTGACTATGTTTTCCACATTACATTTCATTGTTCCACTATATTAATTAATTGAATTATTTCACATACTCGAAAGAAATGCTTGGCTCTTTGACCACGTTATCATATATTCAAAAGTTCTTAAATCTTCTCATAATAGTCAACAACGAAGGCAGACATGACCTACTGTGGTGTGGGGCTGGTTGTAACATGCTAATAGCAGTACAATAGTAGCAGCAGTAGTAACAATAGGCCTTGTTGTGTACAGATGCCGTTTTTTCTTGTTATTGTGTTGAAGCTTGATTCTTACCTACCAATAGTAATCACTGCTGTTGCTGCAAATACTACTACTACTACTACTACTACTACTACTACTACTACTACTACTACTACTACTACTGCTGCTGCTGCTGCTGCTGCTGCTGCTGCTGCTGCTGCTGCTGCTGCTGCTGCTGCTGCTACTGCTGCTGCTGCTGCTGCTGCTACTGTTGCTACTACTACCACTACTACCATTGCTGTTGCTACTGCTGTTAATGCTGCTGCTGCTGTTATTACACCATTATTGTTTTTAGAAATAACTAAAACGTGAAGAGTAAATTGACTTTGTTTACAAAATGTTGCAACCAGCCCCGCTCTCCCCTAGAGATGGGGACATAAAGAGACGGGGACACTTAGAGACGGATTAAAAACTCGGGACTTTACTGGTTTAGCACTGCCTCCGGGCATTGCCCCCACATGGCCGAAAGGCCGAAGAGGGCGTAAAACCCTATTTTCAATAGAGACGGATGCACATAGAGATGGGGACACAGAGAGATGGGGACACATAGACGGGGACACAGTGACCGAGACGGAGGCAAATCGCACCGACCCTCTTCCTCTCCCATCTTTCGTCACCCCCACCCCACACACACACACACACATAAGGCCTACACTGTGCACACCTTCCGCGGGCCCACATCAATGGCGCAGACAGGCCGTGGCTCTATATAGATCTCCAGCGACGTCAGTCAGCCCGCTCCCCGGGGCCAATCCCCGCCCGATTGCTGGAATGTTCCTGTCTTCTTGACGACCAACACACACACACACACACACACACACAAACATCACTCCCCCTTTCTCCCACCGCGCCGCCTGTTTTGAACACTGAGTCAGCGGGCACAATAGAGTCGCCGCGACATCAGCTGCTTTCTACTAGGTATAGTATAGTAGGTAGGCGGTTGTATCAGTGCTAGAACATGCAATGCTCCCGTGGCCACTGGAGGTGAAAGTGCTACAGCGATTGGAGGTTTGAAGACAAGTTTTGGAGATTTTTCTTCTATCTGGGACATAATATCTCCATTCGGAAGATGTGTTTCGACCGAAAACTTCTAATACTCAATTAACTTAATTGTTGTTTTTGTTTGTTGATGTACCCTGGCTAAAAGACTCCAGGGATCACTTGAACACTATGGTACAAGTGGATCAGCTAGGGATGAGCACATTACGTGCGTGACCGTTTTTGATTACCCCGCCACGTTGGGCAGCCACACTCCGACTTCGGGGGAACTTAATTGCTAATTTGGGGTATTAACTGGCTGACGTGGATTGTGTTTCTATGAATAGAAGGGTTTAAGCTACCTGGGATTACACCATTTCCTGTAAAGTATTACGACTGGGGACAGTTAAGAGCCAGCCACACGTCCACTAAAATCGTAATCGTACAACTGTACGATACGATTCGATAACGTGGTCTCGAAGAACAAAATAATGTGATTCGCGCTTCGAGACCACGTGATCGAATCGTATCATACAGTCATGCGATTTTAGTGGACATGTGGCTGGCCCTTTAGAACCGAATGAGCTGCTTAGGATGCACATTTCACCGCCAGGGGGCAATCAATCCAGTAGGGACTTATCGCGTGATATTCTTAGTTGGGGGTAGTGAGAGAGAGAGAGAGAGAGAGAGAGAGAGAGAGAGAGAGAGAGAGAGAGAGAGAGAGAGAGGGACACCTGGCGGTGAAATCAGCATCCTAAGTAGACCATAGTCCTGTGATTTGGACTAAAACTGGACCTTGAAAGTTCCCCTAGTAAAGGGAGCAGACACGCAATGCAATAGGCAACGTACAATGATTAACACGACCGAATCACTTTGTTGCTTCAGGTTTTGTTCTAAACAGATGAATGAAAGTTAGGCTTTACGTCCACTCGGCTGCAAAACAGCACATATTTTTTATGGGACGAACCATCATTCAATGCTCTGAGCAGATCCTGGATGTACTGCAATACCAGGTCTGATTATGCTTGAAAGCATGTTCTAAACAGATGTTGATAATGTTGATATTGTCCCTTATAGAAAAGGTCAATAGCAGGGAATACTACCTAGTGTATTGTCCCTGAGGGTTTCCCCCCCGTGATACCAGCTAAGTGAGACTAGTGGTCAAGATCAGCTGCGCGTCTGTGGAGGAGCAAGGAAGGAGGTAGTGATGATAATACCAAAGTCGATGGTCAAGACAAAAACGTTCAACTGGTCAGCAATGATGATGGCACCGGGCAGCAACTTGTTGCACTTTCTGCACGTGCAAATGTGTTGCCTGTGTTTGATGGGGCTGCTTCCTCTCTTTCGGACCGCAGGTGAGTTGATTCTGTGTTTGCGTAGTTACAGGTGAGTTGCTTCTGTGTTTGTTTAGTTACGGGTGAGTTGATTCTGTGTTTGTTTAGTTACGGGTGAGTTGATTTTGTGTTTGTTTAGTTACAGGTGAGCTGTTTCTGTGTTTGTTTAGCTATATGTAGCTGTTTCTGTGTTTGTTTAGTTACAGGTGAGTTGATTCTGTGTTTGTTTAGTTACAGGTGAGCTGTTTCTGTGTTTGTTTAGTTACAGGTGAGTTGATTCTGTGTTTGTTTAGTTACAGGTGAGTTGATTCTGTGTTTGTTTAGTTACAGGTGAGTTGATTCTGTGTTTGTTTAGTTACAGGTGAGTTGATTCTGTGTTTGTTTAGTTACAGGTGAGCTGTTTCTGTGTTTGTTTAGTTTCAGGTGAGTTGCGTCTGTGTTTGTTTAATTACAGGTGAATTGATTCTGTGTTTGCTTAGTTACGGGTGAGTTGATTCTGTGTTTATTTAGTTACGGGTGAGTTGATTCTGTGTTTATTTAGTTACGGGTGAGTTGATTCTGTGTTTGTTTAGTTACAGGTGAGCTGTTTCTGTGTTTGTTTAGTTACAGGTGAGCTG
>CM065684.1:35016579-35019079 GCA_017654935.2 Phymorhynchus buccinoides | reverse complement strand
CTATCCACCCCCTTCAATCTTTGCCCCTGTGTTTCCACCCCACTTTCTCTAACAAACTCGCCCTTACAAACCTTTCCTACCCCTTGAGCACATTAATGCATTTTTCATCAACTGTTTTCGCATGCACTCACACTCAGTCCACAGCTTCGTATTTTGGTTTGCTTGCTTCTCTCTTTCTCTTTTTTGTGAAGTCAGTTTTATGAACAAAATAAGTCTTTGTAAGACCTCCCCTGTGATGTGTGTATGTGCATGATTTGTACGCGCGCGTGTGTGCGTGTGTGTATATGTGTGTGCGCGCGCGCGCGTGTGTGTGTGTGTGTGTGCGCGCGCGCGCGCGTGCGTGTGACTGAGAGACAGACAGACAAACAGATGCACACAGACAGATAATCAATCTGACAGACAGACAGACAATCACATGGGTGAGAGTAAAGCATTCTCTCAATCCTGAAATGACACGTTCAAAGTTCTCTGAGTGATAGTGTCAGAATTGCATATGTATTAGGCCTTTCATTTCCAGTTTCTTCCACAAAGTGCAAAGCGCGTAGATGTTGCAATGCCAGTATTGCCATGGTTGTTGCATCAGCTGAGAGAGAGACTCAGACTCAGAAACTTTATTTTACAAGGAAAAGAATTTAGGCTGGGCCTAGTCTTCCATTCTGTCCTTGGTTCTAAGCATGCAATACATAACTACTAGGGGAAGACGGGGTAAAAAGCGCATGGGCGGGTAAGAAGCCCACCCCAATTATCTCATGAAATGAAGCAAATTTCAGTCTCATTTTGCCCATGAGACGAACGTTAATGTCTAGCATTCGTCTCATGGGCAAATTTGACTGAAATTTTCTTTATTTCATGAGATAATTGGGGTGGGCTTCTTACCCGCCCATGCGCTTTTTACCCCGTCTTCCCCTACTACTATAAATGAACATAGAGACACAGGAAAATCGCCAACAAAAAACAAGAGAGAGAGAGAGAGAGAGAGAGAGAGAGAGAGAGAGAGAGAGAGAGAGAGAGAGAGAGAGAGAGAGAGAGAGAGAGAGAGAGAGAGGAGAGGAGGATGGAGAGGAGAGAGAGAGAGAGAGAGAGAGAGAGAGAGAGAGAGAGAGAGAGAGAGAGAGAGAGAGAGAGAGAGAGAGAGAGAGAGAGAGAGAGAGAGAGAGAGAGAGTTTCTGTTCCGTAAGGGATGATGGCGGCCCGGGGTAGAGTGTGTATTGTATGTATTGTTGGTAGGTTAACGAATGCAACGATTCTATATAGAATTGATGAGCGTTCTTCTTCTGCGTCCCCAAGCCATAAGGCCACGTAGGGGAAGACGGGGTAAAAAGCGCATGGGCGGGTAAGAAGCCCACCCCAATTATCTCATGAAATGAAGCAAATTTCAGTCTCATTTTGCCCATGAGACGAGAGTTAATGTCAAGCATTCGTCTCATGGGCAAATTTGACTGACATTTTCTTTATTTCATGAGATAATTGGGGTGGGCTTCTTACCCGCCCATGCGCTTTTTACCCCGTCTTCCCCTATGTGTGTCCCGTTTTCCAATATTCACTGGTCTCCTCGCTGCATTCAGCCGACATATTCCGATTTCGGAAGAGCTCAAAGGAAAAATGGATTTTTTTTTTTTTTTGGGGGGGAAGGCAGGAGAATGGGCCAAAAGTCAGAAAGATAGTAGATGACACAAAGCAAGGAAAAAGGCAGAGTCAAAGAGAGAGACAGATTAGAGGAAGTTACAAGCACAGAACTTCTAGAAGGTGTGTGTGTGTGTTTGGGGGGGGGGGGGGTACTATTTTGTACGGAAGACCCCCCGGTAATCCCCACGGGGGGGGGGGAGGGGGGGGGGGGATTAGCGTTCAATATGTACTACAGTTTCGTGGTTTCTGTTGAAATGTTTGATTTCACAAATTGCCAAGAATTGTAATCACACATACACGCACGCGCGCGCGCACTGTGACACGTGCATGCAACACAGAGAGAGAGAGAGAGAGAGAGAGAGAGAGAGAGAGAGAGAGAGAGAGAGAGAGAGAATGTATGCGTGCGTGCGTGCGTGTGTGTTGTGTGTGTGTGTGTGTGTGTGTGTTGTGTGTGTGTGTGTGTGTGTGTGTGTGTGTGTGTGTGTGTATGTGTGTGTGCGTGTGCGCGCGCGTGCGTGCGCCTTGCTTCAATCCAATGCTTTAGCCGACGACGAAAAGATCATTAGCATCAGTAAGCAAGATACAAATAACACACAAATAATGAGACAAATATGCTTAAACACATCCTAGCTCATAATCTCACTCTGCAACATTATCATATAATAAAAAGGCAAGTGTCCGTGTGTGTGTCTGAAACACAAAAAGGGACTTTTTACTCCGCCGTTTTTCGACCGAATCGCTTCAAATTTGCTATGAGCCCTAACGGGGCGATGGCAACGGTAACCGAGGCGGCCGTGTCATTTGCGCGGTTTGGCAAATGCACGAAACGCGTATCCACCGGCCTCTCGGCGCCCGTATCTCTGTTACTAGGCGT
>CM065684.1:35001579-35006579 GCA_017654935.2 Phymorhynchus buccinoides | reverse complement strand
CGCATACGCGGGTGCTCGCGTTGTATGTATGCAATAGGATATCATCCAACATCTCTTCCACAGGCCATTTTTGTTCCTGATCTCAGGGTTTTTTCCCCCAACAGAGCACAAGTTATTTTGTCCCTTTATCATCTTATCTTCTCTCTTGCTTTATATACAAAAATGAGTCAATGTTTTTGAGAGAACTCGAACTCGAATATTTTATTTGCACAGATTAATCGTTATAAACAACATAAACCACACAGAGCTATAAAACAGGCACAGCACAAACACACACAATATGGAATATGGGCCACAGCCGTAAGGGAATTAGAATTTTCTTTTATTGCACAGCGACTCTATCCTTTTCTATACTGAAAACAATCTGTTAAGTAATTTTGCAAAGATTAATGGGTTTAAACATTGAAAGAAGCATGAAATGGTATTAAGGTTTTTTTCTATCTGAGTAAGTAGTGAACGTGGAAACACAATGTTTTGAGAGAGAGAGAGAGAGAGAGAGAGAGAGAGAGAGAGAGAGAGAGAGAGAGAGAGAGAGAGAGAGAGAGAGAGAGAGAGAGAGAGAGAGAGAGAGAGAGAGAGAGAGAGAGATGAGCGGGGAGAGGAGATGTGGAGAGAGAGAGAGATGAGAGAGAGAGAGCGATTGAGAGAGAGGAGAGAGCGAGAGAGTGGAGAGAGAGAGAGAGAGAGAGAGAGAGAGAGAAGAGAGAGAGAGAGAGAGTAACACGAGGAGAGAGCTAGAGAGAGGAGAGAGAGAGAGAGAGAGAGAGAGAGAGGGAGAGAGAGAGAGAGAGAGAGATAGAGAGAGAGAGAGAGAGAGCGAGAGAGAGAGAGAGAGAGAGATGGAGAGGAGAGGAAGAGAGGAGAGAAAAGAGACGAGAGAGAGAGAGAGGAGAGCGCTGAGTCGAAGAGAAGCGGGAAGGTGGAGATAGAGAGAGAGAGAGGAGAGAGAGGAGAGAGAGAGAGAGAGAGAGAGAGCGAGAGATTAAAACGTGTAATTAATGCACCAGGCCATGCATGATGTCTGCCCCCATGTTATGGGATTATAATTGGAAACAAAAAAACCATAAATAAATTATTGATAAATATCATTGAAACAATCACAAAGAATCGATCAGTCGTCACACTGTCAAGTTTTGCAACTGTGGCGTAGCTTTTACAATGAAAATGGCTGTTAATCAGGAAACTTCGTCACTTTGAGATGTCTGCACGTGTGAACATTTTTCACTCTTCACCAATGGCGACACATGTTGCGATATGCAAGTGATCTTAAGGTCTGTGTACACGTTAACAACATTCACAAAATATCTCTATTTCCCCATGGCAACACAGTGTTAGGCCACTCATATATGACTAAAGGTCTGTGTACACGTGAACATTATTCACGAAATATTTCTATTTCTCCATGGCAACACAGTGTAGGCTCACTCGTAATATGACTTGCAGCTCACTGTGTTTTGATGGAAGAAATAGAAATATCTGGTGAATAATGTTAACGTGTACACAGACCTTTACAACTCAGGCTGTGTTGCCATGGAGAAATAGTGATACTGTCTTGGTAATGTTAACGTGTACACAGACCTTTATGAGTGGCCATCACTGTGTTGACATGGGGAAATAGTTAAAAAAAAATGCTAACGTGTATTGAGACCACTAGCCTTTTAGCCACTAGCCTTTTATTTTCAGATTCGTAACCCTTTTAAATGGCACCCGAGCGACGCAGTGTAGAAACTGGTGAACAAACAAGAACATTAAAAACATTCTGACATGTTCCTTAACCGTCCCCCTCCCTCCTCCTGTCTTACACCCCCACCCCCACCCCTATCCTTCATTCACACTTTATAACAATCGAAACTCAAGTCAAGCGCTATATGTTTCTGGAACAGAACGTTTGACCCTTAACAATGACCATCACGCACGCCAGTCACACTAAATCAAAGATAAACTATGGATCAACTGCATACCGTGATCAAAAATAACAGTTGAAACTTCCCTTTCCTCGACATCTCCCTCTCCTTCTCCCCCCCCCCCCCCCCTCATTCTTTCTCTCTCTCTCTCTCTCTCTCTCTCTCTCTCTCTCTCTCTCTCTCTCTCTCTCTCTCTCTCTCTCTCTCTCTCTCTCTCTCTCTCTCTCTCTCTCTCTCTCTCTCTCTCTCTCTCTCTCTCTCTCTCTCTCTCTCTCTCTCTCTCTCTCTCTCTCTCTCTCTCTCTCTGTGACAGATTGGAAGAATAGGCTTGCCCTAAAATCTTAATCCTTGTGTAATGTTTTTGAGTCTTGTGTGTGTGTGTGTGTGTGTGTGTGTGTGTGTGTGTGTGTGTGTGTGTGTGTGGTGTGTGTGTGTGTGTGTGTGTGTGTGTGTGTGTGTGTGTGTGTGTGTGTGTGTGTGTGTGTGTGTGTGTGTGTGTGCGTGCGTGCGTGCGAACCGGGGCGCACCGTACGACTATCCAACTGTCACTTTTGTGAGGCATGACTGATGCTCGTGAAAATGCTACTGTCTAAATTAATCTGATGAAATCCTCCTACTTTCGCTCACTATAATATCTGTACACGAATCTGATGAAATATCTGTATTTCTACATTTTGTAGTTCGTGCATTAGGGGTGAAAAATACAGTGAACAAAAAGAATAGGATTTCATCAGATTGCTTCAGACAGTAGTATTTTCATCAGAACCATGCCTCACAGACGTTGTCACAGTTGAATAGTCGTACGACTGGAATTGGACGGTTTTGGACGTGTGGGTCGGTAAGGATGGATTGTGCGCGACTGTTTCGTAAAGGTAATTGTAAAATATTTCTAAGACTTGACCGGGTTACTACTTTTGGGGCTTTAGCCCCCTTCGTTCAGGTAAGCTTAATAACTGGTGCTTTGAAATACAAATACTGTGTTCAAGCAGTTTGTTGATTTTTGTTATATGTGATGGTGCATGGGAAAAACCTACATAAGTCGCTCAGAATGTTTTGAGCAAAAGCCCAAAATAGTCAACAACCCTCAAAATATCAATTTTGTATTTAGGGCATATTTATGTCTATTGTTATGTATTCTACCAGTATCCACAACATGAAAGGCAATTTTGAATGATTTCTTTGTTTATTTGATTGTTTTCTAAATCAAGTCAATCGAAACAAAGAGGCAAAATTGTACTTCTATGCCCGATTTCTGCAAATGATCTATTTGGAATGGCAAACTTCAAACAATTACAAAAATAACAACTAGACATGATAACTCAGTTAAGTTTTCTGGGTTTTACGTGTATTAACAAGGAATCTTTGCTCCACCATGAAAATTTTAAATCTCAATTTATGCCCAAATCCCATGATATCTGTTTTCCCCATGCATTGTCACAATTATATTGTTTTGTATTTACACTCCAACGCTACTGATTGTGATAGTATATAGTTAGTTAGTTGTGCATTTTTGGATGATTTTCTATACTTCCACTTGACTTTGTGTAAGCATATATGTGTGTGTGTGTGTGTGTGTGTGTGTGTGTGTGTGTGTGTGTGTGTGTGTGTGTGTGTGTGTGTGTGTGTGTGTGTGTGTGTGTGTGAATGTGTGTGTGTGCATGTTATGATGCGTATGTCTGTTTAAGAGGCACTATATACCGCTGCTATGTTTCTCTCTGCTGGTTATGTGTTTCATATGTTTGATTATATGAACCTGCAGTATGTGTGTGCGTTCGTGCGTGTGTGCGTGCGTGCGTGCGCGCGAGTGAGGGGGGGGGGGAGAGGAGGGGGAGGGAGGGGGGGGAGGAGGGGGGGGGGGGCGAGAGAGATTAATAAATGTATTTTGTATTAAGTCTCACTTATATTTTTAATGTTTATATTCATTGATACTTGTCTTCATGTTGATTATTCTTTTGTCTTGTCTTTAATGTGTATGTTTATCTGTATGTTAGTGCTTAGGCCTTTGTTCAGCGCTTTGAGCTCCCTGCAAAGGGAGTTAAGCGCTCTATAAATAACCATTTTTATTATTATTATTTATTATTATTATTATTATTTTGAAATGGTTACATGTTATATGTAACCATTTTCGTGTACCCCCTGGAGGTTTTCTGAAATAAATCACTTTGACTTTTGTATGTGTGTGTGTGTGTGTGTGTAGGGCTGGGGGGGGGGGGGGGGGGGATAGGTGGGTGGATTAGGGAGGTAGGGGGAGCTCTGATGCCTTATCGATACGGTTCTCGCTGTCTGCTGATTGCGTCTGAGGTTATTGATCTGGTCACGCGCCGTGGTGGTGGAGGTCTGTTATCGATGCAGTTATCAGCTGATTGATCGGGCTGATCGGCCTCTTTGGGCTCTTTGCGTTGCCTGTAATAGGCAGATCCCGTGTGTTATGTGGGATTGGTTGCTTGATGGTTGTCGTTGGACTGGAGGAAAGGCTGTGAGGTTATTGCTGTGGTATATAACTCCAGTGGGTTTGATGTTTTGATGATGGTGGAGGGAATGAATAAAAACAAACAAGCAAAACCGCAGCATGCAATAAGCAACCTAGACACAAGTAAGAAACAAAGAAAAAAAAAGAGAAAAGTCTGTTTGCTTGGAGGGTAAACACACACATACAGGTAGAGAGTCAAACATGCACACACAGACAGACAGATAGATAGACAGAGAGAGAGAGAGAGAGAGATGAGAGAGAGGAGAGAGAGAGAGAGAGAGAGAGAGAGAGAGAGAGAGAGAGAGAGAGAAAGAGAGATTGAGAGGAGAGAGAGAGAGAGAGAGAGAGAGAGAGAGAGAGAGAGAGATTGATTGAGAGAGAGAGAGAGAGAGAGAGAGAGAGAGAGAGAGAGAGAGAGAGAGAGAGAGAGAGAGAGAGAGAGAGAGATGAGAGAGAGAGAGAGAGAGAGAGAGAGAGAGAGGAGAGAGAAATGTTATTTATTCGATTCAGGGTAATGAGATAAGCTAATTGGACACAGCTTTATTCACTCAGCTCTGAGGCCTGAGAGAGAGAGAGAGAGAGAGAGAGAGAGAGAGAGAGAGAGAGAGAGAGAGAGAGATTGAGAG
>CM065684.1:34994079-34996579 GCA_017654935.2 Phymorhynchus buccinoides | reverse complement strand
TTCTACTTTCCAATGTTGCATTTTCCATGTTCCTTTTATTCCCCACGAAGTTGTATTTTCTTCCTCCTATTTCCTGACGTTGTGTTTTCATTTGTTCCTTCGTTTCGCGATGTTGTACTTTTGTGTTCCATCTTCTGTTTTCCAGTCATATACTTCCATCCCTTTTTTTTGTTCCATGCAGATTTTATACTTTTATCTTTGTTTTTACGTTTATGGTTTCTCACTGCTTTACTTCTCTTTGCAAAGTTTACCTTTCTTCTGATATTTTATTTCTCCGTGTTTTATTAATTTTATTTTCAATGTTGTATTTCATTTGTATTTGTCAAAAGTATACTTTAATTTATATATATATATATATATTTTTTTTTTAATGGTGTAATGTTTTTTGGGGGCACTTCTTATTCCTGATTTTTGTGTTTTTATATGTGTCTTAATTTCTCAAAATTGTATTTCACAGCGTGGTACAATGTTCTTCTCCATAACAAGCCCAACAAACTTTCCTTAAAACTGAAGTCTTTTTTATTTTGTGTTTCACATCAAGATGCGGATAAACACCTCCTCCTCCGTTGATCGGTTCTTTCCGGGGTTTTTTCTTTCAGTCTTGCCTTTCTTACTATGCTACAGATTGGGCACTTAAAAAACCTCTATCGTTTTCTATATTGAATGTTAATAATTTTCATCCATTTAAACAATTAAAAATATACATTCACTAATAAGTAGAATATAACGATGGCTTGGAGTCAAAACGGACTATCTTTAGATAGTCTATTAACGTATTATTGAACTTATTGCGAAAACTAATAACTTGCATAAAAAAAAAGACTGCAGAAATATAAAAAGCATAATCCCTATTTTATATTATTTGCAGTTTTTTTTAAATACAAGTTCTTAGTTTTTGCAATGACATCGATAATAAGTCAATGGACTATCTAAAGATAGTCCGTTTTGACTCTAAGCCATCGTAATATGTAAAGGCAAGACTGGAGAGAAAAAACAACCGTAATGAACCAAAACATTGAGAGAGAGAGGGGGGGGGGGGGGGGTGTCAGTCTGCATCTTACATAGGCCTATTAGCCAACTAATAAGCCAAGACTATCAAAATCATTCACGAACTGAATGCTCAAAATTATTCTGTTGTTGTTGTTGTTGTGTTTTTTGCTCAGGCTAATGACAACAACAACGACGACGACGACGATGACGATTCTGACATCATCAAAGGACTTGCAGCGGGCTTCGGGTTCTTCATCTTCATGATCGTGCTGGTGTGTGTCGTCTGGTGCGTGTGCTGCACCAACAACTGCAACAAGAAGGACAAGCCGCAGGATAGATTTCGCACCCGTGCCAAGGTGTCGCCTTCCCCTCCCAGTTCCGCCACCAATATCAGGACGAGGCCCGTGCACAACTCCAGCGCGTGAGCTGGCACGTGCCACAGAGGAAGCGGAAGACTGGCAGGAAAATCCAAGAGCGCATGCGCTGCCGTACGTGCTTTTACGTCGTATTAAGATGGCGATTGTTATGACAGGTCGTTGAGTGCTTGGGTGGGGCCAAGTTGTAAGGAGGTGGGAGAAGTAATAAAATCTGTAAAGTTTTACATACCATACATATCGTTATGACAGTCTGTCTGATACGTGGTACTTTTTATGTAAATATGATTGGAAACGAAAATTGTAGACGTGAATAAACGCACGGTACGTGCAGAAAGTTGTGCATTTAATACGCTGAAATGTAGTCCACGATACCTCTTTACAAATTATCCCTTGCAAATCGATACATCAACCCGCTCACCTTACACACACACACGCGCGCGCGCGCGCGCACGCACGCACACACACACGCACACGCACACACACACACACACACACACACACACACACACACACACACACACACATGATTGCGATGATTAGCAAGAAAAAACAAGAAATATTTTTGTCTAATGATTGTGGATGATTATCAAGAAAGAACAAGAAAAGGTTTTGTCTAATGATTGTGGATGATTATCACGAAAGAACAAGAAAACTTTTGGGCTAATAATTGTGGCTGATTATCAAGAAAAAATAAGTTTGGGCTAATGATTGTGGATGATTATCAAGAAAGAACAAGAATAAGTTTGGACTAATGGTTGTTGATGGTAAACAAGAAAGAACAAGAACAAGTTTTGTCTAATGATTGTGGATGATTATCAAGAAAGAACAAGAATACTTTTGGGCTAATAATTGTGGCTGATTATCAAGAAAAAATAAGTTTGGGCTAATGATTGTGGATGATTATCAAGAAAGAACAAGAATAAGTTTGGACTAATGGTTGTTGATGGTAAACAAGAAAGAACAAGAATAAGTTTGGGCTAATGAGTATGGATGATTATCTAGAAAACATAAGTTTGGGCTAATGATTGTGGATAATTATCAAGAAAGAATACGTTTGAGCTAATGATTGTGGATTATTATCAAGAAAGAACAAAAAACAAGATTATCAAAAAAGAACAAGAATACGTTTGGGC
>CM065684.1:34899079-34989079 GCA_017654935.2 Phymorhynchus buccinoides | reverse complement strand
ACCGTTGTACTTTGTACGGTATGCTCTAAAAGCCATGTTGCCATGTGCATGTTGGTATGTATTTTTCAAACACTGAATGTGTACTTTGGTATTATACTCTCAAACTAATGAGTTGAAATAATGAGTGGTAAAAAAGAGATGGCCATGTTTCTTGCCATTTGCACGTACTATCCGACGCGTTGTTGTCAGAAATGTAACAATTTAAACAAACAATAAAACAAACAAACAAGCGTACTATTACATCCCATACTCCTGCTTTTCCAGATTCTCCAATTATGTCGATCAAAACAGTGTGTGGGCTTCAATCAACGTACGTATTGAACAATTCCGAACAAAGGTAAATGCAATGGGACGAAGTTCACAACCTCTTTTGTTCGATTAACGAACTCAGGAGTCTGTGAAGAAAAGTCAATGCATTAAAGGCTGCAACCATTTGTCATTCCTAGATGCCTTGGAGAGCTTCAGAAAATGATAATTTCCATAGTAACTCCCCCCCCCCCCCCAAAAAAAAAAAAGGCGCAAAAAGACGTTTCTGCATCTGGCAGAAGAACCAATTCTGGTTATAGTACAGCAACGGAAAAAAAAAAAAAAAACCCCCAACAAAACAACTTGGGGGAGAGCATAAAATGAATAAATAAGAAAGATAAGTATGGGGGGGGGAAAAGAAAGAAAAAAAACCTATTTATTTTTAGTGATTTGTTGTTGGAGACGAGAGGCGGAGCTTGAAAGCCTCGATCGTCTCAGCTCCCACGGTGTCATCGTTGAGGCTGTTCCAGTCTCGATCGTCTCAGCTCCCACGGTGTCATCGTTGAGGCTGTTCCAGTCTCGCACCGTTCGTGGAAAGAAGCTGTTCTTGTATGCTTCTGTGTTGCTGAACTCGATGTTGTAGCAGCTCTGAGCATCTATTCTTGTACGACTCCTTGTGGGGTATCGTTAACCCCTGCCCCTTTCCATTTTTAAAGACTCTCGGTGCGTTGATGTTACTTCCGCCGTCCTTTAGCTTTATCCGTCACATGCTCGGTGCATTTTACCGTCTTCTTCTGCAGTGGGCAAAGCAACTGAGCATTGTAATTACACGCATACATGCATACCTATACAATCTTGGATGTGCGCGCACCCACCCACACACACACGCAGAGAGACACATACATTTATACAGAGACAGACACAGACACACACAAACACATACAAGCACACACACACACACACACACACACACACACACACACACACACACACACACACACACACACACGCGCGCGCGCGCGCGCGCGCGCGCGCGCGCGCACACACACACACACACACATACACACACACACACACACACACACACACACACACACACACACACACACACACACACACACACACACACACACACACACACACACACACACACACACACACACACATTCACACAAACACAGACACACATTCACACAAGCGCACACATATGCAAGCACACGCGCACACACACAGATTACCCAACTCCTCTCCACTACTCAGCACTCCACTCCATTACAATACACGTCCCGTTTCGCCCTGTGCAATTTCGCCCTGGCCCATTTCGCCCTGTTCCCGTTTCGCCCTGTTCCCCTTTCGCCCTGATGATTACGGTAGTGTCTTTTCGCCCTGTTTCGTTTCGCCCTGTTCCCATTTCGCCCTGTTCCCGTTTCGCCCTGTTCCCCTTTCGCCCTGATGATTACGGTAGTGTCTTTTCGCCCTGTTTCGTTTCGCCCTGTTCCCATTTCGCCCTGTTTCGTTTCGCCCTGTTCCCATTTAGCCCTGTCTCACTCAAAGATTCAACACAGTTCAATAGAGGTCATACACATTCAAATTTATTGATATTTAGGATGATTTATTGATAAACACACATCCACACACAAACACACAAATAAAAGTTATTGATAAAAAAAAAGATGATCTAAAATACAGGATAATAAATTCACTCACAATCACTTCTTAGTCTTGCTCATTAGATTGTCAAAGCCACACACACACGCACACGCACAGAGAGAGAGAGAGAGAGAGAGAGAGAGAGAGAGAGAGAGAGAGAGAGAGAGAGAGAGAGAGAGAGAGAAGTGCTCAAAATGTCACTGCAGCAGAACATGCATCTAGATACGTCAGAATGTCGCGATGGCCGTTGTCCCATTCCTCGCCTAGCCTTTGCAGTCGTCTGGCAGAGTCCAAGTATTTTGCTCGCTTTTTGGCAGGTGGTTGTCCTGCACGGTGAAGACGCAGAACACCTTCAGTAGTGGCTTGCTCATCCTGCAACAATTTGACCAATTTGAAAATGTTTGGATGCGCAGAGCCAGTCTTTTTGTTGAACGAAGAATGGAAGCCCTCCAAAGCATTATTTGTCCGAACACTGTCCAGATTCATGTTGCTGTATTGGTTCCAGATGGCCCTGCTGAACACTGGGTTAATGTCGTCAAACTATGTTCGCACAAAATAGTCTGCCAGCTGCGTGGTGCGGGCATCTGCTGGCGCTTCTGTGGCAAGCCGAAGCCATGCGTCATCGATGGACGGAAGCGGAACGAAGCAGAGACCCCCCAAACGCTGAATGAACCGCCGGATGTCTGGCACCTCTCGGTAGTCCCCAGCAAGTCCAAGCTGTTGAGTTTTCCGCCATATGCATTGGCAGAAGTGGAACATGCAGCCGTTTATTATTGCATTTGGAAATTCTGCCCGGAATGCTTGAATACTGGCAAGCTCAAAGTCCATTGATGCATGAGTTGGGCTGAAATTCAGTTGAAGACGTACAGCAGCTTCTTTGATAAGACGAAGAAGTCTGGCATACGTGTTCCGAGACTTGTTTGGCAGGAGAGCATACACGAGCGGTACAGAAACATTCCCAATCCCAAACCCAATCACAAGGCAAAAGGGGAACAGGGCGAAACGAAACAGGGCGAAATGGGAACAGGACGAAAGGCGACAGGGCGAAACGACATGGGTAAACAGGGCGAAACGGCACTGCCACTGCCCGACTAAAGAAGTTTCGTTTCGCCTTGACAGGGCGAAAAAAAACAGGGCGAAATGGTACCTCACCCTCCACTACTCTGCACTCCACTCCATTACAATACACTCCTTTCCACTATTCTACCTCCCTCCACTCCACTACTCCACTCCATTCCACTCCATTACAATACACTCCTTTCCACTACTCTACACTCCATTCCACTACTCTGCACTCCACTCCATTACAATACACTCCTTTCCACTACTCTACCTACACTCCACTCCACTACTCTGCACTCCACTCCATTACAATACACTCCTTTCCACTACTCTACCTCCACTCCACTCCACTACTCTGCACTCCACTCCATTACAATACACTCCTTTCCACTACTCTACCTACACTCCACTCCACTACTCTGCACTCCACTCCATTACAATACACTCCTTTCCACTACTCTACCTACACTCCACTCCACTACTCTGCACTCCACTCCATTACAATACACTCCTTTCCACTACTCTACCCACTCCTCCACTACTCTCTGCACTCCACTCCATTACAATACACTCCTTTCCACTACTCTACCTACACTCCACTCCACTACTCTGCACTCCACTCCATTACAATACACTCCTTTCCACTACTCTACCTACACTCCACTCCACTACTCTGCACTCCACTCCATTACAATACACTCCTTTCCACTACTCTCTCCTCCACTACTCTGCACTCCACTCCATTACAATACACTCCTTTCCACTACTCTACCTACACTCCACTCCACTACTCTGCACTCCACTCCATTACAATACACTCCTTTCCACTTTCTACACTCCACTCCACTACTCTGCACTCCACTCCATTACAATACACTCCTTTCCACTACTCTACCTACACTCCACTCCACTACTCTGGCACTCCACTCCATTACAATACACTCCTTTCCACTACTCTACACTCCATTCCACTACTCTGTCCACACTCTGACTCCATTCCACTACTCTGCACTCCACTCCATTACAATACACTCCTTTCCACTACTCTACACTCCATTCCACTACTCTGCACTCCGCAATCGCTGAAAAAAAATCGCTCGTAGCGTTTTCAATAAAGTGGGTCATGAACAGGCAGAGAAAATAGACAGAGTGGCAAAACAATCTCCCCAGTGAAGATACTAAGCAATGCTGGTCACCATTTTTTGTTATCCTTTAAAAAAAAAAGTTTAGGAGTATTGAAAATAGGCCTATATAACTAAATTGAACAAAGGGTAATTACTCTCTTTTTCTAATTAACTCCCCTCCACCAAAGTTGATTACGATACCATTCACCTAGCAGTGCGTGGGTCAGAACCAAAGTGAGACAAGCAAAGCATCATTCTTAAAAAAGAATGTGACAAGCTCGCCTTTATGACCCTCACCCACACAGTACACATCAACAATGGTGGAGAGGACAACATATCGTAATCAACTTTGGTGGAGGGGAGTTAATTAGAAAAAGAGAGTAATTACCCTTTGTTCAATTTCGTCATCTCCTCTCTTGGCCTCACTATTTCATTCTTTGATAGGCCTATATATTATTCTCTTTGTCAATCAAATCATGATCCTATATATTATTCTCTTTGTCAATAAAATCATGATGCATGTATTCCAGTTGCTCTGTTCCCTAATGTTTTCTTTCGTACAAATGAACTAATAAAAAAAATAACGTTGATTGAGAAAAAAAAATCCATCACAAAATGCTCTAAAATTCGGACCATGGACTTGAAATGTTTGTGTCACTTTACCAGTTTAACAATGGATTATATGCTTTGTACAGTTTTGATTCATGTGTTACTGCATTTGCTGTTTATGAGATTAACTACTTTTCATAATTTTCTTAATATTTGATCATTTGGCCTTTCGCTTTCTTCCTTCCTTTCTTTCATTCCTTCCTTCCTTCCTCTTTTTCCTCGTCATTTTTTTAAATTCCTGTGCCTTCTTCCTTCCAAACTTCCTGCTTTTCCTTCTTTCGTTCTTTCATGGCTTTTTTCATCCGAATTTCTTTCCTTTCTTTCTTTCTTTCTTTCTTTCTTTCTTTCTTTCTTATCTATTCCTTTTTTTCTTATTGCTTGTGAAGATTTAACTTGAATATTCGGGATGTTTTGAATCAAAACTCGTTGAAACGGATTTGTATGACTTGAAAACTTGTTTTCCTTTTCTTCACCTAGCAATGAGAGCATGATGAAGGTGGTGGTGGGTGAGAGCTGGTACGGTATTCACGAATACTTCTTAAACAGTTAACACGGGTAGTAACGTGTAAGTTAGCAATAACATGACTTGAAAAAACGTTTTCTGTTCTTCACCTAGCAATGAGAGCATGATGAAGGAGGTGGTGGGTGAGAGCTGGTACGGTATTCACGAGTACTTCTTAAACAGTTAAGCACGGGTAGTAACGTGTAAGTTAGCAATAACATGACTTGAAAAACGTTTTCTGTTCTTCACCTAGCAATGAGAGCATGATGAAGGAGGTGGTGGGTGAGAGCTGGTACGGTATTCACGAGTACTTCTTAAACAGTTAGCACGGGTAGTAACGTGTAAGTTAGCAATAACATGACTTGAAAAACGTTTTCTGTTCTTCACCTAGCAATGAGAGCATGATGAAGGTGGTGGTGGGTGAGAGCTGGTACGGTATTCACGAATACTTCTTAAACAGTTAACACGGGTAGTAACGTGTAAGTTAGCAATAACATGACTTGAAAAACGTTTTCTGTTCTTCACCTAGCAATGAGAGCATGATGAAGGAGGTGGTGGGTGAGAGCTGGTACGGTATTCACGAGTACTTCTTAAACAGTTAGCACGGGTAGTAACGTGTAAGTTAGCAATAACATGACTTGAAAAACGTTTTCTGTTCTTCACCTAGCAATGAGAGCATGATGAAGGAGGTGGTGGGTGAGAGCTGGAACGGTATTCACGAGTACTTCTTAAACAGTTAACACGGGTAGTAACGTGTAAGTTAGCAATAACATGACTTGAAAAACGTTTTCTGTTCTTCACCTAGCAATGAGAGCATGATGAAGGAGGTGGTGGGTGAGAGCTGGTACGGTATTCACGAGTACTTCTTAAACAGTTAGCACGGGTAGTAACGTGTAAGTTAGCAATAACATCGTATTGGCAGTTTCTGGTAATTTACGTGTTACTACCCGTGTTACCTGTTTAAGACACACTCGTGAATACCGTACCTGGACCCAAGGGTCTGGTGCATAAAGATGGACGGCTATAATCTTCGACTTCCTTGGAGGAGAATCCTTCAAAGTTTAAAGACCCACCACGTCACGTGTCAAAATCACGGCTTTCACGTGTTTTCCCTCTTATAGCTGGTAAGAAATCTTAAGAAATCTTCCTAGCACAAGAGGGAATGCGACACGTGACGTGGGGGGTCTTTAACACTTTCAAGAATTCTTTGACTACTACCGTTTTCAAGGGAGTCCACGACTGCAGTTGTCCTACATGCATTGATCAAATAAAACAAAAAACACCACCTTTATTTTACCACAAGGTTAGAAATACGACAGTCCTCTTACCTTACATATATATTTTTGTGTGTGTGCTTTAAGCATAATGTTTCTAATATTGTTTGCTTCGAGATCTTTGAATTATTCTGGCATGTGAATACTGTTTTGACGATCGACGCACACTGTTTGATGTTAGGATACGAGTATGAAGATGCATCGTTAATCAATACATATCTATCTAACCAGTTGCTTTCTTCTGTGTATGTAAATAAATGGATGAATAAATTGTTGAAGAAATATATTACGCAAACTCTTCTTTCGCAAGCGTGAAACAAAAGTGATGTACGAACGACCCATCAAGTGCACTGGCTAGTGGACAAACTGTATAATGTCTGCCTGTGTGTATGTCTGTTTTCGGGCTTATCTTTCTTGCCTATTGGTCTGTCCTGTTCTACTTCTGTCCCTCCTTTTGTGTTTATTTGCTATGTTTTCTCCCAATAATCCGCTAAGTCTGTCTTTCTGTCTGTCTGTCTGTCTGTCCTGTCCTACTTCTGTCCCTCCTTTTGTGTTTATTTGCTATGTTTTCTCCCAATAATCTGTTACGTCTGTCTTTCTGTCTCTCTCTGTCTCTCTCTCCTACTCTCCCTCCTTTTGTCTTTATTTCTATGTTTTCTCCCAATAATCTGTTCTCTCTCTTCCTGTCTCTCTCTTCCTCTCTCTCTCTCTCTCTCTCTCTCTCTCTCTCTCTCTCTCTCTCTCTCTCTCTCTCTCTCTCTCTCTCTCTCTCTCTCTCTCTCTCTCTCTCTCTCTCTCTCTCTCTCTCTCTCTCTCTCTCCCTCCCTCTCTCTCTACAAGAGGTTCCATTTTGGGAGAGTCAAGTTAAAAGGGAAGATACATAAATAATTAATTGTACCGAAAAGATCAACTTTACTCTCGTTCTTTATGGTTTGCTTTTCTTTTTATTCTTTCCATTCTCTCTTTTTGATCTCATTTGATCTGATTGGTTATCCATGCATCAGGCTTAGATTCTCTCTCTCTCTCTCTCTCTCTCTCTCTCTCTCTCTCTCTCTCTCTCTCTCTCTCTCTCTCTCTCTCTCTCTCTCTCTCTCTCTCTCTCTCTCTCTCTCTCTCTCTCTCTCTCCTCTCTCCTCTCTCTTACAAGAGGTTCCATTTTGGGAGAGTCAAGTTGATTTATTTACTGGATCAATAGTTCGAGCAAGAAGTGTGCGTAGAAGCGCGCGCGCTGTGTGTGTGTGTGTGTGTGTGTGTGTGTGTGTGTGTGTGTGTGTGTGTGTGTGTGTGTGTGTGTGTGTGTGTGTGTGTGTGTGTGTGTGTGTGTGTGTGTGTGTGTGTGTGTGTGTGTGTGTGTGTGTGTGTGTGTGTGCCCGCGCGCAAGTGCGCGCGCGCGTGTGTTGTTCAGTGTTATAGCAATGTTACAGCATTATAAACAATTCATCAAAGCGTGGAGATGGCAGTTTCGGCTCTAAAAAAAACCCTGTGGCTATTTCGGGGGTTGGACTATTGCATGCTCTGAACATGTAGAAAGGAAATACAAGTGTGAAGTTAATGCCAATTGATGCTATTATAAAAAAAACACCAATCAATGCTTTAGTGCCTGAGACAGATTTTGAACGTTAGAAGGTTTTAGTTTATTTGTGTCAGATAATGCCGTGTCGTTTTTAAGCCCAATCAAGAATGTAAGAAGAACAAGAAACAGTTCGATCTTAGAACTTGTGTTCTATTCCGATAGAAATATAATGTAGAATATTTTAAAATATTCCAAAAGTTCCAATCCAATCCAATGTACATTATCATCTCAAGACAGAGGAATTCGTGTCAGGTGCAACAACATCACAGAAACACGCCGCTACTGGAAAAACATCAAAGCGTTTGAAATGCAATTATAGAAACCAAAATACTAACTTTGAAATTCATAACACCAATTTATAAATGTGCAGATTCATGTGAACAAAAGTTTTGCAAATAAAAGAAATGTCAGTAGCCTAAAATAAAGGCAGAATAACTCAATAATTCAACACATGGCTAGAACGCGGTACGAAAGTTTTTTTGTACCCGCGCTTTCAGCTTGAAAGTCCTGTACCTGCTTCCTGATGGCAACAGTTCATAATGACGGCCATGACTATCATCAGTCGTTATTTGCCTGGCCCTTCGCACCACTCGTTCAGTATACAAAACATCTAGACTCTTTTGCCTTTCACCCACAACCTTGCTACACACATTCACTGTGCCACTCAGCACTCGCTTACTTCTTACACTCAGACTTCCATACCAGCACATGAACGAAAAAAATGAGTACAGATTCAATACAGGAACAGATTCAATACAGATTCGTTAATTATCATATAGTAAAAAGCCAAGTGTCCGTCCGTGTGTGTGTGTCTGTCTGAAACACAAAACGGGCCTTATAACTCCGCCGTTGTTTGACCGAATCGCTTCAAATTTGCTGTGAGCCCTAATGGGGTAATGGCAACGGCAACCGGTGTGGCCGTGTCATTTGCGCGGTTTCGCAAATGCGCGAAACGCGTATCCGCCGGACTCTCGGCGCCCGTATCTCCGGCATTTCTGGACCGATTGCCTTCAAATTTGGCAGGTATGTGACCGGGGATGGTGACTATCGGTGTGCCGAACCGGTAGCGAATCGGTTCCGAAACGCGCGCGCTATACGCCGCTTCACCTTTTCACGAATAACTCCGCCGTTTCTTAACCGAATCGCCTCACATTTGCTGTCAGGCTTGCTATGGCCCGGGCAAAGCCTGGCAGCAAATTGGAAGAGAATCGGGAGAGCGCGTCACTCTCAGAGCAGCGCCAACGTGAAACGGGGCCTTATAACTCCGCCGTTTCTTAACCGAATCGCTTCAAATTTGCTGTACTCAGCGTTACCAGTACTTGGCGTTACCGTTACTAGGCGTTACCAGTACGTTGCATTGCCAGTACTAGGCGTTGCGCTAGTTTTGATAAAATGATGAGCATGGAAAGGGTATCATGGCAGAAAAAAACACCTGTACACGTTGAAGTTGATTGTTGCCATCATAAAGAGACAGGAATTGTTTTTAAATGTCTCTATTTCTTCACTATGCACAGCAAGACTACCGGTAGTCAAACGCTCCAAGCGTAAAGGGAAACAAATGACTTTTGTTTAAAAGTGGACCCTGACGGTTGAGTTTTTGCAAGAAACACATCGAGATCACCATGAAAACACTATTTACAGAGATTGCAACACTCACTTTGCTCTGGTTTCCTAGAAATCAAACCGTCAAATCGGCGATTTATCCTTGGCGGAGGTGCTAGAAGTTAAATTATTTCACTGAAAGAGAAAGCGTGTGCCGTCTCTTTTGTAATGGCGACCAAAGCCTTTTTATTTATTTTTATAATTTTTTTATGCAGTTTATCTAAAAGAGTTTCGCTCACAACAAAGGAAATAGCTTCTTTCCTTTTTTTTTTTACTGCATTACAAAAAAGAAAAAGCATAAACCACAATGGGTTTGGCCCCCACCCACCCCATCCAAAATGGCTTCTCTCTCCGGCACCTCCGCAAAGGAAGAATCGCCGTTTTGACGGTTTGATTTCTAGGAAACAGAGCAAAGCGAGTGTTCCGATCTTTGAAAAGGCTGTCTTTTTGGTGATCTCAACGTGTTCCTTGGAAAAACTCATCCATCAGGGTCAGTCTTCTAGGGCAGAGGTTCATGACCTACTTTACCTAGGCTACTGCATGAGTGAGTGTCTTCTTGCGTTCCTTTACTTGTGCTGGGGTGCACTGATTTTTAGCTTGAACTTATTTTTTGTTTGTTAGCTGCTGCACAACAAAACAACAACAACAAAATAAATAGAAGTCATCGACCCAATCTAAACTTCACCTAGATAAAGCCTACTTGAAGCAAACATGAAGCGTGCGGTAGATAAAAGGGAAAGCATTGCTTACGTTGCATTATTAAAAGGGAAGATAAGAAACATAAATAATTAATTGTACCGAAAAGATCAACTTTACTCTCGTTCTTTATGGTTTGCTTTTCTTTTTATTCTTTCCATTCTCTCTTTTTGATCTCATTTGTGTAGGCCCTATCTGATTGGTTATCCATGCATCAGGCTTAGATTCTCTCTCTCTCTCTCTCTCTCTCTCTCTCTCTCTCTCTCTCTCTCTCTCTCTCTCTCTCTCTCTCTCTCTCTCTCTCTCTCTCTCTCTCTCTCTCTCTCTCTCTCTCTCTGTATGTCTCTCTCTCTCTGTATGTCTCTCTCTCTCTCTCTCTCTCTCTCTCTCTCTCTCTCTCTCTCTCTCTCTCTCTCTCTCTCTCTCTCTCTCTCTCTCTCTCTCTCTCTCTCTCTCTCTCTCTCTCTCTCTCTCTCCAAGGACAGATTGGAAGACTAGGCGTTGCCTAAAATCTTTATCCTTGAAAAATAAAGTTAAAGTTTTCAAAGTTTTCAAGTTTTTCAAAGTTTTTCAAAGTTCTCTCTCTCTCTCTCTCTCTCTCTCTCTCTCTCTCTCTCTCTCGCACGCATGTATGCACGCACGAGTATTACAAATTATGCATGGGCGTATGCAAGGTTTATACATCCATATTTCAACCAATCTTTGCATCATAACATCACCTGCTTTGCTACCTTTATGTTCAAATCTGTATGTGTAATGGCATGCCTTGCCACGTTTGTGTTCTTTGTTTGTTTATGTATCAAGGACAGATTGGAAGACTAGGCGTTGCCTAAAATCTTTATCCTTGGAAAATAAAGTTTAAGTTTTCAAGTTTTCAAGTTTTCTCTCTCTCTCTCTCTCTCTCTCTCTCTCTCTCTCTCTCTCTCTCTCTCTCTCTCTCTCTCTCTCTCTCTCTCTCACTTTCTTCACTTGTCTTTTGTCTCTTTCCCACTTTTTTCAAAATCCAACCGATCTTCTTCTCTTTTTTTGCCACCTTCCCCTATCCTGTATTCCACTCGCTGATACTTTTTCTTCTTTGTAGTTCAATAAAACAAAAAATTGGATATATTTCCTTTGTTGTGAGCAAAACTCCTTTTGGTAAACTAAATAAAAAGGCTTGTATTATGGACATTTCGTGATTTTGGTTTAAGCGACCCAGACGGCCATTACAAAAGAGAAGGCACATGTTTTCTCTTTCACTGAAATAATTTGATTTCCAGCACCTCCGCCAAGGAGGAATCGCCGGTTTCACGGTTTGATTTCTAGGAAATCAGAGCAAAGTGAGTGTTGCGATCTCTGTAAAGGGTGTTTTCCTGGTGATCTCGACGTGTTTCTTGCAAAAACTCACCCGTCAGGGTGCCCCTTTAAATACATTTTCTTCTTTCCACCAAATTGCAAATCCTAGGCCGATGCACAACTGTCCGACATAGCACCGGCATAGAAAGACAGGGAAATGCAGAGGACAAAGCAGGAACTTCCAGGAGAGAGATGCAGATCTCTTTGATCGGTGAAGCATGTCTACTTTATCTTGTGTCTTATTGTCTGTCTTTGTGTTCACCTCTCTATGTCTGTCTGCTTATGGTTCACTCTCCCCCTTGCCATCTCTCCCTCCCCATATCTTTTAGTTCATCTTGTTTCCTGCCCCTTTCTTTTCCTTTTCATTTCCTCCATCTTTCCACTCTCTCCTGTCCTGTCTTCCCGTGTTATTTTCCAATTTCAAATGACATGCTTGCTTTCTTTTTTTAAATATTGTAAAAAAAAAGAGTCATAAGGCCTACTATATTATAGAAGGCCTACATAACATAATTCATAAGCTGACTGAATCCCCCCCCCCCCCCCTAAACAATACATATATATTTGCACAGAAATGTACAAGCATTATAATTTTACTTCTGTGAATAAATTCGGCGATTGAATGTTGTTTTCTTTAGATAATCACTCTATTAATCATGCAACTGTCATTACGATCGACCTTATTGTACATTCTGTTTATATGTTGCAGTGACCTAGTTAGTAGATTTACATAATCCAATAACTGGATCAAAATGTTACAGATATTAACCTACATTATATTTGTACGCTTGCAGTTGAGGGTGGAGTAGGTGTGTGCGTGGGGGGGGGGGGGGGGGGGCAGCTGATCAAACAGCATACCAACGCAGTTCGATCATCACTGACCTAACAAAACTGCGATGTAGAGAGCGAGCGACCTATACATTTTTACCAGAGGGTAATCTCGTCACCTTTAGGTTGATTTATTCACGAGGCGGAGGCGCAGGCTGAAGTTTGAAAAGACTCTTCAAAAATCTAAGTGTGCTGGCAAGCAGATTGTAGAGAGCTCTAAGCACCCAACCAGAATAATCCACCTCCATACCACCACCACCATCATCATCACTATACCACCACCACCATCAGCAGCAGCAGCAGCACCACCACCCAGCCCCCTATGCTACTCCATTTACGTTGAAGCCATGAACATTTTGAATAAGACGGCAAGCAGTGTCAATAATCTTCCTTTGATTGTGATATCTTCCTCTGATGTTGGGTGGGGTTGTTGTTTTGCGAGAGAGTGTAAGGTGTGAGTGTGTGAGTGTGTGAGCGTGTGTGTGTGTGTGTGGGGGGGGGGGGGGTGTATACTGAGAAGATAGAGACAGGGACAGAATAAAAGGATCAAAAGCATGCTTGACACCTGATGAATGACGAAGTAATATCTTCATCAATTAAAAATAAATACGGGTCTTTCCTGGTATTGCAGTACCTCCAGGATCGACCCACTATTTATATATCTACAAATGTACCTGTTCCGGGTCGGAGGACATTAAACAGATTTTCGATTCAGTTCGGGGCAGTGGGTGGATGTCTCGTCTTGCTGGATTACTCCGCCCCCTCCACGAGTCTCTCCCCGTGGGGATACCGGGGGGGGGGGGGGGGGGTCTTTCGTAAAAATAGTTCCCCCACCTTCTGAAATTCTGTGCTTGTACTTCCTCTAATCTGCCACTCTCTTTGACTCTGCCTTTTTTCCTTTGCTTTCTGTCATCTACTATCTTTCTGACTTATTGGCCCATTCTCCTGCCTTTTCCCCCAAAACAACTTTTCTCCTTTGAGCTCCCCCGAATCAGAATGTGTCGGCTGTACGCAGTGGGGAGACCAGTGAAAACTGAAAACGGACACATACGTACTTTACCCATTATGGCCTTTTGGCCTGGGAAAGCAGAAGAAGAAGATTCAGTCGACACCAGTTTCTGATATATAGGCCGCGAGGCCTGTTGGTGATTTTTTTTAAAACAGAAAACTAGTCTAACCTATCTTTGATCAACACATTTACAGACATTATTTCAGAAGGACGGGACAGGGGTGTGTGGCACTAGAGCCACACGTATTTAATCAGTAGGTGAACTGAGACTTCAGGCATCAAGCCTTGCTGCGTCAAGAAGCTTTCTGCCAATTTTCGTTATTATTTTCTCCTTTGTTTAGACTAAGGCGAAAGGAACGCATTTTCCTTGACAGACACACAGAGACACAAACAAACCTTTGGTCTGGTTGCAAGGAACTGTTGTTTTTATAGTGCAAAACGTACAACAACGGAACCTGACACTGAACGTCTTGATTACACTTGAGCAGCTGATTGCTCTCTCTTTCTCGGAAGTCGGAGTGTGGCTGCCCACGTGGCGGGGTAATCAAAAACGGTCACACACGTAATGTTCTTATCCCTAGCTGGTGCATTTATACCATAGTGTGCAATTGCTTTGGCTGTTGGGATGATCCCTGGAGTCTTTAAGCCAGGGAACAACAACAACATATATTTTATTTATTTACTAGCCTTTGAGAATTGAACCTGCAGAATTTGCAATAGACCTATTGAAATTCAGGATGTGCTGGTATGTTTGTTTCTAGTTGTTTTGTTTGGTATGTGTGGGTCTTTTTTAATACACAGATTGAGCTAGCTAAGTACACCGTGTGTGTTTTGAGAGGTGTGGCCGATACCAACTTCCAATGAGCAGAGGAGGCGAGCACTATTCCAGGAAAGTGGGCTGGAATTGGTTAACAGAGGACTAACCTAACCGAAGATTTATCTCCACTGTCTCGGCACACAAAAATGAACAATAACAAAACAACTTCTGACTTACTCTGCTACAAAACACATAGCATATCGTTGGTGAAATTAACAAACCTTGTATCTCGATTTTGAGGGGCTTTGAGTTAGATACATAGTCAGCTCTCTAATTTTCCCCGCCACCTTCCACCAAAAGCTCGTATCTCTAATGACTTTCTATCTGGGGTAAATGAGGTTGTGTAAAAAGAAGAAAAACTCGGATCTAGTTAAGGACAAAAATCTCGTATCTTTCGTTCTTTTCAAGTATTAAATTTTTGTTATAGTAATTTTAACAAAATGTAGGTCTAAACTCGCAATGTCTTGAACAACATATTCATCATAGTTAATCAATTGTGGTAAACGTGGTTAATTTTTAAAAGGTTTTTTTTCATTTTTCTCAAAACTACCAAAATTGATATAGTAATTTTAACAAAATCTAAACTCACAATGTCTTGAACAACATATTCATCATAGTTAATCAATTGTGGTAAACGTGGTTAATTTTTAAAAGTTTTTTTTTTCATTTTTCTCAAAACTACCAAAATTGAGATATGAGGTTTGCGAATTTCACCAACGACATTTTGAACCCTCTACTACTGATAATCATTGAATAGCCACAGAAACATTCTCTGTATACATTTCCAGTTCAATTTTCTGTTGAATTATAGCTACCCTATAAGCATAAACTTGTCAATACTGGTAACTTTGATAGTCTAAAAAAATCACCACTCCATCAAGATAAAAGAAGTAGAATCTGTTAAGTGTATGTCCAACAAACTCCTACAACTGTAAAAAAAAAGTCACACATAAAATTTAAATTACACAACAATTATCATACTACACACAACACACACATGCATACTTATGCATGTGAGAGAGCACACACACACACACACACACACACACACACACACACACACACACACACACAGCAAAACATATTCACTTCCATAACTTTATTATTAAAGTCTAAACAATCCGGTAGGTTACTCGGGGGTGGAACAGTAAAACATCCAAAATGCAACACGCACAACAAAGTTTAAAAGTTAGCTTTGCAAATTAAGTAGACCTTTCTATAAAATTCTCAACATCTTGTAAACTTACGTTCCAAATTTCGCATCAAATGCCCTCACTAATACTGATACACAGCAAAACCACTGCATTATCTTAAAAGGTCATCTTTCTTAGTCAGAGAATGAGTATTAAGAATTGCAAACTACAAAACGCAACTTGCAAAAAGAGAAAATGCCCAAACAAAAGCAATTCTAAAGGCAAAAATGTAAAGCCAGATGTTTGTCCAAATCAATTCTGTAGAAATCATTATAGGGTCATTCAAAAGATTGTTCAAATAACTTAGTATCAAATAAAGTTTACTGGTAACTCTTAATCCTAGGAGCAGTTTTTATACCTGTACTAAAATGACATTCACAATTGTGTCACACTATTTTTTTTTCAAAATCAAAGTTGAAGACTTCTATCTATATATTGACATTTTTTTTCACAACAGTGATATGAACTGTTGTGAACAAAATGTTACAATATCAAACAATTTGATAATGCTACAATATCAAACAAATGGCCAACATAGAAGTTGTTATTGTTTTGCTCTGTGTTTTGTGTTATTAAACCTTTTATTTTGGGTTTCAATTTCGACTCAGTAGTGATATGAACAGATAGCAACACACACAACTGTTTTTATTATTACACGTATACTACTTAAATATTGCACAATTATGATCCTGAGAAGAAAACTATGCTCACAATTTATTGCTACAATATCAAACAAAACATGAACATTGCCATAAAAAGGGGGATTATATACAAATTATTATCTATTGCAAAAGGTGCAAATTGTTAACAAAAATGTTGATAGTGGAGTTGGAAGAGAAAGAAAAATGAAACGGTTGGAAAAAGTAGACAGCTATGAATCTTGACAGGTTAACCTAAAACCTGTTCTTAACCAGACGTAGTTCTGGTTGGTAAACATGTTCGGTGGATTAGGTTTTGTATACGAATAGAGTGTTGGACAACTAGTTTGGAAACAGCAATGTGGGCAAACACAGGTTGTGGCTCTTAACCGCGCCGGTTAATGATATGCATACGTCACGAAAGGAATCTTCAACGCGAAAGAGTTCGACCAACCAAACCACAGCTTGAAAACCAAATACCTGTGTGCCAACCTGGTTTGCCAACCCCGCAGAAAATGTTCCCCAACATGTGTTGGTGCGGTTCAGATGCAAAACTAGTTGGAAGTGTTGTCAAACACAGTTGGCAAACCAAGTGTTGGCTTGGTTAAGAACGGCCTTAATGGATGACTCAACTTTTCATCAAATCATCAAACACTGGCCAGACCTTGATCGCAAAAACAAACAAACAAAAATAACAAAACAAGAAAACATTTTTGTTTGGTTACTTTAAAAACTTTGCATACATGTTCACAATGCAGATCTACCTACATCCTGAACTCTGCATGAGCAGTTTCAACTGCAAAACAAGTAATTTGACAGCAATATGCGTAGCTTCATGTAAGAACATTTTACGTCATTAATTTGGTCTTCTTCTTCTGCGTTCCCAATTAATTTGGTCATGTTCCCATACTTTTTTCAGACACTGAATTGCGTATGACAGTTGTTTTGCTGCTCACCATTTTCATGACTAGGTTTAAGCTGGTAAAGTGTCTGCCTAGATATGGTCACAGCACATAAGAATACAGAGACCACGTGGCTGCCTTTCTTTTCACTCAAAACAAACGCTCATCATAACTTATTTCATGGTTGAGTTGACCCAACTTTGTCGCTTACAAGATTTTCTTTTCCACAATAATCTTTCATTTTCATAAATATGTGTAGGTAGTCAGAAGACTCCAAAATGCATAGTCAAACTCAACAATGAATAGTTGAGCAGTCTGGCCAAAATATGTAGTTTTCTATGTCAACCCATAGTGCAGGAAGGTCTGACAATGCTTCTAATTTCTCTACCAACTCTAACAGCTATTGGTGTCATGTATGGGATACGAGATGCGGGTGATGGCTGATATGCAAATGAATCTCAACAATATCTGATTTCACAACATTGAGAACACATTAGCTAAATCCATGACAACAATATAAAAACATACGCATATATTATCTTGAGCAATAGTTCTGTGATAGCATTGTGATAAAGTGCAAAAGAAATCTTAGGAAGACTCATAAAAACAGTAACAATATTTTCACCATGTCATTATTTTTCTAAGGACGTTTTTCTGCAAACACTCTATACGGTTTACTCTTCACTGGGCATGGGCAATACAACTGTATTAGATACCAGTGTGTGCAAAACCGCAAATACAATCTGCAGCTAAAAACAAATCCTGTAGTAAAAAAGTGTTTCTAGCATGATTACATTCATATGGAAACGCAAATGCATTTCTGCACAAATGTGTTCATTTGCAGGTTGCATTTCTGCACATATGCAATCATGCCCAAGAACTATACATAAACATGTATAACTATTGTTAACCCCATCCTTCCAAAAAATATGTTGACATCTATAATAAATAATTGTCAGTGTCTAAACATGACGCAAATGAGCATGTCGATTATCTTCATGTCGTCACTTTCTGCTGACACTTAATAGTCTTTTTTGCTGAATCCTTGAATGACACTTAATGTTTGCACAAGATATCATCCATTCTTTGCCAGATGGACCTTGACTCATGCTCTCATTTCACGCATTTAAATTGTAGTTAGAATGAATGTAAATTCTGAAGGAATTAATATTACTTTTCAGTGAGAAATCTTGAACCAAAACCAGCTTTAGGGTTTCCTATGAAAAGAAAATGAAAAGTTTCAGTTTCTAAATTATAAGGACAGTTCCAACATAGCATTTCAATCTCCTTTGAGGTGTCTGGACGATCTATCACGTCACAATAACACAAGACTTACACAAAATCACCCCACAACACAAATGAAGGATATTTGTTACCCACATGACTTAAAACAAGACAATTAACACAAGATCTCAAAACTCAAACTCATCTTGAATCTTGCACATTTCCTTTCGAAATTTTGCTCAAATTAATGAAATCGCTAAAAGCGGGTACTTTGGTGGTGGTTTGACACTGTAAACCCAGGATAAACAGGTTTACGAGTTTAGCCACCTACATTCTGAGCTTACCAACAATCCTTTTAATGGAACACATCCTGGTGGACAACAAGGATAAAATCAGACTTCAGCACACAAACATCCCTCCTCACTAGGCCAATAGCACCGCCAAACAAATAATGCAACAGATCTAAAATAACCAAAAAAATATACCACATCAAACTTAGAAGATAGTATAATACATTTCACATCACCAAACAATATAAGACTGAACAATTGAAGGGCAGCGTAGAAAAATCAGATCTCTGTACCCTTTTTTCTACCTACAGTATTATGGCCTACTCAAAATAATAATTTTGGAGTTAAAGAGGGGTAGGGGGTAAGGGTGGGGAGTATTGATTGTGACAATAAAAGCTCACAATCAAAGTAATTTCAACAATAATTATGGAGTCTACTTGCAGAGCTTCCAATGCTTGCATTCGTCTCCTGACGTAGGATATTCCTGGCACTGAAAGATACTTCTGAGACATATTCAATATTTTTAGTTCTGGATAGTTTATACAACTATTATCAGCTGTTGAGTTTCCTAAATGCTTTCCATCTGCAGCCGACTGGGCTGATAGTAGAACAGCTTGGCATCTCAAATAGAACATCTTTGTTGGCAAAAAATACTGTCATTGGCAAAGATCGGAATAAAACAAACCAATCAAAAAGCATGTTTCAAAAGTCAAACACTTTCAGGTCATGGTTTCATATGTAAATCTACAAGTGCAAAATACTGTTAAATCATCTGACTTCCTTAATTCTGAAGATTTTTACAATTTGCTTGGTAGGATAAGTCCTGTTACAAATTGAAAGGTAAACAAGTACATTATGCTACAAGGATAAATTATCCTTACCATAATTAATGTAAAATAGTAAATGTAATGTAATCAATGTCAATGGTAAAACCATCAAGATATTGTAAACGATTTTAGAAATGGAAACGGACTGAACTGAACGTTCAAACTGAACATTGAGTCCTTTGAATGGGGACTTAAAACCATTCCGATCCATGCGCTTTATGGACGGCAGCTAAAAGTCGGTAAGAGTAGGCAGAAATCCTGCTACCTTAAAGACCAAATTGATAGTTAGGTTTCCCAAGTACGCTCTCCCTCCTCACCTCCCCCTCCCCCTAAAAAAAAAGAGGGTGGCGCTGAGTTTGCGGTGACGCGCTCCCCAGGTGGGAACAGCACGAATCAAGTCTCTGTGACTAGAATAAAGGAAATGCAAAAAAAAAACCACAAAAAACTGCAACATACTGCAGCTGAACAATATCAGACGCAACCACAACCATATAATAGTAACAGACAAAGACACAAACATAGACTAAAACTATTGTACTACATTATTGTACGACATAACAAACCACAGTATCAAAGTCTTCACAAACTTGAAGTGGGATACTTTATGAAAGAAGAAGAAGAAGAGAATGCACTGCAAAAGACGCTGTGACAGACTGCACAACCACAATGACAGACCCAACAGTATATAGACACGGGTGTTGGATTGCAACAGACCACACTCCAATCTACACTCAAAACTACACACATTATTCTAACATAATGAGGGGCGGATAAGGAAAAAGGAGGGCTAAAGTATTACCTTCATTCCACCCCTTCATAACAAAACAAACAAACAACAGACCACACTCCAATCTACACTCAAAACTATACACATTATTCTAACATAATGAGGGGCGGATAAGGAAAAAGGAGGGGTAAAGTATTACCTTCATTCCACCCCTTTCATAACAAAACAAACAAACAAAAATGGCTGCAGACTTTTTGGTTACTTTGATAAAAGTATGAAGTAGGCAAGAAGTATAAAAGTAGGCAGCCATTGATGCCCACTTGGCCATGGAGGTCATACTTTTTGTTGGTTTGTCTTACTTGTGAAACAATTCAAGTCATAAAGCTATGAACGGATTTTGATTTGAAAACAAATTTTCTGGAGGAGAATCAGCCAACACCACCTGCCAGAATTTGTTTTGAGAAAACAGTCTTTTTTTTAATACATGACATAGAAAGCAGACCTGTTAGAGCCAATCTGGCAAAATGGTCTGGAGATATAGATCCCTCTAGACTATTTTAAAGCAAATCTCTGCATTCCAAAATTGTGACATCAAAAATTATGATATCATCAATGACATCATTTTGCCTATGGCTAGCCACAGCCAAGCATGCAAAAGGTTAACAACCATGGGAGGGGAGGGGGGATAAAATCGTTCTTATAGAGGAATGCTACATCTGGAATCCATTTTAAATGCCCTATTTATACACCAGGAATGTTTTTCTTCATTAAAAATAATCTAACAATTGAAACATGATAAAAATGATATGACAGTGGAAAGCAAGTGGAACTGTGCAGCCTGTAACATTTAAATATGTTAAAATATTAGTGCTGCCAGTTTCACGGATGACAGGCTTAACACTTTCAACACAACCCCTCTCGCTGCGCCGTGTGCCGTCAGCACAATGCGGTGAAGGCATGAAAATTCCCTCAGGACACCCGATTTTGGCCCTTTTCAATAAATTCTCTTAAATGATGTGGAGATCGCAGTGACTTTCTTTTTGCATGGTGGTGTAGATTTATCTTGTATCTTTCTTAATTAAATTTCAAAAATCAATTCGTTATTTTGTGCTTAACTGAATGAGTTCAAAATAGCTACATCACTGTCCGTCACAGAAATTCCACGCCTTACATGCAAACCTCGTGACTGAAAAAGTAGGTGGGGTCATTTGCTTTTGTGCACAATTTAACCAATAAAATTTACTGTTAGTAACTTGGTTGATGTGTCAGATGACGTAGGAAGTGTCAATTTTATACTCAAACACCACTGGTTTAGAATTCTACCCAAAACACGGCCACAGTTACTGTTAGAAAAACCGTTGTGAGTATGCTTACCATGCGTCCTCAGGGAAGATATGGGTGTTGCAATCATTCTCGCAATAAGTCGGCAACGGTATACTCGGCTGTTGTGACTATACTCGCAACGTGTTGCAAAAAAGTTAACCACTAGATTTGTCTTAAAAAGTATCTCTTAATGCACGTGATATGGAAGAATAAATGATAATAATAATCAAATGAACATATACAATGGCTATAAAAACAAAGCAATGAAACCTGCGAATTTCACAACAAAATGAAGGTCAAAATAAAAAGTACCAAAAAGTCGCTATTGGAATTATGTTAATTAAGAACACAGTTAGAAGTATGTTCATTAAGGACACGGTTAAAATGATGTCAATTAAAGACTCAGCAACTGCACATGCACAGTGCAGTGACTCTAGTGTGCATTCATCTTTTTAAATATATCATGTATATCATGATTCATAAACCCTCCGTGGGGATACCGGGGGGTCTTTTGTATAAATAGTTTCCTCACCTTCTGGAAGTTCTGTGCTTGTAACTGTCACTCTCTTTGACTCTGCCTTTTCCCTTTGCTTACTGTCATCTACTATCTTTCTGCCTTACCGGTCCATTCTCCTCCTTTTTTTTTTCACAAAACACTTTCAAAAAGATTTCCTCCAGCCGAAGTCGGACTTGCTGGGCCTAACTATTTCTTAGTTAGGCGCATAACGGGTGCATGATGCATCTGCACTCATTGTTGACAGGAAACTGAGCGATCGAAGAAGAAGAAGAAGGATTCATAAATCTAACTATGAAAATTGGAATGCTTTTCTCCTGTATCAGTGAAACCTATTTCATGAAAGACTGGGTTTTTTTTAATGAGAATAATTGGAGAGAATTTGCTTTGAGCATTAGCTAGACTATGTGTCATCCAGAAAATAAAACGATCTGGGACGGTATTCACGTTGAGATAGCATGAGACTTAGCATGATGCTAACTTAGAAGCTCTTCCAATGTCCTATAGGATTTAATAGGACTTTTGGAAGAGCTTCTAAGTTAGCATCATGCTAAGTCTCATGCTATCTCGACATGAATACCGTCCCAGGTTTAAAACGTAAAGAAATATTGCTAGATGCACTAAACAAAGATGTTGAGAAATATATCACAACCAGCCGGTCTTTATTCATGGATTCTGTACTTATAAATAACACGGGGCAATATTACAGGTCAAATCATTTTTCAGTGTAAATAACAGTATGGGGGGAATAAACTGCAAACAAACCAAACAGGAAAAAAGGTTAACAAACCAAACAGGAAAAAAGGTTAACAAACCAAACAGGAAAAAAGGTTAACAAACCAAACAGGAAAAAAGGTTAACAATGCAATCAGGAAAAAAGGTTACATGATTATTCTCCGAAAGACCGAATAGCATTGTACAAGTACAGGCACAGATATTAGTGCAAGCAAATAGTGGTTTTCAAAGCAATTTTTTTTAAACTTTACTTGCTCCTCTGAAAGTTAATCAGTCCAAAGTTGTTGTCATTTTCCGAAAACAAGGTGGCTTCTGAGTAAAGTTTTGTTCTTCGAAAGATTACAAAACAAACTTTTTTTTAATTAAAACAAATGTGATTTGTTGGTATATAAAAAAATTACATGCTACACTTGCATTTTATAATATTCTTTTTTTTTTTTTTTAAATTAAAAGAAGTGTTAATATAAATTTCAGGCATTTCAAAAATATTAATCCATGAGCACTTTTACCATTTCGGTATTCCTTAAACCAAAACAGATTTTGTTGTTGTTGTAAAAACAAAAAACAACATCAAGTTGATATGATGAATCAAAGCAATTAAACAATGTGGATGTCAGAAAAAACACAATCCTGGTTCTCCACTACATCAGCAAATAAGGGCACTCAAAACATAATTCAAAACCAAACACTTGTAATTAAACCAATGAATTTAACACTGGAAAGAAAGATGCAGAAATATATCTGCAGTATGCAGGGCCACACAGTACTTAACGGGCATGGGGTACATAAACGCATGCACATTTAGTTATAAACTGTTGTCATTGGATCATGTGTTTATTCAGAGCAACGCCCTGGTATCTCAAGTAATTTATATCAGAGATGTACGCACCTGTTTGAAGCGTCTTATCTCCTTCATATCATTCTATGAGAGAAATAGTGTGCAGGCACCCCTCCATGTAAAAAAAAGTATAAGAAAACCAGATACAGTGTATAATGAAATTTTGCAAACATAAAGACATTGCTTCCCTATGGCACAGCTTAAAGACACCTGGTACATACGCAGAAAACTGAATGTGAAGACTTCTGTGACTATAAAGTACCAAATACATTGTACTAATACCTATTGTGCTGGTCATGATTTCACTGTCATTTAAAGTTTGACATTTAAGATGCATAGCATTCTAGTTTCTACAGCAAACCGATACTGAGGAGTTTTGACTCTCTCCCCTAAATAGAATGGCTTACAAAAAAAGAAAAATTAAGCAGATTAATCATTTGAATTTTAAATTAATATTTCAGGGGGGTGTAAAACACATAACAATTAAAAGTACATATACCTTAATCATTATTTTATGTATCATGGGGTTGTTGTTTTTTGTAAGATTGTTTCTTTCTTTGTTTCTTTTCCTCAAAATCATGCTGTGCAAACTTATACCTGATTTTCTTATTATGCCAAATCATGGATGCTGTTCTAAACAGACACATGATTTCCAACAAAGGTGCAGGTTAGCTACCCCTCTCATGTTCATGGCTTTCAATTTCAATTTTCCATTCTCTCAGTTTCATCAAACTAAGCCTAACCAAGTACTAACCCTACCCCTTTCCCAAGCAAGGCAAAATGTTACTTGTTAGTGAACATTTTCAATGAGAAAATCTGGTGGGGTTTAGCTAAACTGCAACTTTGACATTTTTTATACCAAGCCACGGACGCTGCTGTAAACAGACACATGATGTTTTTATGCCAAGCCACGGACGCTGCTCTAAACAGACACATGATGGTTTTATGCCAACCCACGGACGCTGCTCTAAACAGACACATGATGGTTTTATGCCAACCCACGGACGCTGCTCTAAACAGACACATGATGTTTTTATGCCAAGCCACGGACGCTGCTCTAAACAGACACATGATTTTTTTATACCAAGCCACGGACGCTGCTCTAAACAGACACATGATTTGTTAATGCCAACCCACGGATGCTGCTGTAAACAGACACATGATGTTTTAATGACAAACCACGGATGCTGCTGTAAACAGACACATGATTTTTTAATGCCAAACCACGGACGCTGCTCTAAACAGACACATGATTTTCCATGCCAAGCCACGGACGCTGCTCTAAACAGACACATGATTTTCCATGCCAAGCCACGGACGCTGCTCTAAACAGACACATGATTTTCCATGCCAAGCCACGGACACTGCTCTAAACAGACACATGATGTTTTTAATGCCAAGCCACGGATGCTGCTGTAAACAGACACATGATTTTTTAATGCCAAGCCACGAATGCTGCTCCAAAACAGACGCACAATTTTATCCTTAAGTTAAGCGGCCAACTTGAAGATGAGGACTTGGTTCTGGCCGAAGTGAACGGCCTGGTCCAGCTTGACTTGGGTGCCCTGGTGCTCCTGGTGGTGGGAGTGGAACACCAGCTCCGCCTCCTTCCGCTCCCTGGCGCACTTGGTGCCGGCCAGCATGTGGCCCGTGCTGGGGCCCAGGTTGGCCACCACCAGGAAGGATTCGAACCCCGGGGCGTGGCGCCCAAACACCAGCAGCTCCCCCGCGGAGCAGAACAGGGTCTTGCCGAACTGCAGCGACTCTTTGGTGCTGATCAGCTTGTTCAGGGACCTGAAGGCCTTCATCATGACGTGGTCTCCCAGCTGGGCCGTTTTGCTCTGTGGGGTTGACAATGTGATAAGTCTCTAGACTTTATACATCATTCTGATTTTTAACCCTTTCACCGCCAGCCATATTTCAGCCAACAATGTGTATTATGTGTAACTTTTGCTCCTATTCATGCATGCTGAATGTCGATGTCTTTGTTATTCTGGCACCTGAACAAAATTTCTCCTTGGGAGATAATAAAGTGAATTTGATTTGATTTGATTTGAACAATGCCCATTAAATTTACCTGGGTAGAGAACAATATCCATCTGCAGCATTGGGGATTCTTCTGTGACAGATATAAAATAAGGTCTATCCTTACTTCCTAAAACTAAAGAAAATAGGGTCTTTGGATAGTATACCCCAATTTGATGCCTTTTAGTGACATAGGTGTTAAATCACTGTGGTGCTAAAATGCGACTTTGGCGGTGAAAGGGTTAATAGCTCACTTATATCTCTGCACTTTATACATTCTGAGTTTAATGCTCACTTTTTTTTCTCTAGGCTTTATACATAATTCTTATCTCAATCTAAGTTTACAAGTAAATCTCTTGAAATCTACGAATTATAGGTCAGATCACAGATCATTTTTGCCCCACATGGCCGAAAGGCCAAAGAGGGCGTTAACCATTATTTCCCAGATCACAGCAGTTGAACTCCACACAAATCCCACCCCAGGCTTGTCTTCACGGCTGTCAACACGAACGACTGCTGTACCTTGTCACAGCTTACAAATATAAGGGTAAAAAAAGGTACCTGAGGAGGGTAGACACAACGTTTCAATTCATAGAATCTTCATCGGGTGTGGTGAAGACCCAATGACAACCGATGAAGATTCTATGAATCGAAACGTTGTGTCTCCCCTCCTCAGGTACCTTTTTCTACCCTTATATTTTTTTAAAACATTCATGAAGTACTGTATTTTACGGACTATAAGGTAATTATTTTTTTTTCTAAATGAGACTGAGACTGTCGCCTAATAATATGACTAATCATATAGTAAAAAATTTAACAAAATCAGAATTTTGTGTAAGATGTGGGTGTTGTGCTTTAAAATATCATGCACCCTTATAGTCCGTAAAATGCGGCATATCTCTAGACTTTATAAACAACTTATGATCTTAATCTCAGCCAATTAAAAGTAAATCTCTCTAAATATCAAATTATAGATCAGACAACCAACCAGGGTTGTCTTTAAAGCTGTCATCACACTGATCAACTTCAGGTTTAAATTGTCCCCCTTTTGGCTTAAACTAATCCGCAAAGTCCTTCCACACACCTTAACTCTTTTCACGCCCCGTAACTCCGCTCCCCTCTACACACACTTTCTCTTCACAGATTATTATGTATATTATATCAGAATATATTGATTTTGATCTGCATAATCTTGTCACTCATGACCCCTCATCCACACTCCAAAATTTTCTTTTTCTTTTTTAAATTGCAATTTACGTGTGTAAAACAGAAAAAACAAATTTTCCAAAAACATTTTAAGCTCTAAATATTCTCAAAAGCAATTCAATTTCATTTTGTTTACATTCTCCATGATAACGAACTCTCTTGACCACCCACTGAGTTACATAGTCACTCCTTTTTAAAACCTGTCACTATAACATTACCACTGGCTGCAATACGCTCTCCAGGTGGGTGCAGCCTGAATTTCACAGAGAAAAGACTGAGTTGTTAGAAAAGTAATACTAGAAGTAGAAAATGTGTTTATCATCCTCCGATCCGACCTGGTACAGACACATGTGGGACATCTATAAATGTACAGATAGTGGGTCGATCCTGGAGGTATACTGCAATACCAGGAAAAACCCTAAATGTTTAATATAAGTTAAAAAACCTAATCCCATACCATACCATACCTCCACATTCTTGGTGGTATAGCTGCTGCTGACCGGTGTCCAGGGGGTGCCCTTGGTGAAGCCTGCATTGGCTTCCTTGTTCCACTGCATGGGGGTCACTGTGCGCAGGGAAACCTAGGGGGAAAGAAAAGTACCGTATTTGTTGGATCATTAGGCGCAGCTGTGTATAAGGCGAACAGGGCAATTTTCAAGAAAAATCTAAACAAATTTAAGTAAAAGGCGCCCTCGTTTATAAGGCGATACACACCTCGCAAAAGAAAATCAAAGTTCGAAGCCCGTACATGTCCTGTAAACGCTTACCGACCGCTATTACTGCTGTCATAAATGAGAGTTGGCTCCCTTCTCAAATAATCGAACTTCCGTTTTTGCGACTTCCGGTTGTTGTGTATGTAATTTTCTTCGCGAAAACTGGTAGAATTATGGCATTTTAAGCTCTACAATGATGCTTTTTACATCCAATGAAGGGTTATGGCATCTGTTGGACAGTATCTCGGATGATAATAGGGATTTTGAAGCATTTTAACGTGAGTATTCGTCGTATCGGCAACTCGTTACCACTTTCGACGTTGTGACTCACAGTAGACTGTACTGAGTACGGCAATCGTTGCCTCTCTTCTCACGATTTTGTTCACTAATAGGGCGCCCTTGTTTATTAGGTGCAAAAGTCGAAATTGGAGAAACAAATATTGCATTATAGTCCGAAAATGACGGTACTATCATCACCAAGCTGACTCTGAGGCAGGCAGAATTGGAAAGCACTGGAACAGCGCAAACCTGTAATTTCTCCACTCATGAGATAATAAAGTTGACTTGAACTGACCTACAATGGGAAGAAAACTTGTCCTAGGCGACTAAGCTACAATGCCTCATGCACCAGTTAAATCTTTCGCTAGACTTGTCTTGTAATTTTGAAGCCTCACAGGTTAACCCTTTCACCGCCAGCCAAAAATGTCCATTAAATTTACCTGAATAGAGAACAAAATCCATCTGCAGTAATGGGATTCTTCTGTGACATATAAAATAAGGTCTATCCTTACTTCCCAAAACTAAGACAATAGGGTCTTTGGACAATAGACCCCAATTCGATGCCTTTTTAGTGGCATAGGTGTTAAACCACTGTGGTGCTAAAATGCGACTTTGGCAGTGAAAGGGTTAAAGAAAAAAATCCCCTGTGATAATTCATGAAATGAATTATTTCTAGCATGATAAACGGTGCATACGATTACACCGGAATTCATTCAAACCTTTTATGGAACAATCTAACAAATTACTGAACTGATGAAATATAACAATCAACTTTTCTTGTGTGTGAAAAACAAAATCACATCAACTCCAAAATGTAATGGAATGTTCCTTAGGTGATATCTAAACCCTACACAAAATTCCAGTAAAATCCAATTTTACTGTGCGTTTTTTTTAACCACACAGGCCAGCTGTTCTTCTTCTTCTTCTTCGATCGCTCAGACAGTTTCCTGTCAATTATGAGCGCAGATGCATCATGCTGCCGTTATGCGCATAACTAAAGAACTCCCCCATTTTCCCCCACCCCCTCCTCCCCTCTTCCAACAACCCAACGGATGAACAGTTTCCTAGTTTTCGTATGATCTGTGCTCTCTCTGTTGTTTTATTTCTTCTCAGGCCTTGAGCCTTTCTTCCGGCAAAAGTGGTCTCGAACCTCCCCGGTTCTGTGGCATAATAATCAAAGTGTTGATTGTGGCCACGTACAGTCAAGAAGAAGAAGAAAGAAATAGGCCACTGCCACGGGAAAACTGAGAAATTATCGATTTTCTTATAATAAAGTTTAACCCTTTCGCCGCCAGCCATTTTTCAGCAAAAAAATACCATTAAACTAAACTGGGTAGAGAGAAAAAATTGATCTGGAACATTTGGAATTCCTTTTTTGACATGTATGCCATTAGGCCAATCCTTAACTCCCAAAAGAAAGAAAATAGGGTCTTCGGATTAACAGGCCCTGATTTGATGCCTTTTACTGTTTTAGTGACATAAGTGTTAAACCATTGTGGTGCATAAATGCGACATTGGCGGTGAAAGGGTTAAAACAAATCAGTTAGACTCAATCTGAGAAAACAGTCTAGAGATATATCTTTCCTGGCTTATCTAAACCAAAACCCACCGTCCCAGGACTATGACATCAAAAGTTATGACATAATCAATGACAAAACTATCTGGTAGCAGGCAAGGAAAGGGTTAATTCACACCATTTCAGACCACAAGGAAGAGTTAAAACAATATCTAGAATCATATAGTAATAAGCCAACTGTCCGTGTGTGTGTCTGTGTGTGTGTGTGTGTGTGTGTGTGTGTGTGTGTGTGTGTGTGTGTGTGTGTGTGTGTGTGTGTGTGTGTGTGTCTGAAACACGAAACGGGCCTTATAACTCCGCCGTTTTTCGACCGAATCGCTTCAAATTTGCTGTGAGCCCTCACGGGGCGATGGCAACGGCAACCGAGGTGGCCGTGTCATTTGCGCGGTTCGGCAAATGCGCGAAACGCGCATCCGCCGGCCTCTCAGCGCCCGTATCTCCTGTGTTTCTGGACCGATTGCCTTCGAATTTGGCAGGAAGATCACCGGGGACGGTGATTATCCGTGTACCAACCCGGAAGCGAATCGGTTCAGAAATGCGCGCGCTATACGACTCCGCCGTTTCTTAACCGAATCGCTTCAAATTTGCTGTACTCAGCGTTACCAGTACTTGGCGTTACCGTTACTAGGCGCTACCGTTACTAGGCGTTACCGTTACTAGGCGTTACCGTTACTAGGCGTTACTGGGACTCGGCGTTGCGCTAGTGTTCCTTAAAATTCATGCACGCACGCACGCACACGCGCACACACACACACAAAAAGGATTGTTTTTCAAAACTCAGTGGAAATCTGGCACGCCAAAATTGAAAGAACAGAAATTTTATATTGAGATAGCTGATATTCTGAGATATATGCAAAGTTTTGTCAATTTTGATTTTTGTTTCTTTGTTTGTGGTACCCATTTTAGAGTTAGCTGGTTTCCACTGTATTGTCACAATAACAGAGCCTACTACTGACCTGGTTGGTTCCGTCTTCCATGGCTATCTCGTCCCCATAGTACGGCAGGGAAGAGCCTGGCAGGAGGGCCTGGAGGGCGTGGGCGATCACCATGCGCTCTTCTCCCACACGATTGAACACACGCGTGCTGCCTGGATGGGACGAGCTCAGCTGAAAACCATACCGTGACATCTTACGAAAGGAGGCAGGCTACACCTGCTATTTAAGGTATTAGGTATTTTAAGTATTAGGTACTTTATAGTCATAGAGGCGTCTCTGTGAAATTCGGGTTGCTCCCACCTGGAGAATGCGTCGCAGCCAGAGGCGCGCCACCCAATTTTTAATTTTTTTAATTTTTTGGGGATCTTAGTCCCATTTATGTGTATGCAAAGCAGTCAGATTTAAGAATCCACAGAAGCATTATAGAATGGACAGTACAGGAACTTTTATATTTAGACCTTTACAACTAGAGCTGATGGACAGCAAGCGTTCTTTTGGTGGGGCGCCCCAATGACCCATGAGACAAAGAAACGAATAAGGGGAAGAAACTCTCCATTAATTAACTCCCTCCACCAAAGTTATGTTTGACACCACTGTCTAGCAGAGTATGAGCAACACTTAAAAAAACCTAAACCCTTGAGAAAGTTAATGAAAGAAAATAAAAACACAGAGAGCATGTAGCATCAAGCACGCAGCATCAAGCATAATAATCTTGTGTCCAACATTCCAATACTAACATCTCAGTTGCAGCTAAGCTGGTGGCTGATGCTGGCCCATCTCTATTCTTAACAATGAGCTTAACTCTATTCTGACGTCAAAACTGCTAGATTTACAAGCAACAAGGAGTTGGAAAGCCTGCGCCTCAGCAGCACCCACCCTCCATCCTATCCAGTGGGTGGTGGAGCCCAGGATGTAGGGCTCCAGGCTGAACTGCAGGTCGTGGACGTTGACCGCGGAGGTCATGGCGTCCATCATGACGCTGACCACGTGCAGGCCCCGCAGGCCCCCCTTGCCCCCGCCCCCATACATCAGCAGGTGGTCAGGGCTGGCCGTGCTCACCGTGCCAAACAGCAGTCTGCGCGCACACAGTGGACACACTCACAGTCATGGCACCAGGGATGGAAAAGTGACGGGACAAATTGTCCTAAAACAAGAAAATCTACAGGATGTTGTTGTCTTACCCTGGCTTAAAGACTCCAGGGATCATCCCAACAGCCGAAGCACTTGAACACTATGCTACAAATGCACCAGGTAGGGATGAGAGCATTACGTGTGTGACCGTTTTTGATTACCCCGCCACGTGGGCAGCCACACTCCAACATCAGAGGATTTTGGACTGATGATGTTATGCTAGGAGCTTGCCATGGCTAAAGACAATCCCTGCATAACTATGCAGAACATAACATTTTGATGCAGCCTTGGTGTTCTAGCTTTATGTCAATTGGTCTGACACAGCCTTATGCCAAGGTGTAATCAATAGGATAAAATGTCCTGGCTCTTGCAGAAATCAACTGGACAAAGTCCATCAATATCAATAGGACATTTGTTCTCACAGGGGGGAAAACAATAGGACATTTTCAGTTTTAATAGAACTATATCCTATGACCTGGGCCTTGGGACATTGATGTCGGGACATCTGCCAGAGTAATCGAAACTTACCGGAAGTCATTAACCCCTACCTATAACAATTAAATATTTATTGTGTTTTACAGACAATAAGGTGATACTTTTTTTTGCCAGACTGAGACCTTTGTGTCTTATAACATGATAAATAATGTTGCAAGAAACTGGTATAACAAAATCAGAATTTGTGTAAAATGTGGGGGGTGCGCCGTATAGTCTATAAAATAAGGTAACTCTTAGCCGACAGTGTCTCCTTAGCAGCAACAGCACTACGAGTCATGAGCTCTGCTTATGCTTACAACTGATGGTGACAACGTGATTTGGTGACAAACATGTCGATAATGATAATAATGATGTACCCCTATGCTATAGACTATAAGGTTTCTTCTTCTTCTGCATTCCCAGGCCATGTGGCCATGATGGGTAAGGTACGTATGTGTCCGTTTTTCAGTTTTCACTGGTCTCCCCGCTGCGTACAGCCAACACATTCCGATTTTGGAGGAGCTCAAAGCAAAACATTTATTTGAAAGATTTTTTTTTTTAAAGGCAGGAGAATGGGCCAATAAGTCAGAAAGATAGTAGATGATAGAAAGCAAAGGGAAAAGGCAGTCAAAGAGAGTGGCAGATTAGAGGAAGTTACAAGCACAGAACTTCAAGAAGGTGGGGGAACTATTTTTACGAAAGACCCCCCAGTATCCCCACGGGGAGAGACTATAGGGTAATACAGTGGAACCTCCCTTATAAGACCTTCAAAAATCATCCAAAATGAGGTCTTATAAGGGAGGGGTCTTATAAAGGAGGTAATTGTAATACTTGCAAAGAAGGGCAATGTCTCAGATAAGTAGGTCTTATGTGGGAGGGAGTCTTATAATGGGAGGTCTTATGAGGGAGGTTCCACTGTACTTTTTCCTTGACTGGGCTGTGTCTTATAATTTGATTAATAGTACAATGAGTGACAATTATGATAAAACCATATTTTTGGTAAAATGTGGTGGGTGCACCTTACACTGTACAGTGGAACCTCCCTTATAAGACCTCCCATTATAAGACTCCTTCCCACATAAGACCTACTTCTCTGAAACATTGTCCTTTGTAAGTGTTAATATTACCTCCCTTATAACACCCCTCCCTTATAACAGCCCTCCCTTATAAGACACCATTTTGGATGATTTTTGAAGGTCTGATAAAGGAGGTTCCACAGTAATAGGAAATGCCTTATGATCCGTAAAGTATGGTGAAAAAGCAACACAAAGAACTCACTTTTCTCGGCCAGGTTTGTTGCTAAGACCGTCCATTATTTTGCGCAGAGCATCGACCACAAAAGCATTGTGTGCAAAATTCTTCGTTTCTGTTTCCTGAAATGACAACATCAATGTTGTGACAAACATATCCATGCTGCAAAACGCAAATTCCACATAAACATTGCTTCATCTTTCAGGGAGTATGACATTTTTAAAGGGAAAGGGAAATTGTGCAGACTGTGAGAGTATGTGCACATGTGTGTGTTTATGTGTGTGTGTGTGTGTGTGTGTGTGTGTGTGTGTGTGTGTGTGTGTGTGTGTGCGTGTGCGCGTCTGTGTGTGTTTATGTGTGTGTGTGTGTGTGTGTGTGTGTGTGTGTGTGCATGTGCGTGTGCGTGTGCGCATGCGTGTGTGCATGCATACGGCATCTCTGTGTGTGTGCGTGCAAGCCCAACTGAAGTAGAATTCTAAACATAACCATCAAAACCATACGCAAAGCAACACATTGTCAACCTGTTAAAACCCCAACAAACATTAAATAAAATGTTGCTCACTTGTACCCCTGCTGTATAAAAACAAAACCATCTTAGATCTAGACTAGACATCTCTAAACAGAAAAAAACAGCCATGAGCTTAAAAAAAGAAGAAATCTTTTACAGTGGAACCTCCCTTATAAGACCTTCAAAAATCATCCAAAATGGGGTCTTATAAGGGAGGGGTCTTAAGGGAGGTAATATTAACACTTACAAAGACGGACGTCTCAGAGAAGTAGGTCTTATGTGGGAGGGAGTCTTATGATGGGAAGTCTTATAAGGGAGGTTCCACTGTACTAAAAAGAAATCCAACTCACTGCAACATCACTGGCTGAGAGATCAGGGTTCTCAGTCAGGTGTTCAATATCATTGACGTGGAAGCCACTGATGCCTTGCTCAGTCCAGAATTCAATGATTCTCTGAGAGAAAAAAGCACATCAAATTCTACTCCACACAAATTATTAAACACAATGCAAAAACCATTATCTCCAATATATTTTAAACCTGAATATTCTGAGATTCAACAATTTAACAACTTTAAAAAAAATTCTGATATGTACAACCTTAATTAGTAAAAACAAATCACAAACTTATTTCCCATCTATTTTATACTGATTAAATTACTCCGGGATCACAGAAGAAGAAGAAGAATACTGATTGAAATGGGAGTGAGGGGTGATCTTAACCCTATTTTCCTCTGCTCTTAGTTTGCAGCTTATGATATGGGTGGACATTCTGTGGGTGATAATGATCTTATGACTTAGGTTGTTTGTAATAGAGCATTTGCCACACGCCGGTGACCTTGAATTTCACTGAGTTGAATTTAGAAAGTTGAATTAGAGAGGTCAGCGCAACTCGGGCAGAACGAGCTCGGGCAAATTAGTAGTCTAGTATTGTGAACGAACACTCGTGGCAAACGCCCTATTGTAGTTTGTTGGGAGATGTTCAGGCACATAAAATGCAAGGTGGCAATTATCATAATTTATTTATAAACTTTGAAGCTTACTGGGTGATTAAAACAATAAAAACAAAAAACAAACAAAGAAAAGATAACTTATCAAGCACTGAAGCAGCAGCTGTTTATACCAATAGATATGATGTATGCATAACTCCATAATTTTCATGCAAATGCCTGAAATAAAACAGCTTAATGTTCCCTTGGTTATAACATTGGTTTTGCATGGTTATTCTCTGTCAGTATCTAATAATTGACAGACACATGAAGATGGGGAAAATACAATGGAAAACATACAGAATTATGAGGGAAAAAAACTCTACAAGAAAAGGCAAAGGCAAAAGAATGTGATAAGAGTGGCCATGTCTTCTACTTTTTCGCCTAGCCGGCTGAATCATTTACTCTCGTCATTATTATTTTGTTGGTGTGTTTCCAGTAGTGCTTGAGTTGCTGTTTTGTGTCTGTGTGTTCGTGATGAACTGTACATTATTTTGGGCTGCTTTCTGTGCCTCTCTGCCTCCGGACATGAGAGTAATTTGGTTTATTTTCTTGACGAGACTGGTTGGCTTGTTGGATTCTCCAAGCCAGCCATGTTTCCAGCACCGGCCAAACAACGCCATGCCTTTGCCTACCATCCTTTTTCTTCAGTCTCCCTCTTCCTTCCCTCTGCTTGACCACTACACGCACGCAACACGCGTGCGTGCGCCACCACTCTGCCAGCTCCCCTCTCCCCCACTGCAGTACAGCCGCAATGAGTTACTGGCTGTACAACCTTCGACCCCTGACTCTGCCCTTGTTGCCACGCTACGTCATCTGTGTATAGGGATTCATCTTCCACGCACGCGAGGCTGCAGAGGAGGAAAAAGGAAGCAACGGAAGATTTCTGTCGTCTGCTCAATTCCTCGCCCTCCCCCTTCACCTACCAAACGGATGAGTATTTCTAACTTACTTACTGTTCCCGTTGCTTCGCCTACAAAAGATGCTAATTTTATTGTTGCCCAGTTTAACCCCCGTTCCGTTGGCGTCCCACAGAAACGTTCTTCTATTAATTATTTCATTGTAGAGAACGATGTTGATATTTTCTGCATCACTGAATCCTGGCTTCTGCCTTCGGGTGATGAAGCTAAATGCGCTGATCTCTCTCCCACTGGCTACAAAACCATCTCCTATCCTCGCTCTTCACGTGGCGGAGGCATTGCCTTTGTCGTGCGTGAAAAACTGTGCCTCCATCTCACCTCTACCTCCCTCTTCCCCATTCCACACTCCTCCTTTGAACTGGCCCAGCTCTCCGTTACTCTCCGTCAGCACTGCCTACAGCTTTTCTGCCTCTACCGCCCCCCTCCCAACAAGAAAAACAAACTTTCGGACTCCCTCTTCCTCGACGAGTTTCCCTCTTTGCTGGAGCACTGCAACACCATCAGCGGTGTTCCAATCATCATGGGAGACTTCAACATTCATGTTGATGTTCCCACTGACCCCCTCACCGTCCGCTTCACCGCACTGCTGGATGACTTCGACCTGCACCAGGCTGTGACCTTCCCCACCCACCAGAAAGGTCACACCCTTGACCTGGTTATCGTCAGACGTGACGACGAAGACGTCCTGCGGTCTACTGCTCCTGACTCCTTCCTGGACTTTTCTGACCATCTCTGTGTTCTTTCCTGCCTCCGTTTATCTCGCCCTTCATGCCCTCCTGTGTATGCTGAGACCAGGAAGATCTCCTCCATCGACATCACTGCCTTCATGTCTGACCTCAGGGCCAGACTTGACTCAACTCTACAGCCTTCTGCCGACCAGCTCCACCACCTCCTGACCAGTCTACTCGACCTCCACGCCCCTGTCATCCGTCGCAAGATCTCCAGTAGGCCTCCATCACCGTGGTATGCTTCTGTGGCACCTGAGGTGACTCAGGGTAAACAAGAACGCCGCCGTGCAGAGCGCCAGTGGGTTAAGACTGGACTTGAAATTCACAAACAGATTTTTCGAGCCATGAACAAAATTGTGTCTGACATTATAGATAAGGCCAAATGCTCTTGTTTGAATGCCCAAATTCTCGCTTGTACCACTTCACGTCAATTGTTTAGTTTAGCCAACTCCCTCCTTGGTAAACCAAAGTCCACACCTCTACCTTCTTCTATCCCTGTGTCTGAACTTCCTCAACGTTTCTCTGATTTCTTTCACAGCAAGATAGCCACCATCCGCCACAATCTTGATTCTCAATCTGCTCCACCATCAACTGACTCTGTCCCTGATCCCTCCTTTTCTGGCAGTATGTGGTCTGAGTTCCGTTCTGTTTCCACTGATGAGGTTAAGAAGATTTTGACCCGAACTCAGATTAAAACCTGTGAACTAGACCCTCTACCTTCATCTCTCTTCTCCCAGTGTCTTGATGATCTCCTTCCTTACTTTACATCCATCATCAATGAATCTCTATGTTCAGGCCGCTTTCCAACTCATTTCAAATCTGCAGTTGTCAAACCTCTCTTAAAGAAGCCTAGTCTTGATCCTGAAAATCTAAAGAACTATCGGCCTGTCTCTAATCTTTCATTCCTTTCTAAGCTTACGGAAAAGGTGGTTCTTAAACAGCTGTCTGACCATCTTCAGGTAAATGATCTCTACTATCCAAACCAGTCTGCTTATCGAGCAGGTCACAGTACTGAGACAGCCCTCTTAAAGATAACGAACGACCTGCTCACTGCCTTGGATGAAAACAAGGTTTCTCTTCTCTCTCTCCTTGATCTTTCTGCAGCGTTTGACACTATCGACCACTCCATCCTCATTTCTAGACTTCACACCTCCTTTGGTCTATCTGGGGCTGTTCTTTCCTGGTTTTCTTCCTACCTCTCTGATCGCACACAGAAAGTTGTTGTCAATGGTTCTCCATCTCTTCCAAAAGGTCTTCAGTTCGGTGTGCCCCAAGGTTCAGTCTTAGGCCCTATCCTTTTTGTTCTTTATACCCAACCTCTCTCCGCCATCATCAACCAGCATTCTATTCTACATCATAGCTTTTCTGATGACAATCAACTGTACATTTCTGCCCACCTGAGTCAATTAGATCAAATGATTTCTTCTTCTAAGTTGTGCATCTCTGCTGTTAAAACATGGATGTTTTACAACAAACTGCAACTGAATGCTGATAAGACAGAGATGATTCTTGTAGCCTCTAACCACACAATTAAAACTCAGGTTCTCCCAGGTTCTGTAGACATTGATGGCACTGAGATCAAGCTATCGGCATCCGTCCGCAATCTAGGTGTTACTTTGGACCAAACCCTTTCTTTCAAACAGCATGTTTCCAATGTTTGCAAGGCTTGCTATCTAGAACTTCGAAGAATTAGTTCCATCCGTCGTTTCCTCTCTCAGGATGCCCTGAAGACTCTAGTATGTGCTTTTGTCCTGTCTCGCCTTGACTACTGTAACTCACTTCTTGCTGGCTGTCCATCAATTCTCATCTCTAAGCTCCAACGGGTCCAGAATAATGCTGCTCGTCTCATTTCTCGCTCCCCTAGGTACGATCACATCACTCCGGTTCTTCGTTCCCTACATTGGCTCCCAGTTCAATCACGTATTGACTACAAAATTCTCCTCCTTGCCTTCAAGTCACTGAATGATCAAGCTCCCCAGTATCTCTCTGATCTTCTTCATCTCTATGTCCCAGCTCGCCAACTACGTTCGTCTTCTGATTCTCGTCTCCTTTCCATTCCCTCCATCCGTCTCAAATCTGCTGGCCAACGTTCTTTTTCTTGTCAAGCACCATCTCTGTGGAATTCTCTGCCTTCTCCTCTCCGACACTCCAACTCAGTCTCCTCATTCAAAACCTCTCTTAAAACCCATCTTTTTCCTGCTGCGCCCTAAATATTTGATCAGTTGTCTATCGTTGTGTGCACGTGAGGGAAGATTGATTTAAGAGGTTTGTGCTGTGTTTTGTGGTGCGTGTGTGTGCGTGCGTGTGTGTGTGTGTGTGTGTGTGTGTGTGTGTGTGTGTGTGTGTGTGTGTGTGTGTGTGTGTGTGTGTGTGTGAGTGTGTGTGTTGTGTGTGTGTGTGTGTGAGCATGAATGTGTGCTTGTGTGTATTTTGGTTTTGTGGGTTGTGTGTGCACGCATGTGTGTGTGTTTGTGTGCGTGTCTGTGTGTCTGTCTGCGTGCGTACGTTGTGTGTGAGGGTGTTTGTGTCTGCATGTTGGTGTATGTGGTCAGTCCATGCGGCTCAGTTGCTGTGACTTACCGAATGGGGTATGAACGAGTTGGCGTCAATAATTGTGTGTTTATGTGTGTGTGTGTGTGTGTGTGTGTGTGTGTGTGTGTGTGTTGTGTGTGTGTGTGTGTGTGTGTGTGTGTGTGCGTGTGCGTGTGCGTGTGTGTGTGTGTGTGCGTGTGTGTTAGAGAGAGAGAGAGTTGCTTTGCATATGCACTGTTGGTGGTTGGTGTCACTCTTGAATGTTGTTTTTTGTTATCTGTTGATGAATAATTGATTGTAAAGCGCTTTGGGCTCATCTGAGGTAAAGCGCTATATAAATGTACTGTTATTATTATTATTATTATAAGAATAACTGTATGACAAGCAAGGGAATTCTTTAGCATTCCTTTGAAAATTGAAGGAAATATTAACTTCTTCTTATTCTTCGATCGCTCAGACAGTTTCCTGTCATTAATATGAGCGCAGATTGCATCATGCTGCCGTTATGTGCCTAACTAAGAAATAGTTAGGCCCAGCAAGTCCGACTTCGGCTGGAGAAAATCTTTCAGAAAGTGTTTCTTGGAAAAAGGCAGGAAAATGGACCGGTAAGGCAGAAAGAGAGTAGATGACAGTAAGCAAAGGGAAAAGGCAGAGTCAAAGAGAGTGACAGACTAGAGGAAGTTACAAGCACAGAACTTCCAGAAGATGGGAGAACTATTTATACAAAAGACCCCCCCGGTATCCTCATGGGGGGAGAAATATTATAACCAATAGAAAATCCTGTACCACCACAAATGAATAACATAACAAACTAGCGTCGCTTTTCTCAAGTAAATTGGTACATATAAAGCAGATGGTTTCACTGGCCCATTAGATACATACAGAACAAACCAAACTGCAGAAAGGATAGGAACTTCCAGTGAGGGATCTTACATATATACAAATTGCAAACTGTTATACCTTGAACTCTTTGATGACATCCTCATTGGTCAGATTGAGGTCAGCGGTGCCGTCAAACTGACTGAGGTAATACTGCTTGCGTTCTGAGTCCCACACCCACATTTTCCCACTCTTGTCTGCCCGCTCCTGAAAAAACAGTTCAACATCATGTACCTATGATGTCCTATGTAAGCAGTTTACATCCTTATTATGATGCTCTTGAAAACAGTTCACATATCTATGATGCTTCTGAAAACAGTTTACATAATGTGCCTATGGTGCTTCTGAATATACCTTTAGTAATTCACCAGCATTTGTCTATGATTCTTGTAAAACAGTTAATACAGTAACATGTGCATGTGATCCTGAAAAGTTCACTGTTGTACGCACACCATTGAAGCTCATGAAACAGTTCCTTTTTTTTTTATAGCTCACTACGTACCTATGTTTAAATGTATATCTCATTGAGTCTCTCATATTACTGCTTGATAAGGATGCCGTGACATGCCAAACACAGGGTTTCTCAACCCATATTAATTGTGACCAGAGATACAACTCATGTTTTGCTTGTAAGCGTGCCCCAAGCAGGAATAGCACATTAATAAGAACTGCAAATAATCAAGTTTTAGCTGAAAGCAAACAACAAGCAAACAAACAAACAATATGCTACTGTGCTAGTCATGATTTAAAATTAAAGAAAGATCCTTTCAACATGTTTAAGATTTCAAAAGAAGTATCTTAACTGACTAAAATAAGTGCATGTTTACATTGTATCCTAATACCATATTTTTCAGACTATAAGTTATATACATGTATATATAAGGCACACACCCTAAATTTTACACAAAATTCAGATTTTATTGTTGTTGTTGACATACCCTGGCTAAAAGCCTCCAGGGATCATTCCAACAACTGAAGCACTTGAACACTATGGTACAAATGCATCAGCCAGGGATGAGAACATTACGTGTGCGACCGTTTTTATTACCCCGCCACGTGGGCAGCCACACTCCGTCTTCGGGGGAGAAGATTTTGTAAATATATTTTCTTACTATTTTAGCAGTCATATTATAAGGCGCAGTCTCAGTCTTGGAAAAAACGTATCGCCTTATAGTCCGAAAAATACAGTAATAATAATAATAATAATTGGGGTACTTATATAGCGCCCTTCTAGGTCAAACCTACTCAGGGCGCCTTACAAATTAAACTTCACTAAACTACCACAGTACTGGTGGTTTTTTTAATGGGTACACCTATCTTTAGTCCCCATACAACATGAGATTAATATAACCTGGGCTTGATTTCATAGCACACAAAAAGAGCCTTAGAAGCTCCAGGCAAGAACCTGCCTGGACAGTCTATTCTTGAAAAGAAGCCCCCTCCCTTCCCTCCCCTCCCCTAACTCCCCACCCCCCGCCTCCCAATGCAAAACAGACACCAACATCTTCGGTACAATTTTCTTGAGCTGCCAACAACAAAATGACTCACCCAAGTGTTGGGCTCCATGCCGCCGACCTGGTCGGCCCACACGTAGTAATCGGCGTACTTGCCCTCCCACTTCCGGCTCTTGACAAACCAGGTGTGGTTGCGGCTGGTCTGGTTCGGTACCAGGTCCATCACCACTTTCTTGCCTGAAACCAGTGTTCATTTTGACGTGTACACATTGTACGTATGTGCGACTCTGACTGACTCTAAAAAAGTTCTGCCATCTGACACACTAGATTTCGGACCAGCGCGTCACTGAACGTAGCAAAATGGCACCTGATGCACAGATTTTCAAACAAATTTTTGTTTTAATTTAACCCCTTCGCTGCCGCCTACTACTTGCGTATGCGCCGCCGGTTTGCCGCGTGATTTTTGAACGTGGCAATATCGCTACTTAGCGGCAACATATTTTTACGTCGGTGGCAAGTACTGAAGCGCTATAGAGGACGTATATATACATCGTGGGCAGCGAAGTTTTTTTTAACTTCATGGGTCGTACGACCCCTAATTACAGAAAATGATGGGTCAATTTCCAAAATAATGGGCCAGTAATATGTCACTGTAGTAATAAACCTAAATTTTATTGCAGACTTTGTGGGTCAGATGACCCCTGGTTGCACAAAACGAGGGGTCAAATCTCACTGACAGTATGGGTCAAAGACCATGGCCCGCTGAAAATCCGAAGAAGCTCTGGAGACCCCCTAAAATATCGAGGTGATCCCCTAAAAATCAAGAGACAAATTTCAAATGCTGGCTCTGACCCTCTGATTTTGAAGATAAATGAACACTGCTGAAAGGGAAACTGCATGTGAAACACAACAGGTGAACAGTTGCAATGTAAAAGGCTTTAATCTATTTATTAAAAAAAATGAACAATACCCTATCATACCCCTTTTATGCAAACTTTATATGGAACCTCTTATTATTGTCTTAATGATTTTACTGCTAGTCCCCAGATACACAGTGTGTAGAAGGGACCCCACTTCAACAACAACAACTGTAACTTAGGGCAGTGTTTGAGAAGTTTTAATCTTATTGTATAATGTACTGTTTTACTAGCCAATATACCAAGAACAAAAATCTAGTTCTTCTTTTTCTGTGGTGGTGACCAACTTCTTTATATAATTGTACACATTTTAGGGGGTTACTTTAGTTGGTAAACACTATAAAAATGTAGCAGGAAACAAGAACCGACTCACTGAGGAAGCGAATTAAAATATAAAAGAAATGTTTACTGCTCTATTTCCAAGTACCATACCCAAATCATCCCAAAACAAAATCAGAAAAAGAACAAACACAAAACTTGTGTCAAAGAGAAAAAAAATACTGAAAGAAATAAACAGTGGAAGAAAAAGTGCACATTAACCCTTTCACCGCCAACATCGCACTTTTGCACCACAATGATTTAACACCCATGTCACTAAAAGGCATCAAATCAGGGTCTGCTATCTAAAGACCCTATTCTCTTAATTTTGGGAGGTAAGGATAGGCCTTACTTTAAATATGTCACAGAAGAATCCCCAATATTACAGACAGATTTTTTTCTTTACCCAGGTAAGTTTTAATGGAAGTTTTTTTGCTGACAAATGGCTGGCGGCGAAAGGGTTAAAGAAAAACAAGCGCGAAATCGCAATAGTTTGTGGCATGCGGTCTATTTTTACCACTCCAATCATGAGTTAGCTCCCCTGGCTTTTCAATAATTTGAATCTGTAAACCAGAATGTTATCTCTGCACCATTTCGTAACTTTTTATATCTTTTGGAAAACATTTAAAACTATGTATCCTACTTATGCTCATCAAAAGAAGCACTGCATACTCGTCGTGTCTGTTGTAGTGTCTGTATTACATATGTTTATTATTTTGTACGCTTTTAAAATACATCATTTTAAAGAGCGGCCAGAAGTGTAGCCTCGATTTGAAGTGCGACAATTTTGAACCGACAGACCGACAAAGTGAGTTATAGGTTTGTGGCTTGAGCCACAAACAAAAAGCAACCAATCTCTACTGACATGGTACAGATACACTGAGATATAGAATAGATAAACAGCCAAAAACAACAAAAAAGGAACCACAATTTTATCACTACCATAAGCCATCAATCTCACCTTCTTTGGATCGTTTCTTGCAGAATGCTCTGAGTGATTCCACAGACCCGAACCTCTCATCCAAAGCCATGTGGTCAAGGACTGCCCGGTCGTTGTTGTCTTCCGTCTTCAGCACAGAGCTCAACCAGATGGCGTTCACGTTCAAGCCATTAATGTACTTTTCTTTCTTTTGGATTCCTAATAAAACATTGAATTGGTTTTAAACAAATGAACAGGTTTTCTAAGCAAGTGATGTAAAATGTATCTGCTTGACAGTATTTGTGACAATGAGAATAGTTAAATACTCTTAAACGTTTTCCCTTTTTTTTTTTATCAAGCTTTCATCATTTTAAGAACTTTGTTCTCTCTTTAAAGCTTGTTGTATTACAAAAAAATTTTTAGGTCCAGCTTACTCTTTATCATGATTTAGCACCAAAACATTCTTCTTCAAACAAAACTTATAAATGATAGATACAAAACATATAGAATAAGAAACCTTAATAAAAAAAATAATGCAAATTATTTGTTACCAGTCATGAGTGATTTTCAGAGAATTCTGTTTGTTCCAGGGTGAAGTTTCTCTAGAGGACAGTCGCCGCGTGAATAACTGTTACGACAAAAGGGGTATAAGAAACACCACTAACCGCGAATAACGTTAGCTAAGTAAAGATAACTCTAATAGCTTACTCTTCACTGTCAGAGAGAGAAAAGAGTTGCAATGACAGGTTGTACAAAGCTTTCGATTTAATTTACGTCTATTTGTGTGAATAAAATTAAGTTTGCACTATATTATTATGCCATCTAACATGATGAAAAATTAAGAAAAAGCACTCAAAAATACTTGTGTTTGTTTAATTTGCTAAAATCATCCCATACATTTTCACTGTAGAGTGAAGAATAATTGTCTGGATCATCTTTTTTGACTTTGTCTTCCATTTTGGTAAACAAAAAGCTATGTTCTCGCGAGAACTAAAATAACCGGAAGTAAAAAAAAAGTTGTATATTTCCCATGATGCAACTAATCGTTCGCCATCAGCTACTACTAAAGTGGCCACAAAACGTTTCAGAAACCATCGGCAAAGGGAGGGTGTTTCTTAGACCGCCTTTGCCGATTTGAGCTAACACTACGTAACATTAGCCCTTGTGAAACGGCCCCCGGCCTGGCTATGTGGTTATGTGACTATCTATCTATAATAATCTAATATATATATACATGTACCACAATAGCGTTTGAACGGAAAGACCTGGGAGGCTCAAATTTTGCATGCGGATAAGTACTAAGAATATCTAGGCCAAGTTTGAAAATGAAGGTCATAGGTCAAAGGTCAAGGCAATGGAGTAAAAAATGCTGCTGAGCACCTAGCACAATAACATTTGAACGGAGGGACCTAGGATGCTAACATTTTGCATACGAATAGGTGCTTAAGATATCAAGACCTGATTCGAAAATGAAGGTCATTGGTCAAAGGTCAAGGTCACTGGAGCCAAAAATGCTGCCAAGCACCTGGCACAATAATGTTTGAACAGAGGGACCTATGACGATCAAATGTTGCATGTGGATAGGTACTTAGGGTATATAGGCCAGGTTCAAAAATGAAGGCCATTCATCAAATGTCAAGGTCACAGGAGCCGAAAATGCTGCAGAGCACCCGGTACGATAACGTTTGAATGGAGGGACCTAGGATGCTCAAATTTTGCATGTGGACAGGTACTTAGGGTATCTAGACTAGATTTAAAAAATGAAGGTTATTGGTCAAAGGTCAAGGTCACTGGAGCTGAAAATGCTGCCGAGCACCTAGATTTCTAGGGCTGAGGATTAGGATTAGGGTTGTGGTCTCTGTTTGTCTGTCTCAGTGTCTGTCCCTCTCTCTTACCCTTGTGAAATAAAGGTTCATTATCAGCACTGAGGCAAAGCTCTGCAGCCGAAAATGCTGCCGCATGGCCGGCTGGGGATCTATCTAGCGTCTTAATGCTCTAGTTGAAAATAATTTATTTATTTTTTATTAAAGAATACAGGAATAAGCCCATATTCATGGGTTGAGCGAGGATTTTAATGCTATCAAACATATTATTATTATTTAAAAGTAACAGTAACAAATTGCTGCAATTTTTTTTTTAGGCAAGAGCAAAGAGGCTGTTAGGGTAAGGAGAGGGAGGGGTGTCTGTAATTTCAGTTTAAGCAAGATTTTTCCAGGCTGTCTTACCTTCCAGGTCACCATAACCATCCTGGGTTTCCCTGCCATCAAAAAAGGATTTGGCATAGACGTTGTAGATCGCTTCCTTGTGGTACCACTTCAGATCAGGCCGGTGCGGGCATCTGGGGGCAATTACAATAATCAAGACGGCAAAGAGTAGCATGAACCCCCATCCTACCCAGAATACGACCAGCAGTGTCCATCGCACTTTAACCCAAAAAGGATCGTCTTCAAACTTCTTGAGCTCTTCTTTGCCTAAACCTGTGAATGAGGTCTCACTCACGGCAGGGCCAATGTCCACTCTGGTATCATCCAGCGAGTTGCCACCGTTGATGACTTTGGTTTTGGAGCCATCTTGATCTTCATGTTTGTCCGGAGAACAGGCCTCAGTGCCTTCAGGTTTAGAGAGGCTCTGCTTCTCTTCTGCTGTATTTTCGTTGTCAGCCATCTTCTCTTTTCTATGTGATTGTGAGCCTGTAGCATCAACAAAACAAAAAATGCAATTTAAACTTAACATGCAGTGGGCATGATCATGATCATCATTAACATTTTCCTCTTGGCCTTACGTCTTTTTAGCATTAAAACAGACATTCTTTACAGAATACATGTAAATAATGCAATCTGTATTATCTGTGAGACGTAAAAATACAAGATTCGTGTAATGCCTTCCCTCCACCGTCGACTGCAACTCACCTGCAACCAATCAACGAAAAATAATTAATTATGCTGGCCACTCGTTTGTTTTTCACTTGCCTGTGCGAAGGGAGGTAAGTCCAACGTACTCTAATTACCCAATTCAACTTCCGGTCAAAAACGAGGATGGCTGCTTCAAGAACACGGTTATTTATTGGGAATTTACCATGGACAGTCTCTCGAAGTTTGTATTCTTTATGTTGAAATGAACCCCACCTCATTGCTAACAAGTGTCCTATCCTTTTTCATCAAAATCTCAATGATAACTATCGAAATTGCTGTATATTCCTCCTTTTTCCCCAACCTTGCTTTGACCCTGGGATGGTTATAAAAATTAAAAATATATTTACTTTTTGTCAAATCCTAATGATTTTGTCATTGGAATGAGCCCGACAAGACCTTTAAAATGATACCCAAATTATCAAAATCGGTCGAAAATTGAGAAAGTTGCGACGTTTTAAAATGATAGCTTTTTTTACATGAGTTATAATATAAGAAAAAGTTGATCAAGGTTACCGGCCCTTACCGTATCAAGGTTTGGATGAATAAAACAGCCATAACTTATTTATTTTTTTACCAATAAACAAAACATTGGTGCCAAAATAAAGCTTATTCAAAGGGGCAACATCAACCCCAAACATTAGACAGGTTAGGCCTAAGCTTTTTGTGCAACTCACAAGATCACAACATCAACATGAACATGGCAGAAAACAACATGTCGGACAGGCTTCGACGTAACACCTCCCGACTTGTGGAGACCTTGAGCAGCATTGAGCTTTATTCTAGATGCACCAAATTTGGTGTACTTGTAGAAAAATAATCAAATGTAACTAAGTATTTGTTTCAAAAAAACAAGTAGTTACCGTTCAGAAATGGTAAACAAATGAACTGAGCCCAAATATTGGATCGCTTGACTCTCGCGATTGGCCGTCTTCGCGTAAAAATAGATCGTTCCCGAATGACCGGGTAGGTGTCTGCTTCCACAAACAAAAAAACTCGGATGATCAGCGCCAAGAATAACCATCAATAAAAACAAGCAAAGGAAGTGACCGTTTGGCACATGGCCAAAATCGGGGCTCAGGATTTTGACAGGAAAAATCGCTGCAGTTTTACCTAATTCCGTCGTTCCTAACCCTAGTACTAGTAGTACTTAGTAGTACATGTCGTATGCAAACAAGTAGCATCGTGTAAATACTTCGCTCGCTACTATGAGTTAGCATTTGCGACATTAAGGATGAACGACAAATTTCACTTTTTCCGTATTTGAAGCACTTTTCCGTACTCAAATCGTTCATATTTCATGACATTACGGAAAAAAGTGAAATTTAAAAAAATTCGCTCAATGTCGCAAATGCTAAGTCTCATAGTCATAGTAGCGAGCGAAGTATTTACACGATGCTACTTTTTACGATGCTACTTTTTTGCATACGACAGTACACTGTATCTAGACTGTAGAGTCACATTGTAGTACTAGTAGTATCGGCATTGACAGCATCTGGTGACAATTCGACAGGCTTACTAAGTTACTACGCTATGTAGGCCTAATAATAATATACAACAGAACCATCAAAATGATGGTAATGGTTGTTGGCTTACCCTGGCTAAAACTAGTAAAAGACTCCAAGGATCATCCCAACAGAGGAATCACTTGAAGTTGAACACTAGTAACTATGCATGGTATAAACTTGTGCATGAGCTATGGATGAGAACATTATGTATGTGACCATTTTTGATTACCCCACCACATGGGCAGCGACACTCCGTCTTTGGGGGAATAGTGGACTTGTAAGATGAAAGAATTATAATATAAACCGAGCCAAGGTAGTGGCCGATGGAGGGTCATTGCCATGAAGCATACTCATTTGCTTCCTAGGAGGTGATGCCACAACAGCAACTTGAGCAAGTGTACTGGTCAACTGGAAGGTACTGCACCAACTATCAATGCCGAAACAAGCTCTCGTGAAGGCTGTCTCCACTGTTCAGGTGTCCGACGACAATTGCACACAGATTGTTTTCCTCTCGGATGCCTTCTCTGTTCTGCAGGCATACCAGAACAATAAGCTCGGATCTCACTGACCAGAGCCCCACAGCAAGTTGCCAGAAAAAGGACAGTCTTACAGTAGATTCTAGTCCACTGTTGAATCCCAGGAAACGAGCAAGTGGACGTCCTTGCAAAAAGAGAGATCCAGAGAAGAGCAAATCAACAACTATGTCTGCTTCCACAAATAGAGGACAATAATTAAGGCTTTAACAAGGCCACCGGTGCAGAGGGACGATTACCATAACTCCCAGGAGCAGCAAGTAGTTCTGGTGCGATTGCGCACCAACTACATTCTTTTTTTCTTTTTTTTCTTTTTTTTTGCTGTCCCATCTTCTGGGCCGTACAGTGGCATTGCTCCCACGCTGCTTGTTCCGAATCCCAATTCGCAGCCACACCCCGGCTTGTTCAAGTCGCAGAATCCGTGACCAGCAGTCCAAGGGGAGCGAATCTATGTCAGGCCGTCAGGAGGCAACCAACCAAGGAGACACTGCACTTCTGCTGAGTCACTTCGGTGGAGTTCAGTGGAGCCTGTTCAGGACACCACCTACTAAGCCCCCTACTGACGACACTATTCTCTTAGTCGCGGAGCCAGCGTGAGTGAGGTCCTCCTCCGAGGGCGCCACCACCACCGTCCACCGACAGCTCCCCAGAACACACTGATCCCCATGCCCTTGACCCGAACGCACTAAGGCACAGACTGGAGTGGAAACCGAAACTGAGGTCACCATGAGAGCAGGGCATGCAAAGCCACAGAATTTGAGACATTTTTTAATTTTTATGATTGATGAAAATGAGGCCGATGATAACGATGATGATGATGCTATGGAGTTCCGTATTGGTCTGAGACTGCATGGCAGGGCTGTGTTCTATGCTTCCTTTCATAATGATATCCCGGCGTTAACCAGGCCCGAGAACTACAGACACCTCCAGTGTTGGTCTTGCAATTAGAGCAACACTCTCAGAATCGCATCCGTTAAGCGGATGGAACTCGACTGTGTGGTTTCAGTCTTCCCATTGAGCCCATAGCCACTCACTCTGGGTAGGAGTCGGTCCAGGACCGAAAAAACCCTCGCCTCTGATGGGACTCGAACCCAAGACCTCCCAGCCAACAACAACATTCTTAACAACCGCATGCATCGGAAGATGAAGCTGGCACCATCACCAGTCTGTCCCTGCTGTCTGGAAGACCAGACAACAGAACATGTCCTGCAGAGATGACCCTTTACAAAGAAACGCAAGAGATGAAGTTTGACCCATTAATAAATCAACCAAGCTCTTGGGGTCCAAGGAAGAGCAGAAGAAGACAGCACTATTTGCAAACAGAGAGCTCTGCTTTGGTCATGTAGCAAGTGTACACAAGAAAAAGAAGAAAACAAATTATCAATAAATCTTGCCATGATCATGATGATGTAGACACCACTGCAGATCTCAATATATTATTTTTATATGTATACTTACATTAAAAAAAAAGCCTTCCTATGAAATTAACATCACTAGTGTTTTAGTAAAACATTCTCTCTGCTAAAAACATTCTCTCTGGTAAAACATTCTCTCTGGTTAAACAGGTAAAACGTTTACCTGTTTAACCAGAGAGAATGTAACAATATAGTCTGTGGTTTAACCCAATCCAGGCAGTGTCATTGTGTTGTCCTTGGACCCATTTTGTTCATTTGTTATATGATTTGTCAAATCAGGTTGACTTGTAAAAACTTGTATCAAAATTTTTGCAGATGACAAAGGCTTAACAATAAGACTCAGAAAAAAATATATATTTGGAGACTGCTTTTCTGTGAAGAGGGGAAGTATTGTTGTGTTGTCTATGTTGTTTGAAAAAGACATTTTTGTTGAAATATTACGCGTTCTGTTCAGTGTTCTGTCTCATCAATAAAATAATGTCACTTTGCACTTGTGTATTTGTGTGGTAATAAGACTCAGTAACTTACTAACTCCAACTCAGTAATACTGATAAATTAGCTGATTGGATCAACACACGGCTGCTACAATTTGATGAATGCTAGTGAAAAATGTAAAGTATTAAATAATTGGTGTAAACAGTGATTGGTGTGTTGTTAGGTAAACTGCTATAAAGTAATAATAGTTACTCATGACAATAGTATAACATGTTATTGTTAGTTTCACTTTCAAACACCTTTTATTTATAGCGAACCATGTATTGTGCATGTATTGTAATCATGTATTAAATATTTTTGTGTTTTCCAGAAGAATTGTCTGCCTACTTCAACAAGTTTGGAAATTTGAGGAGAACAACAGTTGCATTTGTAAGTCAATTAGTTGATTTTTTGTTCAAGGTTTCAACGTTGATGCTAGCTGTTTGTACATGTATACCTTTGCCCATTGATTTTAATGTTTCACTGTTTTGGTCTTTGTGTGTTCTCTGGACTCTACATTCATAAGGGCTTTAGTTTTTTGTGGAGTGTGCCTTGTGGCTATGGCTTGTGGATAATAAACTACTATAGCATTATAAAGCTGTAACAATATTGAGGAACAGTGGAAACCAGATAACTGAAAAATGGCTATAGATCTTTAACAAAATGGATAATTCACAATAATAGTTATTGTTTTGGGTCCCAATTTCTCCCCATGGGAATACCTGTGTATGTGTATTTCGTAAAAATAGTTCCCACACCTGGAAGTTCTGTGCTTGTAACTTCCTCTAATCTGCCACTCTCTTTGAGTCGTTTGACTCTGCCCTTTTCCTTTGCTTAAGGTCAGCTACTATCTTTCTGACTTATTGGCCCCATTCTCCTGCCTTTTTTTCAAAAAAGTCTTCCAAATAACTTTTCTCCTTTGTTGAGCTCCTCAGAATTTGGAATGTGTCGGCTGTATGCAGCAGGGGGAGACCAGTGAAAACTGACAACGGACACATACATACTTTACCCATTATGGCCTTTTGGCCTGGGAAAGCAGAAGAAGAAGGTCCCAATTTTTGAATTTAATTTTAATCCTTCTTATTTTTTAGAATGTTTTAAATCACAAATTACGACTATCTCAAAATAAAATAAAATTCCTTGCAACTTTGATTTATCTAATTTCCAATGCATGTGGTTTAAGAATGCAGTACTATTCTGCCCTCTGCTATCTTACAGTAATGATCAAAAACGACTGACTGGCTGGCATGCATACTATTTTGAATGTTCAATTTCAAATGAGTTTGTGTGTGTGTGGTTTCAGGACCCGCAGACGGGCCTGTCCAGGGGGTTTGGGTTCGTGGAGTTTACCGATATGGAGGGCTACAGCAGGGCTGTCACCCAGGACCACCACATGCTGGAGAACAGCAAGGTGAAATGCTTCCCTACCACTCTGCAATTCACTATGCTTTTATTGTCTTTAAAAGTACAGAAGTTTCTTGCATGGAATATGCATCAAACTTGTACTTATTCCTGTGGTTTTGTGAAATCAAAAACACAAAAATCAATATTTTGAATATGAATAAGAATTACCAAAACGTTGAGAGAAAACTCACATGCAATAGATGAGAGGTTAATTTGCAGAATGCTTACATAATAAGGAAAAGCGAATCATCAGTGGCCTGCATACTCTGGTGATTTCAGGGGTTACCCAAGTAAAGTATTCGTCAATGTGACTCACGGATTCTAAAATACTGCTTCTACATCGAGGATAAGATTAAGCACTTTGATATCCACACATCATAAGTATTGTCTTTCACGTCTTCACAGTTGCAGCATTGATTCATAGGTAAATGAAATAAGGTGACCCTGCTATAGGCCTCTGCAACTAGGGTTATTAACGCCCTTGACAGTGAGAGTGATTCCCGTGCTGGTCAGTACTGACAAGGGCATTCACTCTTGCGAAAGGCAGCCATTTAGTGGCATCAAATAGGGTTATTGGCGAGAGTTATCCCCCTGTTTGGTCAGTACTGAACCATCTTCCCCCACCCACCAAGGGCATTCACTCTTGCAAAAGGTGTTCGTTGCAGAACCCAATAGGAGGAGAGGAGAGAAAGAGAAGGAAAACGTCTAGTGGAGAACTGGAGTGTCATGCTGTGGCTCATCGACACTCCTTGTTTTACTTACTCGGGGCGAATGAGCCGGATCTGGCTCATGAGAGTTTTCAAGAAGTTTTGATTTCTGGCATGTGATCTATTTTTTGTTTGCTTTGACCTTTCCTCTCTTGAAATCAACCAATCATTGCAAACTTTACTTTCAGTTTCTTGCTCTGGCACCGCGTGAGAATGTGGATTTTTTTTTTTCTATGTGCTAGCTGTTTTCGTCAATAGCAGACAAATGACGTAGGTATGGATATCTGATATTTTACGATCGTTCTGTGCATGGTGTTTATTATAAGTTGTATGTTAATGTTGTTGATTGTGTTGTTGATGCGGGTTCACACATACATTACATCCAGAAGACTCCAGTCAGACTTAATTAAGGATATGAACACTTTACTACACCACACAGTTTACAGGACAAGCATGGAACACAGAGACAAGGCGTTAGTTGCTGTGAGTATCATGTAGAGTAGAAGAGTGCCAGAGTAGTAGCACATCATCATCACTATAAGGGCTGGCCCCTAAGAAGAGACAAAGGAAGGGAGGGATAGGCCTCACGCGATGCCAGAGCAAGAAGCATAAGTGAGACAGTGTGTGTGCATGTGTGTATCACGAGTGAAGAAGGAAATGCCAGACAAGTTGCTGAACTATGGTTTCACACCTATTATTTCGTTTGGATGTTTGATTATGCAGCAAACCCTGACAAATTATGAATGTAATACAACAATGACGGGACGTTTAAAGGCTTGACGGCCTATTTAGTCCCTAATACCTATACCTATTATTATATACCACTACAGTGTTGGTAATCTTCTCTGAAAATATGAACCCATAACTTTATTGTGGTGATGTGTTTTCGAACCTAGTCAAATGGCTCGTCCTGAATGGTTGTAAGGGGAAGCAACCGGCCTGTGCCGAGTGAGTTAAAAACTGGTTGACTCAATGTTCTTCATTTGAATGTAGTCGGGTGATCTTGGAAGTACCAGGCATGTTAAACAGCCTTAAAAATGTTTTTTCAAATTTCAAGATCTGCAATAGCTAAACAAACACACACTAATGCATGTGCGAGCGTGTGCACATACACACACACACACACACAGAGTTATATTTTTTTTAATACTCCATTCACTCTTAAAAAAAGTCTTATGTGAATTTTTTTAGCTACACACTTACACATGAAGGAATCAGCTGACATGCTTGTGCATGTATGGTTTTCATTGTTAATTTGTTGTTGTTGTTGCTGTCCATTTTCTGGGCCGAACAGTGGCGTTGCTCTCACGCCACTCATTCCAAATCCCAATTCGCAGCCACACCCCAGCTTCAGTTTGCAGAATCCAAGACCAGCAGTCCAAGGGGAGCGAATCTATGTTAGGCCATGTGGAGGCAACCAACCGAGGAGACACTGCACTGCTGCTGAGTCACTTCGGTGGAGTTCAGTGGAGCCTGTTCAGGATACCACCTATAAAGCCCCCTACTGACGACACTATTCTCTTAGTCGCGGAGCCAGTGTGAGTGAGGTCCTCCTCCGAGGGCGCCACCATGACCGTCCACCGACAGCTCCTCTGAACACACTGATCCCCATGACTTTGACCCGAACGCACCAAGGCACAGACTGGATTGGAAACCGAAATGGAGGTCACCATGAGAGCAGGGCATGCAAAGCCACAGAATTTGAGACATTTTTTTAATGATTGATGGAAAATGAGGCGGATGACTAAAATGATGATGATGATGCTATGGAGTTCCGTATCGGTCTGAGACTGCATGACAGGGCTGTATTCTACGCTTCCTTTCTTAATGATGTCCCAGCGTTAACCAGGCCCGAGAACTACAGACACCTGCAGTGTTGGTCTTGAAATTAGAGCAACACTCTCAGAATCGCATCCGTTAAGCAGATGAAGCTCAACTGTGTGGCTTCAGTCTTCCCATTGAGCCCATAGCCACTCACTCTGGGTAGGAGTCGGTCCAGGACCGGAAAAAAAACCTCGCCTCTGATGGGATTCGAAACTGTAACCTCCCAGCCAGTAGTCCGCGACGCTAACCACTATGCCATGGTGGCTGGTTCTTCCTCGAAGTGACTCAGCAGCAGTGCAGTGTCTCCTCGGTTGGTTGCCTCCAGATGGCCTAACATAGATTCACTCCCCTTGGACTGCTGGTCTCGGATTCTGCGACCTGAACAAGCTGGGGTGTGGCTGCGAATTGGGATTCAGAATGAGCGGCGTGGGAGCAACGCCACTGAATGGCCCAAAAGATGGGACAGCAAAACAAAACAAAAGAAATTGGTTCTGTGTTTGTGTTTCAGTTGACTATCGGTGCTTACATAGGAAAGCAGCAGCAGCAGTCCTCTTCGTCCAACAGCTAGAAATATGGATGATGTAAAGGACCTGTGTTTGCCTGTGCTGCGGACTGTTGCATTTTGTTTCATGTGTGGTAACCCTGATGGACATCCAGTTGCGACCTCATGGAGGGAAGGGTGTTTGTTGTTGCACTGATCTAGAATGTGTGATACTGATATTTTATGTGTGAGAATAAACCAGTGATGAAAGAGCGAGACTTTGTTATCGATGTGCAGTCTTATGTGAGCATGTATGACTGTGAGTAATGATGGTTTCTTTTTTACCTTTATTCCCTCTTAGATATGTTTGTCCCAGAGAGCTGAAAATAGTATCAGTGCAAATTTGAATTGCTTATATGCATCTCATAAAACTCACATTTGTGGTTTAAAGACTTTTTTTTCTTGGGTAGGAAAAAGGTAAGCACTGATATGACTCATGAGTCAATGCTCAACATGCCCAAATTATCTCCCTTTACCCCTGTGTCTGCAATTTCTTTCTCCCAGATTGTAGGTCTATTTTTTTTAAGAAAGGGAACGAGGGCGTCTCTCTCTCTCTCTCTCTCTCTCTCTCTCTCTCTCTCTCTCTCTCTCTCTCTCTCTCTCTCTGTAGTTCTGTGTGTGTGTGTGTGCGTACAGTACATGCATGCCTGCCCGTCTTTCTGAAGACCGACAAGCTCTAACATTAGCTGTTAACAAAATAAAGAGACCAAGACATAATCAATGTCGATGTATGTTTAATCATGTAAACTCTTTGAAGAGCATTCATATAAACCGGGATTTAGTGAATTTGAAATCATATCAGAAACTTTCTTCTTGCTGCTTAAAGTGAAGTGTGAAGCATGATGGTGAGAACATTGTATGTATACTGCTCACAAAAAGTAGGGAATAATAATAAAATATTGACCTTGTACTCTTACCAAGGGTTCAATAACCAAATCATAACTTTGATTTCATGTGATAAGGACATTCAGCCTCGGCCGGATCTAGGGGGGGTGCTTTGGGTGCTGCAACCCCCCACCCCCACCCCCCCTCGGCTGTCAAAAAAAAAGAATGCAACTGAGGACAAAGGAGATAATGTTTGATTGTCTTTTGTGTTATGACTGCAAGCTAAGCAAGGTGCAAAACTAATAAAACGCTCTTAAGAAGTTCTGTTCTGAGCTCACAGGAGATGCCACAAAACAGTTTTAAAATGTTGAAAACTCGTTTTCGGCAGGGAGACTTCGCCCCCCTGGACCCCACTGTGATCCGGCCCTGAGCCTTTCCTGAATGCAAAATCAAAGACCAAAATTAATTTTAAAATGTCACGCGACTTCCAGAGGAGATAAACATCAGTGGGTGTGTTATTCCAAATCACAAAACACTTTTAGGCAGTTGACAGAATAAGATTGTTGGGCCACTGTTTGCAACCAGGCATTCGTGGTAATGCCTTCTCATGCTCTGGCATAGTCTCCTGAAGACTTTCTGGTGGATTAAGGGGGTTTCCCGGAGTCCCTAGATCCTCTTACGACCATAGCAAGGGTGCAAGTTAAAACTGAAAAAAACTAAACATTGTGCAGATTTTAACCTCCAAGATGACAATTCACATCTCCATCGGGATCATTTTGTGCAAGATCGCCTTCACATCCATGAAACCCAGACCCTCCCATGACCTGCAAGGTCCCCTGAACATCTTCAATTGAATGCCTTGCTATGCCTTCCAGGAAACTGGCCCAACACGTTTTTTAATTGTTTCATGACTATTTTGTGTGGTTTTGGAATTTGCACCTATTGATGTCCATCTTTTCTGGCAGACACGTGGCGTTTCAAAGTTGATTTCAGTCTTCGATTTTATGTTCAAAGAAGAATATAATTTTGTTTTCAACTGGGATAAAACATACAATTTCGACATTGAACCCATGGTGATTCTTACAAAGTCAATATCCTCTACTTTTTTTTAGCAGTATACATTGCCCAAAACGTTGACAGGGATAATAAGTTCAGCTCATTACAAGGTTAACTGCCATAGTCAAACTTGATGCAGTGACAACATTGTGATCCAGTTGCACAGGTGTCAACTCTAGGATATAGACCTGCCCTCTTCTAAGCTGTTCTCTGCGGAGAGGTCGCAATCTGAATCGGTACACTATAAAGGTCAACCGTCACTTCCAAATATTCCATCCAGTTTAACACAACAGTGGCACACAGCATGAATCGTAGACCAACCTCCTTGTTTGCAAAATGAACTACACAGGAAATTTTGTTTTCTCCCAAGCATTGTGTGCGATTGGAACTGTCTTTGGCATGAAGTCCTTTCAGCAGCCTTGTTGAATAACTTCAAATCCTGCATCCAGTTCCTCTGAAACCACTTCCCCTTCTTTCCCATCCTTCCCATCCCCAGGCCACCAAAATCCATCACACTCCTTCCCCTTTCTCTACCACTACAATGAGCAACTTAGGATGCGGATTTGACCACCATGGGGCAGTCAAACTGGTAGAGGCTTATCACGTGATTTTCTTAGTTGGGCGTAGTGAGAGAGAGGGAGATGAGTCCCTCCCTCTCTCTCATGAGTTGACCATTGAGTTGATCGTTGCGACTAAGGAACGTCCTCTACAACCCACACACACCTTTTTTTCCACCCTTAGCCTGTACACCAAAGCTATCAAATTCGGATGATGAAGGCTATTCTGTGGACGAATGCGTTCACGGAAATATTTATCAATTAACCAAGATCAAACAAAATCCCATGTAGTGAACTTGGTGAGGGGTATGCTTCATGATGACGTTTGCACACCAGTAGAGGCTATATCCATTTTACATACCAGTGCTTGTCCAGGCGAGTTTGTTCATGTAAGCTGTATCGTGTCATTCCTAGAGTCCCTTTGGGGCTTTATTTGCATTAAAGATCCGATAAGAAAAAATAAACAACTGACCAAAGAAGGTATTGTTGAGTTTCTCTTCATCTATGAATGTTTCCTCTTACAGGGATAGATGTGGACATGGCCTTCATTCTTCAACTGAGTGTCCTAAACCTTGTCCAGAAGTCTTGATATATTTTGTTATGTTAATATAAATCATATTGCTCCATGGTACTCCACGCCTTACAAACAGAACTACACCATTAGTAGGGTCCAAAAGAACTGACCCTACGGGTCAGACTAGGCAGTTCTGTGGTGGTCATCTCACTCCGGCAACTGGGCAGAGACCGTTTTTCGAAATTACTCTGTCGACGCACAGCCTGAATGGGAGGTAACTGCAACGTACTGTGACTACCACCACCACCACCACGATCACTAGCAGGAATGTCCGACCTGGGCAGATCGCTGACCACGTCTTCAGTTTCTGAATAGTCCTCCTCCTCACTGTCGGAAAAGTCGTAATGGTAGTGTGGGGTGTCTTGGAGATGGGGCTCCTTCCTGAGGAGGGTCTTCCTGGGCGTCAGGCCGAAGGGAGCTCTAGGGGCCTGGGCCTTGGGTCTGCTCAGGACGTTCTTCAGCTTGCTCATGGTGTCGTGGTAGTCCACCAGCTTGCCGTCCTGGTAACCCTTGTCTTTGAGTTTCTGCACCTGATGTTGAAGAAAAGAAAACCGATGAATCTTTTTTTTTTAAACCACCTCAAATCAAAGGAGGCAAATGTTTTTTTCTGGTTTCGCACTTGTTGGTTTGCGTGGCACCGATCTACAACAACAGAATTCGTTTGGGGTTTTTCTTCAACTTATAGACCTATTGCTTCTGTAAAACCAAGGCCAAGTAAAGGGTATTGCATCTCGCACACACACGCACGTGAGCGCACACGTTCACATACACGTACATACCAAACGTTATATAATATTATACTCAGTCTCGATCTCTCATACCTCCTCTCTCTCTCTCTCTCTCTCTCTCTCTCTCTCTCTCTCTCTCTCTCTCTCTCTCTCTCTCTCTCTCTCTCTCTCAGACTTAGTCTGTAAACTTTGCAATGCTGACGTAGAAAATGAACTACATTTTTTGCTATGCTGTCCATTTTATGATAATCTAAGAAAACAGTTTATTGCTCCAAAATTTTATCGTAATGCAAATGGTTTTCGTCTGTCATTATTAATGTCTTCTAAAAACAGCGAAACTGTTAGAAAACTATGCATTTTTACATACCAAGCTCTAAAGGCAAGACGAATTGCTTTGTCATAGGATAATTCCGTTGCTAAAAATTGCGCATGAAATGACATTATGTTTCTATTATTGTTGTTGTACCTCTTCCAAAGGGGCTTTGGCCTTATGTAATAAATATTTTCATTTCATCTCTCTCTCTCTCTCTCTCTCTCTCTCTCTCTCTCTCTCTCTCTCTCTCTCTCTCTCTCTCTCTCTCTCTCTCTCTCTCTGTGTGCTAAGACCACTGAAAGTACATAAGCTACGTTTCCAAAGAAATTTAAATAACAATTCTCTTTTCTGTCCGTTTTGTAGAGAACAAATTGAGAATGGGGTTCATTTTGTTTTTAAATGCCCAGTGTATAAAGAACTACGACAACAGTACTTTCCATCAAAATACTTTAATCAACCATATCTCTATTCAAACTGACAATGCTTCTTTCTTCCGAAAACAAATCGCTAATAATTATAAGGTTGTCTTTGTACTTTGAAAAGGCATTCAAATTACGCAAAATATGTATGGAAGATCTATAGTAACTTGATTGGTTGATCAGTGTGTTTATTGATTCATTCATGTATTTATTATGTCTTTGTGGCATTTCAGTGTTGTTGTTGAGAAAATATGAATGTTGTATGTTGAATAATGTCTAATTATGTCTAAAACTTAACTTTTTTCTTTCTGTTTCTGCATAACAAGCTTTGTGAACACTCCAGTGATATGGGCCTATGGCCTAATCATTAAGCATTCTAGTGTCCACTCTCTCTCTCTCTCTCTCTCTCTCTCTCTCTCTCTCTCTCTCATACCTTTCTCAAACGCCTGTTACTGGGAGCCTTTTCCATGATGAGCTGGTCGACCTCGGGTTTCATGGAGTCCAGGGTGGCGCCATCGTAGATGCCATTCCGAGGGGTCAGCTCGGGCTCCAGGGTGGAGGATTCCCGCCGCTTCCTGAGGCACTTCTTGAGGGCGTTCATCTCCACCAGAGAATGCTTCATGGGGACCGTCTTCTGCCATGACCGGAAGCTGTCGCTCTGCTTCCGCTTGTCCACCGACTTTTCCAGTCGCTCCAATGATTCTGTGTAACCAGAAAGAAGGAGATGATGTGTATTTTCAAAATCAATAATCATTTCTATAATCTGCCGTTAGATAAGTCTTTGTCTTTCAGCTCTAAGAGACAACAAAACCAAGGTACTGTTTGCTCACGCATTCTTATTCTTATTCTTCCCGTTGATCGGCCTCCTTCATCAAGTTGAAGATTCTGCCGATGTTGGAGAAAACAAGACAAAAAAAACCGCATGTTAAGGAACTAGGCGGCAAGAAAGTGTTTGTCAGAATCAAAGATCCCCTCCCCCTTGTCCGTTTATAATAAATACACATAACCAGTATGCAACAAAAAGAAAGTGGCACTGCCTATCGGCGACGCATTCTCCAAGTACTTCCAGTCAAAGTTTCTGTAGGCCTACAGCTATAAATTCACGTTTCTTTAATTTTTTTAAAAGCATGGTATGATATTTCGTGCCTCTACTGTAATTGACAGAGCATCCAATAAGTATGCCCATCAATAACGAACTGGAAACACTGCCTTGTACAACTTTAAAGTCAGTTGACCACACAGTCTCAGTATTTGAACGCGAATCCAGATTGATTTAAGCCTACACTAAAATACAGAGAAGCAAGGCAGGTAGAAGAACAGACACACAAAAATCGCATTGATATAATAACCTTCAACGCGTTTCACTTGTGTTTTGCTCTTTCTCTTTTAAGAAACCACAGACGTCCACATAGAAAGTGTTACATTTATTTGGATCATGCCCTTGTGGCACTGACAAACAATATCGATTGGCTGAGAAAGATCACGTGGCCTGACCCCCGTCCCATTCACCCAGAGACTCTATGGCAGTCTTGGGGACCTTCAACGTTCAGCTGCTTTCTGGGATGTCCATCTAAGACGTTCGAGAAGAAGATTTCTCTGGATCGGGATAAGAGAGAGAGGGGGGTAAGGGGGAGAAAAGGTTGGGGGAGGGGGGGGGGGCAGAGAGAGAGATCGGCATGCAGACAGACAGGTACAGAGATGTAGATCACCTTTGAGTTTGTCATTGACGATGGTGGTGCTCTTCCTGGAAGAGTTGAGCTGTTTCTGAAGGATGGTCAGCCGCCTGTTGTTTAAATTGGGCAGACCCCCGATGTTGGCCATGTTCTGCCACGGTTGTCTCCTTCTCCTCCTTCTTCTTTTCCGCTTCTGGGCTTATTCTTCTGTCATCTTTAGTGATAAAAAAAACCCACCTGCAACAAACGGATGGCACACGAAAAAAATCCCTGTTTTAAAAGCACTTATCTGAAATGTAGACCTACCAATTAAAGATGAGACCCATTTCACTACTTGTTGATGAATAATTGATTGTAAAGCGCTTTGGGCTCATTTGAGGTAAAGCGCTATATAAATGTACTATTACTTACTTACTTACTTACTTACTACTTTCTGAGACATTTTTCATACAGCGTTTCTTTTATTTATGGCTTAACTTTTTTTTCTCACATCGCGGAAGGATATGTGTGTTTTTGTCTTTGCTTGAGTACCTGTTTGTCTGTTCGTATGTCTGAGAAAAACAAAAGAAAAAAATGTAATGAGAAGAATTGTGATTACTGTATTTTTGTTCTGGGAGAGGGGTGGGTTGGGGTGTAATGTACGACACGAACACATTTAATGGAGATGATCTCAGTGGTTTGTTATGTTTTCGGATGCAGAAAACATTTTTTTAAATCTATTTAATTTATGTAGATGTTATTGCATTTTGATGAAAATGCATGGACAAAAAAAAATAAGGAGATAAATTTTCTTTTTGTTATCCATCCTCTTCAAAAATGCAAAAGTAGTTTTACAAGCAGTAGGCCTACAAGTACAAGCAAAAGGCTTCTAACAAAATGTAGATGTTTCACGGCAGAATAATCAAGCCTAAGTTGCCTACCTCCTTTCCTTTGTAAACAGTGTCAGCCTCTATTACGGTTAGTTGGGCTTTAATCAAATTGGAATTGAGCCGTCTTCTTTGGTGGAAGTTTGAAATTAATAAAAGCATCAGAGAAATTTGTGTTGTTATTGTTGTTTTCACGCCTTGCACCTGTGGTTCCGGGAAACAACTTAAATTGCATTCATTTTAAGTTTACGAAACAACATAATTCAACAATAAGTCGGTTGCATAGACGTAGGCCTACAGAAATATGATAACAGGCAAAATCACAAAATCAAAATGCAACAAGTTCAACCTAACGTCACTTACAAAATTGTCAACAATGAAGCTTAATTTTGTTCTAAAATAATGAATGAAATTACTAATCCTGTATGAACGAAAATGATATCAGTGTATATGCACATGTACATTTGTATTTGCAAGGGAGTTTGTTTTTGGGTTTGTGTGTGTCATTTCCTAAGGGAAAACCAAGATGGGGGGGATTTAAGTATTGCGTGTTTTTACGCCTATGTTAAGTGACTGCATAAAATCATCAATTAAAAATAATAATGATACCTAAGTGGCCTATAATTGTTCACATCTGACAATGCACACACAGCACAACAGTGAAATAAAACAAAACGAAGAAACGTGGGTGGGTGGGGAGTCTTGAGGGATAAGTTTTTGTTTTTTTAAATGGCAGTTTACGTACACACATATATTTTTACACACTCACCATAAAATCTGTCGCAAAAACTGAAGTAGGCCTCCACTTGCACTGCCCTCTTGCATTCAACTTTTTCACGGTAGTAAAACACTATCTCTTGAACAATGCTGTGCAGGTAGGCTACTGGCACTTCTAGTTTGCACTTGACAATAATAAAGAATTATTATTGTCGAGTTCGGTTGTTCTTTTTTACTCTTTAGATGTTATATAGGCCTATATATTACACCAAAGAGACAGTGAAGGAGGATTGTAGGCCTACGTTCGATCACATTTTGGGGGGTTATAGTATATGGCTTTATAAAGTATAGGCTCATACAAAAAAAAATTCAGAAGGGGAATCTTTTTCCCCAAACTTCATCAATTACAAATCCGGGTAGGGTGCAGCAGTCAACTAGGAGACAGATGACGTCTGAGATTTCAATCACTCCTAGGAGGGACATCAAGTATCCTCTTGACTGGAATCACTCCTAGGAGGGGGTATCAAGTATCCTCTGGACTGGGGGAATATTAGTAACGCTCATGCCCCAAAGGTGTACACAGTGTGTTTCAACGGTATCATGTTCAGCTTTGCAATCCGAAAACGTATCCGGGTCGTCGAAAAAGAAGAAATGTGTTTCAAAAAACAAACAACACACTAACACAATCGCAGCACGCTTCGAATAACTAAGTGGACGATTTTGATCAGCTATCTCGTTTGCGCCTCATTTCCGCTGAACTAACGGAGTGGGCCATGTCCCGTTCGATCTTTTTGTTCAGTTGCGATTATAGGAGCTTATGCTTCTTTTAGCGGAACCAATCCCGGATTAAATCCCGTGGCTTCGCTGCTTTTTCTTTTTCCACATCTTCTTTTCTAGACTCAAGGCACGATAAAGCTAAAGCCTAAGCTGTTTGGTTCAAGTACCTTGTCAGAGGTTTATAGGGCGAACAATAGGTGTTTGTGTGGCGAAGTGGATAAGACACGAGTGGGGTCTCTGGTCTGCTTTGACAATGTTGGTAGAGCGTGTGACAACAAAGGAACAGATTGTATTGATAAATCATCGGTGGAGGAGATATTTTAATGATTCTATGAACAGCACAGTGCGACGATTGTATCATTGAAGCAGGCCTCTGCGGACTATGTAAATACTTATGTGCAAGGCCCTTCCATTCGGACGTTAGTTCTTTCGACAACACCTATCATACCTGAAAAAAAAGTTAAGTTCTACGTCCACTTGCCTGCAAAACACCACATATGGGACGAACCATCAACCAACCATCATTCAATAATCCTATCATACCTACCCCCAACCTGGTATTAAAAGCACACACTATGCAACTCTCTAACTGAATGAAAATTAAGTAGGCCTCTGAAATCAAAGTAGGGCCTTTTATCATTCCTTCACATTCTCCCTCTCCTCTAATTAGGTCCCCACTGATAAAACCAAAACATAATAACTATGGGGCTACATCTAACCTTACGTCATCCACATATCTGTATTGTTAAAAATTCGGGACTTTACTGGTGTTGCACTGCCTCCGGGTATTGCCTCCAGGATCGTTCCCACCATCAACATTATATCTACTAATGTCCATTATGTGTCTGTTCCAGACCGGAGGACGCTAAACAGACTTTCATTACATCTAACCGATTAAAAATCCCTTGGCGTGGAAAAACCGTCCATTTATAATTTGAACATACCCCCCGTGGGGGGTCTTTTGCATAAATAATTACCCCACCTTCTGGAAGTTCTGTGCTTGTAACCTCCTCTAATCTGTCACTCTCTTTGACTCTGCCTTTTCCCTTTGCTTACTGTCATCTACTATCTTTCTGCCTTTCCGGTCCATTCTCCTGCCTTTTTTTTAAAATGAAACACTTTAAAAAAAGATTTCCTCCAGCCGAAGTCGGACATGCTGGGCCTAATTAGGCCTATTTCTTACTTAGGCGCATATATAACGGCAGCATGACGCATCTGCGCTCATAATTGACACGAAACTGTCTGAGCGATCGATGAAGAAGTAATTTGAACATGTCTGCACTAAAAGGTGGTCATTCTGAAGCCAATTTAGTTGAACTGCAAAAATCACAAATCCTATGATGAAGAAAGAAAGAACAGCGATATCGACAAAACAGATCGAGGGAGATCGAAGACCACGCTATTCAGGGGAGATCGAAGACCAAGCTATTCAGGGGAGATCGAAGACCAAGCTATTCAGGGGAGATCGAAGACCAAGCTATTCAGGGGAGATCGAAGACCAAGCTATTCAGGGGATATCGAAGACCAAGCTATTCAGGGGAGATCGAAGACCAAGCTATTCAGGGGAGATCGAAGACCAAGCTATTCAGGGGAGATCGAAGACCAAGCTATTCAGGGGATATCGAAGACCAAGCTATTCAGGGGAGATCGAAGACCAAGCTATTCAGGGGAGATCGAAGACCAAGCTATTCAGGGGAGATCGAAGACCAAGCTATTCAGGGGAGATCGAAGACCAAGCTATTCAGGGGAGATCGAAGACCAAGCTATTCAGGGGATATCGAAGACCAAGCTATTCAGGGGAGATCGAAGACCAAGCTATTCAGGGGATATCGAAGACCAAGCTATTCAGGGAAGATCGAAGACCAAGCTATTCAGGGGATATCGAAGACCAAGCTATTCAGGGAAGATCGAAGACCAAGCTATTCAGGGGAGATCGAAGACCAAGCTATTCAGGGAAGATCGAAGACCAAGCTATTCAGGGGATATCGAAGACCAAGCTATTCAGGGGATATCGAAGACCAAGCTATTCAGGGAAGATCGAAGACCAAGCTATTCAGGGGAGATCGAAGACCAAGCTATTCAGGGAAGATCGAAGACCAAGCTATTCAGGGGATATCGAAGACCAAGCTATTCAGGGGAGATCGAAGACCAAGCTATTCAGGGGAGATCGAAGACCAAGCTATTCAGGGAAGATCGAAGACCAAGCTATTCAGGGGAGATCGAAGACCAAGCTATTCAGGGGAGATCGAAGACCAAGCTATTCAGGGGAGATCGAAGACCAAGCTATTCAGGGGAGATCGAAGACCAAGCTATTCAGGGGAGATCGAAGACCAAGCTATTCAGGGGAGATCGAAGACCAAGCTATTCAGGGGAGATCGAAGACAAGCTATTCGGGGAATATCTGTTCAGGGCAGATCGAAGACCAAGCTATTCAGGGGAGATCGAAGACCAAGCTATTCAGGGGAGATCGAAGACCAAGCTATTCAGGGGAGATCGAAGACCAAGCTATTCAGGGGATATCGAAGACCAAGCTATTCAGGGAAGATCGAAGACCAAGCTATTCAGGGGAGATCGAAGACCAAGCTATTCAGGGGATATCGAAGACCAAGCTATTCAGGGCAGATCGAAGACGAAGCTATTCAGGGGAGATCGAAGACAAACTATTCGGGGGAGATCGAAGACCAAGCTATTCAGGGGAGATCGAAGACAAGCTATTCAGGGGGATATCTGTGTGTCTAAATACACTGGCTCTGATTCAGTCACTCCTTTCTTTCTTCGTTTACAATCCTCTGAACGTCTCCTCATCGAATCCCCTTAGACGTTATTTCCAACCATTGTCAATCTATAACATTATGCTTAAATTAAGAAGCGGGTAAAATTTGTTTTTCGTGTTCTCAGCGAGAAAAGAAAGAGGTTGTAGGTCTAACCATCTCAAACGCAAATTTTCCAATTTTACCCAAATAAGATAATTAGTCTATTGCAAAATCGAATAGAAATTCAATTAATTTACATAGTAGACCTCTCCCACAAAAAAGGAAGAAAGAAAGAAAAAAAAGCTAGTCACGCAGAAAATGGTATATCTTTCTCTTGCTGACTGTCTCTCTTTCTCCATTACATCTCCCCCCCTTCCCTGTGTTAAAAACAACAACCAAACAACCAACCAACAAGCCAAACAAACAAACTCAAAAAACTCAGTCTCTTGTCCATTTTCTCAATTGGCTATTTGGTTTTACCTTTCATACTGTTTTGTGTACTTGTCTGTTCACTTATTTTAATCTATTAAAGTGGGGAAAAAAAACTAACTCGAAATTATGTGCAGACCTATTTAGTTTACATTTTGTTGTCATTGTTGTTCAGTTCCCAACAGATGTTTATGGACGTATGCTAATTATGAGTTAGTATGACCCCTTTTAATTTATTGTTTGCAAAATAAAAAAATAAAAAAATATTTTGAGCTTTTTATGCTTGGGTGTCCAAGTCGGGGTTTTCTTTTTGATGCCTTTTAAAAGTCTATCAGCAACAAAGTTGTAACTTTGAAATTTTGACTTTTGAACTTAATCCTTACGGACTACCGATCGACCATTCCAAACGTTCGGCAGACAAGAACTAATCAGTACCCAGTGTGTGCCAACGGCATTCTCTAGAGAAAGGCTGTCGAGTTTTAGCGTCGCGATGCTAATGTACCATGAAGTTTCGGATCTCGGTCGAACAAGATGACGTAGTGTTGGTTATTACTGTCAGTATTACCAAAGATACTGTACAGTCTTTGGTATTACTCACTATTAGTCCAAAGCATCGACGTAATAATAAGCCTACTCTGGTTCCTTGCCAGGATACTGAACTTCCAGTTGGACACGTACTATATTGCTATCAGAGGCGTTACTTCGCCGCCCCCTCTTCCCACCACCCTACTTTTCACAAGCTTGACCCGAATATGTAAGTCCCCCACCACCCAACCCCATTCCCCAGGAAGACTTCGTCTTCAGCCAATGTGTCCTTAATACGTGTTAATGGAACGTAAAACCAATCATCATTCAACCCCATTCTCCAAATCCACAACACCCCCTCTCACTTTTTCCCCCCTATAAAATCGCGATTTTACATTGCGTCGGAGGCCTGCATCAAATATAATTCCTGGCTTCTAGAGATGTTGCCTACATGTAACCCTCTCTCTCTCTCTCTCTCTCTCTCCCTCCCTAAGACACATGGGTAATGACAATAAAATATCAGAATTGTCAAATTAGTGTCCCCCTCTCCCCCTCTCCTAAATAAGGTTTTCAAAAAGGTGTTTGTCTATAGCTTAAATTTAAATGTAGGCCTATTTATAAGAGACTGGTTTCTTAGTTTTAGGCTATCTGGAATAATGTCTGGCTACACTGACGGTGCCAGCAATCGCCTTTAAAACTGAAGCTGACACTTCCTTCCTCTTCTGAGCCTAACAGTCTTAGAAATGGCCCTGACATGCAGCTAATCTGTGAATAGTAGGACCCCAAGAGAAACATTACGGGAGCATTAATTAAAGATCCAGCAGATCACGTGTCAAAGTCACGAGTTTGACGCGTTTTCCCTCTTATAACTGGAACAAAAATCTTGTTTTGACCAAGTCTGACTTCCATATAAATGGCCCCAAATTGAAACCGACACATCAGTTTAAAGAGCAGCCTCAATTTGAATATGGGGAAATTCGTATGTGGGTCACAGCAACCCAGAAAAAACCAAGGGACTTAATCGTGGTGCGTCACTGGGTCTTTAAAGATACACTGACCCACCACGATTAAGTCTCTTGGTTTTTTCTGGGTAGTTGTGACCCATATAGAAATGTCCCCATGTTCAAATTGAGGCTGCTCTTTAAAATGATGTATGGCTTTGAATTTGGGGGCATTAGTGAGACCTGGTCAAAACAAGATTTTTTTCCAGCTATAAGAGGGAAAACACGTGAAACACGTGATTTTGACACGTGATCTGGTGGGTCTTTATGTCTACTACTAGTGCACTACCCGCGGGCATAATATGCAGTATTAAAGCCTAGTAGTAATACATAAAGCACACTATGAAACCGACACTTCTCTTGGTATTAGTATTATTAACACCAGTGTCAAATGCCAGCATGTCAATCCCAGGAATCAATGTTTATTACGGGCAAGTAAAAGTGTGTAAAATCTATGTTGGGGTTAACAAATACGGAGCCGATATGATCGATCATAAATTATATCACCGCGATATGTTTCAGTCCATGATTGTGTTTGACAAAGGGAAAAAAAGGCTTAACTTCAGAAATATATTACCAGCAACAACGTGGGTGTTCGGAGTGTTTTGTTCATCATATGTTTCACTTGGCACCTTTGGGACCTTTGGGTTAGAAGCCTAGTTTTCCAATGGCCGACTTCCCCGCTTGCAAGTCTTACAAGTTTGGGATAATTATGCTAAAGATTTCATTCAACTTTACACCATGCGGTTTGAAACGGTCTTGTGTAATAGCCGATGAGGTTTAACCGAGGCGTGGTTACCGCTGCACCTATCTGTATTAATTAAAAAAAATCGGGACTTTACTGGTTTCGTACTGCCTCCGGGCATTGCCTCCAGTATTGTTGATACCATATTTGTATTTACAAATGTCCATATGTGTCTGATTCAGACCAGAGGACGTAAAACACCATTTTCGTCGTCGCCAAACGGTCTTGTGCTTACATGTCAGTTTACACTATTAAATATTGCTCTTTAGGGCTACTGCAAGTATCCACAAGCTTCAATGTTCACAATTATGTCCACAATTAAAATTCCTGATAAAAATTATTATTGTAATCTATGTGTTTGACAACAAGGATGTTTTGCTAGCATAATAAATAACGCGCGCGCGTGTGTGCGTATGAAATTGCTTTGTATTGCGTTTTTGTTTTAATGCGTTACTGTGTGTGTGTGTGTGTGTGTGTGTGTGTGTGTGTGTGTGTGTGTGTGTGTGTGTGTGTGTGTGTGTGTGTGTGTGTGTGTGTGTGTGTGTGTGTGTGTGTGTTTGTTCGTGCGTGCATGCGTGTGAGCGCGAGAACAAAACACTCTCTCTCTCTCTCTCTCTCTCTCTCTCTCTCTCTCTCTCTCTCTCTCTCTCTCTCTCTCTCTCTCTCTCTCTCTCTCTCTCCAACCTCCCCCCCCCCCCCCACCCCGAATATCTGAACGGGACATAAGCTGTCCTTGACGCGCGAAGCTTTAATCACGGGGTTATTTCCCCTACTTTGTCACAAAGTTTGTGCCTTGGTCTCTTGCAACGCTATTGAATCATGAAATCGGAGAACACATGTGAAAAAGAATAATAATACATTGCATCATCGCATTTATCAGTTTATAAGCAATGTTGACACGAAGCACCACATGACAGGCCGATTAGCTCAACAGGACAGAGCGTTGCCCTTCTAAGGCACCGGTTGTGGGTTCAAATCCCACATCGGCCCAACGTCTCCTTTTGTTGACCTTGTTGTTGTTGCTTTTTTATGTAGAACTTAAACTCTGAAAAAAAGGAACACAAACATGTAGCATTTTGTTTAAACTGCATATGGGTACATACAATCAATATTCACCCATTCTAGGTGAATAATTTCTTCTTCTTCTTGGACAGGGCCTTATCGCGGGCGTTTGAAGTCCAACTAACTGGTCACATTTGCATTCTTTACAGAATAAAATGGATCGTTTCTATTGCTTAGATCACTTTTTTTAATGGCTACATTTCAAGCTGATATTCAACAATCCAATAATGAGGATGTAACAAATGGTGTCATACAGTAAAGATAGTGTTGATAAAGAATAAGATACTGTAGTCATGAAACGTGGAAGAACAAGTGTAACGAATGTGGAAAGAATATAACGATACAAAATGTTTTTTTATTGAACAAAAAAGAATTAGGCTCTCAGAAGAAGAAGAAGAAAGCTAAAGAAATAGGCTGACACGCACACGCACACGCACACGCACACACGCACGCACACACACACACACACACACACACACACACACACACACACACACACACACACACACACGCACACGCACGCACACACACACGCACACACACACACACACACACACACACACACACACACACACACACACACACACACACACACACGCGCGCGCCGCGCGCGCGCGCGCAAAAACAAGAGGAACGGATGAGTTGGAGGTGGCGACTGAATGTGAAGAAAAGCTTGCCTTGAGAATCTTTAACAAAAGAAACGAAACATTCAATGAAGCAGTTTATAGGCTAGACTTTTTTTTCTTGATAAAACATGGATTATGGTGATTTTTTCTTTAAAAGTTTTAAGCAAAACTTTAAAAAAAATCTCTCTCTCTCTCTCAGTCTCTCTCTCCCCCCCCCCCCTCTCTCTCTCTCTCTCTCTCTCTCTCTCTCTCTCTCTCTCTCTCTCTCTCTCTCTCTCTCTCTCTCTCTCTCTCTCTCTCTCTCTGTAGCCTATGTGTGAGAGCAAATGTAGGCCTATCACCTTTTTGATATGTAACATCGTAGCAAGGGACATAAGCATTCAATGGTGCACAGTATTGAGCAGACATGTAGGCGCCGAGTTAGTTCCCTTTAAATATCCATCGTTTTGGCGCCCAATCTCTTGCAACACTGTTACATCATAAACCAAAGCAAAAGAATTTTTTTTAAAATACCTATAAATTACACCATCGCATTTATCAGTTTATAATATTTGTTGGCACGAAGCACTTTGGACAGGCCGATTAGCTCAACAGGACAGAGCGTTGCCCTTCTAAGGCACCGGTTGTGGGTTCGAATCCCACATCGGCCCTGAAACTCTTTTTGGTAAGATTTTTACACTGTGAGCTTTGGGGATCATCTAACTGGTACGCGAAATATTATGCACTCTATGTAAAATAAAAATCCATAGTACAGGTGTAAGATAAAATTTCTTTTTGAAAAATTTATTTGCGTAAAACGAAGAAGAAGAAACAAGGAAGATGATGATGATGATGATGATGATGATGATGATGATGATGATGAAGACCAAGAATATATGATAAAGAAGAAGAAAGAAATAAGCGTGAAGAGAAACAAAAACTAGCAGAACAGTATTTTTTGTTGCAATAAAATCTAACACAAACAAAAATAAAAATTAAACTGTCGATGCCCGTGTGGATACCAGGTCTTTCGTACAAATAGTTCCACCATCTTCTGGAAGTTCTGTGCTTGTAACTTCTAATCCGTCACTCTCTTTGGCACTGCCTTTTCCCTTTATTTACTGTCATCTACTATCTTATTGCATGCCTTACTGGTCCATTCTCCTGCCTATAATTTGTTCCAGAAACACTTATAGGGGAAGACGGGGTAAAAAGCGCATGGGCGGGTAAGAAGCCCACCCCAATTATCTCATGAAATGAAGCAAATTTCAGTCTCATTTTGCCCTTGAGACGAGCGTTAATGTCTAGCATTCGTCTCATGGGCAAATTTGACTGAAATTTTCTTTATTTCATGAGATAATTGGGGTGGGCTTCTTACCCGCCCATGCGCTTTTTACCCCGTCTTCCCCTAAATATTTTTTTTTCCAGCCGCCGGAAGACGGACATGCTGGGCCTAACAATTTCTTAGTTAGGCGCATAGCGGCAGCATGACGCATCTGCGGTCATATGACAGAAAACTGAGCGAATCGACAAAGAAAAGAAAAAAAAGTTTTTATTTTTTTTGTTTTTTTTTCTTCTTTTTTCTCTTTTCTTTTTCTTAGATAAAAAAAGAATCACCACTCCCTTCCGAAAGAGGCGAATCTTTTTTTTCCTTTATTTCTTTTTCCGTCTCTCTCTCTCTCTCTCTCTCTCTCTCTCTCTCTCTCTCTCTCTCTCTCTCTCTCTCTCTCTCTCTCTCTCTCTCTCCATCCGTTGCTGTTGTTTGTGCCCCTGCCGTCGTTCCCGTCCTCCGTCGCCGCTGTTGTTCTCTCCTCCAGCTTCCTTTGTTTCTTCTTCATCTTCACCTTGTCTTCTCAGTGTCTCCTCCCCTTTCTTTTTTCTTCATTCCTGGCTTTCCCTTCTCCCCTCCTCCTCATTCTGTCCCTCCCTCTCTTCTCTTCCCTTTTTCTTATTTCTTTTCATTTTCCATCTTTCTTTCTTTCCTGTCTTTTTTTTTTCTTTCGCTTTTTCCTTTCCTCATTCTTTATTTTTTCTTTTTCCTTCTCTTTTTATTCTGCGTCCTTGTTTGTATTATTTTTCAGTCTCTTTTTTGGTTTTAGAAAAACAAAAACAAAAAAACTGTCGATAAAGATTGCCACTAGACGGAAAACCGGCTAATAGAGGCTAAAAGAGGCTAATAATAAGCCTTTTAAACGTACTCCTAGTTCCTGTTTTTTCTTGCTCTCTATTTTGCAATCTTATATTCACCATCAACATTAATTTTATATTAACAAATCAGCTCATATTCCTTCCTACCACATTCACACTGCGTCATGAATGTTTGATGATACGGAGGGCAGCAACAAAAATTGCACCACTATTTATCATGAAAGATCTAATGTTGGTCTGAGGTGATACCACAGGGCAGGCCGATTAGCTCAACTGGACAGAGCGTTGCCTTGCGGAGGCAAAGGTTGTGGGTTCGAATCCCATATCGGCCCGGTAGTGTTAATCTCAACCAAGGAGATTATATTTTTGGTTTTGTTTGTCTGTCAGTCTGGGAGCGGTATGGCATGATAATTAAAAAAAGGAAAAAGAAGATTGTATGGATTTTAATCAAGTTTTGTTGATTGTTGTTGTTGGTGTTGTTTTTGTACATGTAAGAGCTTTGCTTTCGAAGAAGTTATTCGGGGTTGTCATTCATTCTGAACAGATTGCACTTAACACACACGCGCGTGCACGCGCACACTCCGACAGACACAGGAAGAAAAATATCACTCTCACACACACACACACACACACACACACACACACACACACACACACACACACACACACACACACACACACACACACACACACACACAATCACCCCCATCACCATAACCACCATGATCATTTTTTCCAACTCTTCTCTGTTTCTTTAACCTACTTCTTTGCTACACTAATGTACACCAAACAAACAACTGACAAAATAGCCTAACCTTTTCCCTACGTGTCAGGCGTATGAGTCAGGCAGCGTGACAAAAAATGCACTTGTGTGTTGGCGTAAACATATAGCTTTCTGTCAGCCTGTGGTAACCATATTTAGTCACAGAAGTCACGGTCCGCTGAAATAGCCTCACCTTTTATATTATTACGTGCTTTTCCCCCACGGAGTAGGCCTTGTCATTTCAAGCGTTTCAGTTTGAATTCCGAGCTTGCACTAAATAGAAGCACGTAAATGCACATAGCACACACAATTATATTATAATGTACTTAATTTCAAAGAGATGTTCCAAACGTTTCATTTCGCATTCCGAGCTTGCACTAAATAGAAGCACGTAAATGCACATAGCACACACAATTATATCATAATGTACTTAATTTCAAAGAGATATTCGAAACGTTTCATTTCGCATCCCGAGCTTGCACTAAATAGAAGCACGTAAATGCACATAGCACACACAATTCTATTAGAATGTACTTAATTTCAAAGAGGGGGGAAGACATTCCGTTTTTATTGTTCTTGGTAGAGGTTGTGTAGGCCTACAGGGGTGCTGGTAGTCTTACATGCTTTAGTGCGATGTTTGTGTTGTAGCGTTGTTACTTCTGTCCGAGTTGTAATTTCTATTTAAATAATATTTTGAAATACTCATAGGTTAAATTTTTCTTCTAAAGATAACATTTATCTTAAATGAATGACGGTGGTTTTTTTAATAAAGATAGGAAGACAGTATTTTTTTTTTCTGAGACCAAGAAAAAGAGTTATAATGTCATGCTTCTTTTTTTTCATCGAAGAACGCTATGTAAGCTTCATTTGTTATTATTATTATTATTATTATTATTATTATTATTATTATTATTATTATTATTAATATTATTATTCTTAACTTTTACACGCTACATTAAAGCAACAACAAACTAATAAATCCCTGAATCAGAGAAAAACCAGGATTAGCTCCACAATTTCAGTAATGTAAAATTCTTTAGTAGATACCACAATCCTCCACAATTTAATTTCTTTTAAGTTCATATGTTGACAGATGTTGGCAAAGACACACAGACAGACACGCAAAAAACGAGAGGCAAAGGCATTCATGACCTCACTGGTTGAAAAATAAAGCAAATTATTACCTTCGGAATATGTAAACACACACACGTACGCGCACGCATGCACACGCACGCGCACGCACGTACACACACACACACACACACGCACACACACACACACACACGCACGCACACGCACACGCACACGCGCACGCACGCACGCACACGCACACGCACGCACACGCACACACACACACACCTTCCTTGCCTCCCTGTCGCCCCAAACCAAGAATGAGTCACTATCTCATTCATTTTATTTTAGTAATACAATCTGCACAGTTGGATGGTGTCGCATTTCTACGACAACCCTCGAGCACATCTTTTAGAAATCAAAATCATCAAATTATATATGCCAGTTGGCCCACGTCTAAAGACAACTTCTTCACAATAGATAGCTATATATGTGGTAACCCTACAGAACCTGTCAAAACTAAGGTCCGCACGGTTGGACTTTGCTCGAACCCTCAAGCATATCAATTAGAATCTAAAACCATCAATTTGTATCTCAGTTAGCCCGAGCGTAAAGAAAACTTCTTGACAATGGCGATGACTGGATAGCATTTTCTTTTGGTAAAGAAATTGTTTGACAATCTGCTCGGTTGGTCTGAGCGTCGCCATCGTGAAAAGAGTAGAGTATAAGAGGGCAGTGGTCTGAGCCATAAAACTCTCTAACATTATTGGAAAAAAATAGTAACTTTATCAAAAGAAATGTCCCATATGGTTCTTTAACCGAGAGGACGTAAAACATAAACATTCAGCCATAAAAAGACCACCCTCAAGCATGTCAGTTAGAATTCAAAACCCTCCAAATTTTACACCGTCTCTGTTCGTGTAAAGATCGTGGACACCAGCATTCTTGCGGTAAGGAATTCCTACAATAAGGGCTCCCTACTGATGAATGAATGGGGAAACGGGTTTCAGAGTTCAGACTAGCAGGTGAAATAGAGCAGACTAGTGGCGGCTCTTTTATGGTGTGCCTGTGTATGTGTTGGACTAATGACCGTGGAATGCCGTGAGGGAATGCTTTTATTATGGAAAATACCGAGACACTAATATTGCTGTCTGCGTCTGTGTGTGTGCGTTAGTGTGTGTGTGTGTGTGTGTGTGTGTGTGTGTGTGTGTGTGTTTGTGTGTGTTAGTGTGTGTGTGTGTGTGTGCGTTAGTGTGTGTGTGTGTGTGTGTGTGTGTGTGTGTGTGTGTGTGTGTGTTTGTGTGTGTGTGTGTGTGTGTGTGTGTGTGTGTGTGTGTGTGTGTGTGTGTGTGTGTGTGTGTGTGTGTGTGTATGTGCGTGCGCGCGTGTGTGTGCGTTCTTGCGAAGAAGCGCGCATGCATTTGTTTGCATATGTCTTTGCACACACGCACATAAACACGGTATGAATGTAAACAATAACAGATCATTCTATGTGATTTGTTTCATCATTTTATTGGCATCAGTGCGAGCATTGGAGCGCAATCAACAGATTTTTAAGTGAGAGGCATCACGCACGCACACACACACACACACTTACAGCTTTTTTTGTTTTTACATAGCAGCTAAACTTTTTAATATTCACCACCTTTGAATTTATGGAAATATTTTGGCTCATGAAATCGAATCTCCTACAAAATTGAGACAAAGATCTTAGTAACTATAATTCATAAATTCGGACATGAGACAAATTTGCGTTGTTATTATGTGTACAGTAAATCAACTACACAACCAACCCACCCTTCCCCTTCCACCCAAACCCAGAACACAATCATAAAGAAGCATGGCATCAACCGTATGTACATTTAAAAATACTTATGTTGTATACGCAAAGTGGTCACTGACATCGACATTCAATTCACATTTATGTAACAGATGATTCAGGTTATGTAACACCGGATGGAACTATTATGATATGAGACAAAAATGCTGTATCGTTGTTCAGTGAAAATATTCTTACAATATTGTAGGAGACGAGATTATGGAGTCTCTAACCCCACGTTAAAGAACAAACAATGTTTTTATTCTATCTGTGGCGCTGAGCATTGTTATTCGGATTTTGTAGCCACTGGCGTAAGTTTTGTTTAGATCCAGCTGTTTTTAAGTTGGTTTTTTTTATTCATGCACACTCCATTTGTACAATGTAAATGCATTGATAAAAAACAGTCCAGTTTTTACCGTACAAAAACTTGACGTTAGGTTCTTTCAGCATTTTTACAGTTATGCGTTGGCTGGTCATTCGTAACAGACGAAGATTTTTGACGTACCATGTACTTTGTGCATATCGAGTGAGGAATCCAAAGGTAACAAAAGAACTGTCAATTGCCAGACAATGGCATCCTTTAGTGCCTATAAACACCTAACCCCCCAAAAAGCAACTGGAAATGATTGGAGTTGAGAAAGTAGCAGGCCCTTCTGTAGGATTCCAAGATCGTACTTGTACTCATTTACATTGTACATTACGAACATATCGATCATCTATTTAACACAAATATATTCACGGCAGGTGGTTAACTAAACATTCTATCACATTAACCCGCATTGAGACTGAATATCCCACACAAGTTATGGAATCTGGTCCATCGCAATCACATTCGCTGCACACAGCGGGGCACCATTTCAATTTATCCCTTCAAAAACAAATGTTTTAAGCTGGACCAAAACTTTCGCTTCTTTTGAGGGTGCACGGCATTAGCCACAGTCAGCCGGAACACACGATCAAGACCACTTCCGATGAGAGCAGAGCACTCCAGATAACCGATAGCCCCGACTTTTCTGGCCAGTTTCTTGCCCTTGCGTGCGGGCACGGTGGTGGTGTGCTTGGAAGAAGTGTTGGCGGAATCCTGGCGGAGGTCGGCCTGAGTGCCCACCAGGAGGAAAGGGGTCCCGGGGCGGTAGTCGTGCAGCTCGGGGATCCAGCGGCTCCGCACGTTGATGAAGGAGTCCATATTGGCCACGGAGAAGCACACGATGAACACGTCCGTGTTGTAGTAGCTCAGCGTCCTCAGGCGGTCGTAGGTTTCCTAAAAAGAACAACCAACAAAACAGCTCAGTATCATTGTGATGGTCAAGTGTCAAATATCGTTAATCGAATTTATAACTACGGGCACAATTGGTTGCTTTTTAGTTTTAACCTAGGAGATTGAACTCCTTTTTTGCGTTCCGATCTATATAATTATCTCCTCTACCGGTACTTTATTAAAGAATACAAAACTTAGGTTATAAGACTGATAGTCTGTTAAGGGGTGGATGACCAGTAACAAACTGAAACTGAACGGTGAAAAGACCGAGGTGATGCCTGTTGGCACCTCCTCTTCCCTGAAGAAGGTTGAAGCAGATTCCATGAATATTGTTGGATCTGAATTGATTTCGGAAGACTGTAAAGTACCTCGGTGTCTCCCTCGATCAAACCATGTCGATGCAGGAGCAAATATCTAGTGTTTGTCGTGCATTTTTCTTAGAGTTAAGGCGTATCGCCTCCATCAGACCCTTCCTGTCCAGAGATGCTGCTGTTAGACTGATTTCTGCCTTCGTGTTGTCCAGATTGGACTACTGTAATTCGATGTATGCTGGGCTTCCAGCAGAACAGATTTCGCGCTTACAGAGAGTGCAGAACAGTGCTGCTCGGCTTGTTCTTGGCAAAAGAAAGCGTGATCACATCACACCTCTTTTGGCTGAGCTCCACTGGCTTCCTGTCAAATTCTGCTGGCAGTTCAAGATGGCTACTTTCGCTTTTCGTCACTTTGACAAAACTCTTCCTCAGTACCTCTCTTCTTCTCTCTGCACCTACAAAGCTCTCGTACTCTTCGTTCTTCTTCCCAGAAACTTCTTAAAGTTGCTAAGCGGTCCTTGAAATCTTCGGGTGAGAGGGCGTTTAGTTTCGTTGCACCAAACGTTTGGAATTCTCTCCCTGACCATACCCGTAACCACTCCACTCTTCATTCATTCAAGCCCCAACTAAAAACCCACTTCTTCAGGAAAGCTTTCTCTCTGTAAAGGCTATGATCCTTCCCCACTCTTGTCTTCCAGCTCATTGACGTTGAGTATGAGGTTAACGCGTGCGCGTGTGTGTATGGGGTGGGGGATGGTTGGGGGGGGGGGGGGTGAAGGGAGGTGGGTGTTAGTGTGTTGTGTTATGATTATATGCAATGCATTCTCTAATGTATTAATTTTCATAGAGATGTATGGTGAGGATACGTGAACCAGTCTGTTAGAAATGTTTGTACGAATGGTGAGTGAAAGCGCATTGAGTTGCTTTGCAAGATTATGCGCTATATAAGCATTATTAATTATTATTATTATTAAGAACTGTCGGTTTACGCAACTACCTTATAGTTTGCATAACCTATATAAATGACAGATTTCAGTAAGTTGGCTGCTTATCTATTGAATGATGAAAGTAGCCTATCATTTGATCCCTTTTCAAAGCATACGGCCTGCATACCTGCAATGACAACGGTCACTTTAGGACCTGAAGCCGTTCGTTCTGATGTTAACCGTTAACAACAACAAATTAAGACTTCAGAAACAATTATGAGAACAAACGTAACGCGACCAGATTTCTGAAGGTCAAAGTACAGAGCAGTGTGTCTGTAAATAGGGCCTGTATTGAAATTATCATAGAAGGACAAAATAGATACAATTCCTATTCCTCACCTGCCCTGCCGTATCCACCAGCACCAAGGTTCCTTGCCGGTCCCCGAGCTCCAGCGGCACTGAAACAGATAATAATATGCCTCGACATTTTTTCACGCCATTGCATTTGTTGTTGTAAACTTATACTTCTTTACCAGTATAATAGGGCAAAAGAACACTGAATCATGTCGTGCGCTTGTGGGCAGAAAAGACCGATTGGTCACAACCCACTTTTCTCAAAGCTCAAATAAAACTGTTCCAAAACTGTTCCAAAACTGTTAAACTGTGTATTTCAGAAGGAATCTAACTTTAGTTTTTATTACAGCAGTGACAGTCAGTGAGGATGCGTTCTTTCCTTGTTTGTGTTTGTTCGTGTTTATGTATGTAAACAACTTTACTCAAAAGGCTATGAATGGATTTTGATGCAATCAGCATACACTTTAACCTAATTAATGGTCAATGAACAACCCATTACATTTTCGAGTTAATGTAAAATGCCGGGGGGGGGGGGGGGGAGAGAGAGAGAGAGAGAGAGAGAGAGAGAGAGAGAGAGAGAGAGAGAGAGAGAGAGAGAGAGAGAGAGAGAGAGAGAGAGAGAGAGAGAGAGAGAGAGAGAGAGAGAGACGAACTTGAAAACTTAAACTTTATTTTCCAAGGATATAGATTTTAGGCAACGCCTATTCTTCCAATCTTTCATTGATATATATACTAACACAGAACACAAACATGGCAAGGTATACTATTACACATACAGAGCTGAACACAAAGGTAGCAAAACAGTTGATATTATGACATGTACAAAGATAGGCTGAAATATGTGTGTGTGTGTGTGTGTGTGTGTGTGTGTGTGTGTGTGTGTGTGTGTGTGTGTGTGTGTGTGTGTGTGTGTGTGTGTGTGTGTGTGTGTGTGTGTGTGTGTGTGTGTGAGAGAGAGAGAGAGAGAGAGAGAGAGAGAGAGAGAGAGAGAGAGAGACAGACAGACAGAGACAGACAGACAGAACAGGAGAGAGACAGAGACAGACAGATAGACAGGAAATGGGGAGAGTGGGAGGGACGAATAAGGAGGGGGCTGGGATTAAGGGGCAGCAGGTGTTGTGCCAGTGTTAAGCAGTGTGATTAGCAGCGGTCAACGGGTAAGGTGGTGACGGCAGCTTTTGATCTCCCCACGCTGCTTTACACTCTAGCACAACTGTTGTCGCTCTGCTGGACAGCTATACTACTCGTGAAGCTAAACGTGTTATTGTTGATAGGACCCCCCTGGTCAGTCAATCAACACACCATGACAATACTAGTAGGCTACAGTCAGTCAACAAAGACTAAGAGGTGTATGTGTGTGTGTGCGTGTGTGCGTGCGTGTGTGTGTGTGTGTGTGTGTGTGTGTGTGTGTGTGTGTGTGTGTGTGTGTGTGTGTGTGTGTGTGTGTGTGTGTGAAGGGAGTGGAGGTGGGGGTAACAAAAGGTTGGGCTGACCAGAGCCCATTTATTGATAAATGAACGATCAAGTTGGCTAGTATCTGTATTGTTAAAACTTCGGGACTTTACTGGTGTTGCACTGCCTCCGGGCATTGCCTCCAGGATCGTTCCCACATCTTTATATCTACTAATGTCCCATATGTGTCTGTTTCAGACCGGAGGACGTTAAACAGATTTTCATCAATTTGGCTGCGTGTTTGTTGAACAAACTCATTGAAAGAGTCGCCATTTGCATGCTACTTTTTGTGCGCTGTGCCCGTGCGTTTCTCTGTATGTCTGTATGCGTCTGTCTATGCTAAGATAAAGTTCCATTTCACAGCGCCTAAACCACTGAGCCGATCTTAATGAAAGTTCGCAGAATGGTCACCTAAATCTTGTGGTTGCAGCCTATTTGTCAAATTCAGTTAGTGGCAAGCTATATAAAAAATACTCCCATTCCTGGTGAATATGATTAGAAAAACAAATATCTCAAAGATATTACATGAATGACAATGTGTGTATTATATACCAAAAAGTAGTGTCACCAATGGCCTTTTTGAGAGAAAAAAAGGAAGACATGCATAATATATTGGCATTGCCATTCTGATACCCCCCCAAAAATGGTTCATAATAATTACATTTTTTATATTTTTTTGTACGTCCTCTCGGTCATAGACACATATAGGACATTTGTATATACAAAGATGGTGGGAACAATACTGGCTGCAATGCCCGGAGGCAGTGCAACACCAGTAAAGTCCGGAGTTTTTAACAATATAGATAGGTGTAGCGGTAACCACGCCTCGGTTAAACCTCATCGGCTATGGTACCGCCACATAACACTGTTCTTTTGTTTTTATTAATATTTACAAGGGAAGCATAAAAACAGGTATTCTTAAAAAAACAGATTAACCCAATAATAACGAAAGTTATGAATGATAACGCAAAACGAATGATATTACAAGATTCTATTATGAAAAAACTATCACCCTAAGGAATATTGTTGTAAATTATGAAGACAATAATCGGTATTGTCATTACGCTACATGGAATGTTTAAGCGCATGACAACGTGAATGTTAAAATACTGGTGGTGTCGTAGAGGGAGGTGTGTGTGGGTGGGTAGGGGTGGGGGCAGCAAGGAAGAGTATGGGGAATTTCAATGTTACAAAGAACAGCTTTCAACCATTGCTTAGTCATGGACATTGTTGTATTCTATGGACTCGGTGGCGTTGCGGGAATGGTTTCTGTTAGGTGGTTATTACATGTATTGTGTTCTCTTGTCTCGTTTATTTCTCTGTCGTGACAGCCTGTCACGGGCGTTACATTCCTGACGAGTTTATGACCGGCAAAAGGGATGTTTTGGTGTCGCTCTCACATCAGCAGGTTGTTTTTAGCGCTCAGCTGGACTGATTCTGTCGCTTTGTCTCTGTCACTGTCTGTGTGACTGTTTCTGTCTCTGTATTTTTCTCAGTGTGTTTTCACACACACACACACACACACACACACACACACACCACACCACACCACACCACACACACACACACACACACACACACACACACACACAGAGAGATGGCAGGATGAAAAAAAGCTTGGTCAGCTTATTCTTTAACCCTCAATAAAGATGATTTTGACTTGACTTCCCTTGACTTTTTGTGTGTGTGTGTGTGTGTGTGTGTGTGTGTGTGTGTGTGTGTGTGTGTGTGTGTGTGTGTGTGTGTGTGTGTGTGTGTGTGTGTGTGTGTGTGTGTGTGTGTGTGTGTGTGTGTGTGTGTGTGTTGATGTGGTGTAGTGAACAGTAGTATTATAAAATATTAAATGATTAATGTATGTTTTTTATCTCTCTCTCTCTCTCTCTCTCTCTCTCTCTCTCTCTCTCTCTCTCTCTCTCTCTCTCTCTCTCTCTCTCTCTCTCTCTCTCTCTCTCTCTCTCTCTCTCTCTCTCTCTCTCTCTCTCCCCACCTTCTATCTCTGATTCAATAGTGATGTTTTTGTATCACTCTCAGCAGTTTTAATAAAAAAAACCTGTCGCTTTGTCTGTCGCTCTCACTGTCTGTCAACGTGTCAGTGCGTCGCTAATCGCGAATACTCTATTCACGATGGCGACGGTCAGTGTCTGTTTTAGTGTGTATTAATGTTTACGTACTGTATGTGTGAGTGAGTGTGTGTGTGTGTGTGTGTGTGTGTGTGTGTGTGTGTGTGTGTGTGTGTGTGTGTGTGTGTGTGTGTGTGTGTGTGTGTGTGTGTGTGTGTGTGTGTGTGTGTGTGTACGTGCGTGTGCGTGCGCGCGCGCGCGCGCGCGTGTGTGTGTGTGTGTGTGTGTGTGTGTGTGTGTGTGTGTGTGTGTGTGTGTGTGTGAGAGAGAGAGAGAGAGAGAGAGAGAGAGAGAGAGAGAGAGAGAGAGAGAGAGAGAGAGAGAGAGAGAGAGAGAGAGAGAGAGAGAGAGAGAGAGAGAGAGAGAGAGAGCACAGTTACGGTTAGGGGGCGTTGACCACGGCTATCCTGAAGGCAGTGCGTTGACCCACTCTGTGTTGTCTTCTTGCGGAGTTCCTTTTCCTTTCCCGCTAGCCTACAATTACAGTAACAAGAGGTTGTGTTTCCACCCCTCCCCCTACCTCGCTTGTTGACATACCACAACCATCGATCGGGTCATCAACGGTCATTAGTTTTTCCAACGTTCTTCCCCCGTCAGGAAAGAAAAAGCTCTGAATAAGAAAGACCTTATCATTTCTTGGCCCCGGCCTATAGTTAAAGCTGGACCAGTTAATCTAAGCTTGTGGATGGAGGAGACAGGTTTTGAAAGCCCGACTTCAAACGGTTTCCCGTCCGTCCCAAAGCTCTTTTGTCCCATTGTGGTCTATCCTTTGAAAGCTTTATTAACCCCAGACCCTCCCCCATCTGTTTGTCTATTTGTTGAAAAAGTTGTTGTCTGACTTTTGTCTGTGTTTCCTTTGAATCAGCGATTTCTTCTAGTTTGTTTGTTTGTTTGTTTGTTGAGGCAGGGAGGAGAAAGACGAGAGCCCGTGGACTTTGAAATCAAAGAGTTTGTCAATAGGAAACGGACACATCAAAGAAAACAAGATAGAAAAACCATATAAACTGTACTCCCAGTCCAACGCATGGAACAAAAGATAAGCACAAAACAAAGCAAGGGAGAAAATATTTCATAATTTATAATTGAAAAAAAAAGTTGTAAAGCTTAGGCTTACTTTGGAAAACAAAAGGAGATAATTAGTGACTGAATAACAGGGAGGCTGATTAGTTGCTGTAAATCGTGTCAATAAAAAAATAGTTGTAGCGTAATGGTAATACCTGTACTTTTTATCTTTATTACTTCCAGCAAAAGATAAGGTCTTTCTTATTCAGAGGTAAACAATGACGTCATAGAGGTTACAAATGTTATGAAAGACGTTTCGCTCACTATACCAGAGATATAAGCTCTCTGACTATACTCAATCACAATAACATTCTCAGGTTAATTGGTGGGGAAGTTCATTAGACAGAAGCTGTTACGTCTTGTGTCAAGAAAGTGGACATATTGGACAGTCCAGTGATTTATGACAGGCTTTGCTGAAGCTGTAGAACTGTCTGAAGACCCTCAGCATGTTTGCTCTTTTTTTTTTATTGCCGACGATACGCTAAATAATCTACTATTTTTATCCTCCATATGTTTGTAAACTACCCCATTGATCTTGTGATTTGGTCTTGGCACGTGACCTGTGACGCATTTATCCCATTGCGCTTTTATCATGATGGAAAATCATGTGAAAAGAGCAATAAGTGCATTGGGAAAAGAACAATTAATATTTTTGGACCAATATTTCTCTGGTCATGTGACGAGCGCCAATCGCAAAATCAATGGGATAGTGTACAAAAATATGGAGGATGTTCAGAGTAGATTACTTTAAATGTATCGTCGGCATTAAAAATTGAAAACATGTTGAGGGTCTTTAGACAGATCCACAGCTTCAACGAAGCCTATCATAAATCATGTGACTGCCCAATATGGCAGGTTAGCCCTACTTTCTTGACACAAGACGTAACAGCTTCTGCCTAGGGAACTGCCCCATCAATTAACCTGAAATTTTAATTGTGATTGAGTATGGTGACAATGATGTCTTTCATAACATTTGTAACCTCTATGACGTCATCGTTGATATCTGAGAGGCCAGGGGGCAAAATGCGCGTTTGGGGGTAAAATCTTTGTATTTCTTTTACGCGCAAATGACAGGAGTGAGTTGAAAATTTAGGGCGCGGTTTTATTCATTAATCGTGTTTGAACATTCCTATACCATTTAATGTTATTGGTACGATGTGCAAGTGCGTCACATTTGACAATTTTACTCAAACGTCACGTACCGTCTTAAACGGTCTCCCATCGGCGCATTTGTAATGCTGTGCGTGATATTTTCATATTGCATCAGCGTTCTGACACTGGGCTACAACATTATTTCATCACAAAGTTCTAAATAATAGGTTAAGCATTGAAAACAGCGTTTGAAATGTTCGCGTTTCATTTGCGTTTCTTTTGCCCTCGGGTTTACTTTTTCACCATATAAACTTTCTTTTAGATGCTTTCATTGTCATTCTGATTACTCAATATCTTTAGAATATCCATTTTGTGCTGCCCTGATAAGGCGTGCGAGCGCACGTGCGTGTGTGCGTGTGCGTGTGCGTGTGCGTGTGCGTGTGCGTGTGTGCGCGCGCGCGCGCGCGCGCGTGTGTGTGTGTGTGTGTGTGTGTGCGTGTGCGTGCGTGCGTGTGTGCGTGTGTGCGTGTGCGTATGTGTGTGCGTATGTGTGTGTGTGTGCGTGCGTGTGTGTGTGCGTGCGTGTGCGTGCGTGCGTGCGTGCGTGCGTGCGTGTGTGTGTGTGTGTGTTATAGAATTCTGATAAAAGGTCAAAATTTAGGTTGAGATTCAAAAATAGTTCTTTACGTACCAGACATTTCAATCGGGAAAGGAGTTGATTTACCTGCAGAGCAGCCTGTTTGATTACTTGTCGTGCTTGGACACGAGAGCATCGCCACAAACAAAATTCCTGGCCGAAATTCCTGAGGGGCATCCTGACATGACTCTGTCATCGCTAGACAGATGTATGACCTGTTAAATATTCTAACGCCGCCGTTAACGTTATAGGCCCTACTACTCCTATACTTCAAGAAGTGGGAATTACACTCAGATTCTTGTAGTAATGTTGTCCGCATAAATATTTCTGGCATGCGATATTGTGTTCTCAATGTTTTCATTTCCGACAATGCCACCACTGTGTTGCCATTTAATTGCTTTTATACATACCTCCCCCCCCCCCCCTCTATATCTCTCTGTATGTGTTTGTGTAACTCTGTGTGTGTGTGTGTGTGTGTGTGTGTGTGTGTGTGTGTGTGTGTGTGTGTGTGTGTGTGTGTTGCGCACGTGCGTGTGTGCGTGCTTGCGTGCGTGCGTGCATGTATGCTTGCGTGGGCGAATCCAACGATGTTGGATCCAACAATGTTGGATCCAACGATGAAAGGTTCTCCACTTTTCCAGAGATATATTCTATATCTCTTAATTTTCTTACAGTAGTATGACAAACAATTTTTACAGTGACAGAAAATCATTGTAAAGCTTTATTTTCATGAATTACTGATTCTCAAACTAGGGGGCATTTGCACTGACTCCTTGTGCTGCAGCCTTGGGAAATAGTTGCCAACTTTCTTAAAGTCCTCTTGACCGAGAAAGTGGGGAGGTACTGAGCACGTCCAGTCCAGCTCTACCCCCCTCCCCTCCAAATAGCTGTAGTCTCCTCTGTTTGTCCGGAAATTATGATCGGACACGGCTGATTTGCACACACACACACACACACACACACACACACACACACACACACACAGGGAGAGAGAGAGAGAGAGAGAGAGAGAGAGAGAGAGAGAGAGAGAGAGAGAGAGAGAGAGAGAGAGAGAGAGAGAGAGAGAGAGAGAGAGAGAGAGAGAGAGAGAGAGAGAGAGAGAGACAGACACACACACACACACACACACACACACACACACACACACACACACACACACACACACACGCACGCACACGCACGCGCGCGCGCGCGCGCGCGACTTCCGCACAGCACTTTCATCTGTAGCCATCCTCGGAGATCAATAGCACTGCCAGAAGCCCAGCCTAATCCATCCAGTCTTCATCAACAACAACCTAATCAATAAGACCATACATAGGCCACAGATCAATATGCCGACCAAGGACCCATCTCAGAGGAGAAGGAATCGCCTTGATTCAGATGATAGGGGATAGCGGGAGGGGGGATCAAAGAGTCATGGAGGTGGGGGTGGGTGGGGGAGAGACAGAGACAACATATCTTTGTCAGGGAGCAGGGGGGAATGTTCATTAAGCTTATTCCGCAACCTTGTGGAGCTGAGAAGTGAAAACCAACAGATGGGTTATGATCAATCAAGTTTTCTCACATTTCAATAATGCACGCGGCGATCTACGTCGACGCATGAAGTTGTGCGACTGAAATACATAGCTGTAATTCATTTGGCAAGCGGTGGTACACCTTTGACATACAAAAAGATGCCAACTCACATCAAGAAAGTTCTTTTTCTTGAACATCTTTTGAGTTATAATAACCAGGCGTGTGTAATGTGTTTTAGTGTGTCACAATATAAATGTATGCAGTCAGTCGTTTCCGACCATGATTGCCAGATAGCAGAGGGGGCAGATGCTATTCTAGTGGGATGGGCTAGAATTTGTTTACAGTGGAGATGCCTTGCCCAGGGTACGTCCCCACTCTCTCGGCCAAAGGGATTTGAGGACAGCTGGCGTTGGGGAAGGACTCCAAAGGCCAACCCATCCCTTTGGCTGCAGCGCTTTTGTAAGTTGTTGCAAAACACAGAATTACAATAGTCAATTGATTGCATTCACCCCTATCGCGCGATCTTCTGAAATGTTTTGAGTTATTCACACTAAGAAAAATAATGACCAACTAAACACCTTTCAAAAATATATTTTCAAGTCTTTTTCTTTTCATTGTTTTTGTTCCCTGTTGCTGTTGCTTACTGCTGTTATCCACAAAAATAACATCCCCATGTTACTCTTCTGACGGGAAAAAAATCTTTAACTTTAAGCCCCTCAACCATGCTTTTCTCCACAAACACCACCCCACCTCCCTCCTTTTCGTTCCTTACAATTGTACCTAAATATACATATGCAAACTTGGATGCTAAAGTATTAGGTGACAGTTTTTCCCCCCTTCAACTTGTTCTAGTATTGTCGTCGTGGTCACTTGCATACGATCAGAAGAAGAAAAAAACCCAATAATAATGTGCCCATTCAAAAATGGTGCGATGTTCTGTAATTGCTAGGTGAGGACTGAGGAGCAGTGTCATCACTGTCAACACTCACCCCAAAACTACTGAAGCAGATGAGGCTGTCGGACCTCCTTCCCCATAAAACATATATCTTTATAAGAAGAAGAAAAAAAACACCACCACCAACAACAACAAAAACAAGAAGGGGGTGAGGGGTGAAAAGACGAAAATGCTCTCTCTTTTTTCAACTTTTATTTTATTTGCGTGCGCTCTGTTCGGTATAAGGACTGGTAGAGAGAGAGAGAGAGAGAGAGAGAAGTTGGGTTTCATGTTATGAATCACACTCACGAGTTTCTGTATCTGCAACTTTTACTGCTGATAATACTTTAGCACGAATGAATACTGTCGGTGAAGAAAGTCCTATCCACTTAAAATCCACAAGTTTGACACAGCGCATTTTCGACGACTTTCTCACAGAGGAAAACAAAGGGAAATACACGTGCTGTCTATCACGTTTTCTTAATTGTTCACAGCGCTTCATTGTTTAATTAACTCAAGACTGCTGACCAAGGAACAATGACACAACGACCTGTCAGTTTTCCTGTTGACATTCTTTCAGATAACAGCAACTATCTTAACGTGATTCGCTGAATCATGTTCATCTGCTGTTGTCGTAATTTTTGGCCCACTGAACCGATTTTCTCTCATCCCTACCCATCCATTGGCCAGTCTACCAAGACACCGAACGATGGTGTAAAAAGAGATAAGATTAACGTAGGCGGATAGCGGGTAGTTGTCTAATATTGATACCTTAGTTCTTTTTCATTTCACCTTCCTCATCCTTCCCCAAATCGAAATATGTAGAAATGTCCTACATGTGTCCAGCTGGACCGAGAGGACGATAAACAAATATTAACAACAACGTAGGGCCTACAAACCAGGGGAGCATTTGCACTGGCTTTGAGTGCTGCAGCCAAAGGGATTGGTTGGCCTTTGTGGGCCTTCTCCAAAGTCAGCTGTCCTCAAATCCTTTTGGCCGAGAGAGTGGGGTTGCACCCTAGGGCAAGGCATCTCCACTGTAAACAAATTACAGCACAGCCGTCTAGGATAGCAGTTGCCCCCTCTGCTATCTGGCAGTCATGGTCAGAAATGACAAGACAGGCATGTATAGGCCTACACGCATTGATTCTGCGGGCAGGGAGGCGGATGCATAAAACAACCAGGCACCAGAGAGAGTCGATTTGCCTACAGATCAATTACTGACAGATAAACACATGAATAGATGCATGCAATATAGTTACGGGCAGATGCTTTGATAATACGTAATAAACTGGCAAATGAAATTAGACTAACTAATTAGCTGGAGATCATAATTATCTGTCTCGGTATTGAATACCTGGGATGAAATCAGGACAAAACATCACGTAACTTTGGTTTAAAGGTAGCATTATTTCCTTAATTCGTTCAGCTTTTAGTTTTAAGGTCTCACTTTTATCTCCCTCAAGGAGTAATGTTTGCTTTTGTCTGTGTCCAGGCAAATCCACGACAAAGGGTTTTGATTTCATTTATTGAATCCGAAAGTGATAATTTATGCAAGTTACATTACTGTACTTAGAAACATGTGTTAGCATACAACTATCACAACAACAACAAACACATATGATCCAAAAGTTAAAAGCAAATAAAGCCATCTTCTCTTTTTGCAAGGGGAGAGGATGGTGGGTGGGTATTCTCGATTCTCCAAAATAAATTAAGTAAATATACTAAATCCGTTTGTGATTTAAAGAATTGATCTTGCAAGCCAACCAAAAAGTTAAAAACATTTTCTTATTATGCTTCCAATAGATAATCCAGATTAACTCCAAAATTGAAAGGAGGACTGGGTATTATAGGTGACACACCAACACGCCAATTAATGTTATATAATCCATTCATAGCTTTTTTTTATATAATTTTATTGTTAGTATTGTTGACAGCAAATAAATAAAGAAAGGCACAAACATAGACCCCTTGGCGGAGATAACAACATAAAAAGGACAGTCGTACATATATTTAGGATTGCAATACTCGACTGGGTAAAATATGCATATCAACACCCCCTGTCACAGTCTTGGTTCACTGCGTTCTTTCCGCCTTGCCTTGTGTTAAACGGATTAACATTATGGCCTAAATATAATATATAAAACGATAGAGGTTCAAGTGCTCAATCTGCAGTAAGAAACGGACAGAACCGATCAATGGAGGAGGGTGTGCTAATCTGCATCTTTGCCCTCAACTGAAAAAGGTCGAAAGAAGAACAGATTAGATGTGAAAGGGTGTGGGAGGAACATGACAGAAATGTGTCACAAGACC